>WBMY01011985.1:765790-883356 GCA_013397315.1 Donacobius atricapilla | reverse complement strand
TTGTCAGTAAATGGTTGGGTTTTTTTCACTTTCACCCATTAGAATTAATTTCTTATTGACAGAAAGGGATTGTTTGAACTTTTTTTTTAGAGGAAACACTCATTCTTAAATGTTTTTCTCCTAAACTTGTCTTAAACCAAGACATAATCCATGGCCCTTCTTGCAGTTCTGCTAATCTGTTTCTTGCTGATGGGACTGTTGATGACTTCATGTAGGAAATGGGGTTTTGCGGTTTATGGGAAAACCACAGTATGACTTCAGCTTTGACTTGCATAACCTTACAAGCACAAATTTATAACTGTATACATAACAGTACTCTTTGAGAATAGCTATAAGTTTCTGTGAAATTTCTACATAAATACTTGAAATGAGAATATAAATATTGTATTTCTTTGATTAACCTAGCTAACTTTAATTAGCAGTAGATTCATCCTTGTAGATTGATAGCCTGTCAAAGGCAGGTCCTTCACACCTGCCAACTCACACTTTGCTGGCAGAAAATGAGAAAGCTTTGAAGTGCATTCTGCACTTCCAAATACTTTTTTCTGTTTTCTTGCTGTTGTTTTTTAAACAGAATTAAAAAACTAAAAAGAGGAACCTCTACAGTTTTGCCCAGAATATTCCCTTGCTATCTACCTTTCCCCTGCTTTTAGGTGATGGTGAATTACATAGCATCCTAAAAACATGGTAGTATTTATACCGTAATTTTTTTATAAGACATTTACTAGAATCAGATCCCCTTAACTAGCAAATTTTTGTCCCTTATAATTTCTTCCATCTTCTTGTGCGGTATAATTAATTTACAGTGAATAAATCCAGATACCGATTCTGGGAATTTTTTTAGCAGTGCAAACAGAATTGCCAGCATTTCAGTGGCTCTCCAATATCACTGTCATACTGAGGTCACAGTTATCTTATGTGCCATATTCCTAAAGGTTTCCTGATGGCAGTTGGCATAGACTGGCTGCCCTGTAGCCTTGTAACACTATTCACAAAGACCTGGAGATGTTTCTGGGAGTTTTTATGTGCTTTCTCACTTGAATTTGAGTGGGCTTTGTCTGGATATCTGCTTAGAGAAGCGAGTATACCTTGACATATTTTCTGTTCATTTTTGGGCATGGATTTATTGAAATGTGCCCAAATGCAGAGCAGATTTAGGCCTTCAGCATGTTGCTGCAACTTTGGCCTTGCTTTTCCATCCATTAATATTTCCCAGGAAACTTGCACATTTCCCAGCATCGCAAGCTCCATTGCCCAATTGAAAACACGATGGAAGAAGTAATGAACTGGTTATTTCCGTCATCCTCAAACACCCTTTTGTGCCACCACAGGGAACTGGAAGAGGAGAGGCTTGTCCCTGTGCCATGTGGTTGCAGTGGGGTGGTAGAGTTCAGAGGACAGCTGAGGGTTTTAGGAACCCACCCTGGTGGACTCAACGACCCAGATTTCCCCCAAATTGCTTTTTGTAATCTTAGATCTGTTTTGCATAGTACAAATAATTCACAAGTTTCCCTAGATGCTGAACTTTTGAAAATGAGTTATGACTGACCTCAGACTCTTCAAAAGCATCACCATGGGCAAGGGGACCAAAACTGCTCAAAAGCAAACAGCTGCAGTAAAGATGCATCTATGGAATAATGGTACTGATGGAAGTAATTTAGAATTTTATTTTTAAAGATATACTGTAACACAAACAAACAAAAAAGAAAAAAAAAGAGAAGAGTGCAGTTTGATGGGCTTTATAGGAACCAGTGGGGCCTGATGCACCAGGCTGGGGCTGCCCCTGTTCCCTCCCTCACAGCATTGTGACAGACTCTGAAAGGATGCATGGAGAATTCATGGAAAGGGGTCAAGTCACAGATTAAACTAAACAGTTATTAAGCATGTTTGGATTTCAGCATTTTTTGTCCTCTGTGGAAAATTGAGCTGCTGCCAAATTATGGTGTGGTTTTTATCGTTGCTTTTGTAAGATGTTTGACTGAATTCAAAGCCAGTTCTTTAAAAGGCAAAATGCTTAAACGTACCAGCAAAGTAAGAAAGTGCATAAAAATCCTTGTAATTCAAACCTCTGTTCATGGCACAAAAGGGCAAAGTGCACCAAAAAGAAATACTTTAATTTACTAAAGGAAAAAGTCTCTATTCCAAGTACTTTTTTAAAAAGAGATCAGCTTAGTATGGTGCAAGAAGTGTATCACAGATTGTCAGTAAGATCGTGCAGACTTGCTTAGGATTCCAAAGAAAAAAATATTTTTAGTAAGACAGACAGCTGTAAAAAGGCAGTTTTATCCTATGCCTTTGAGGAGCTGACAGTATCTTGCTTTTTCTATTTGTCTTACATTTGGACAGATCATAATTTTTTTATTAGAATATGTGGGAGGAAAAACGTGATGGTAGTGAAATCCCTTGTGAAGTCACATGAAATTGCCTTTCACTTGCCTGAATAAATTTGATATTGATTTTTGTCATTTTATAAGAATGAAAGGTTAATGAAAACAATCCCATTGTTTTCATCCCTAGGTAGCAATTATGTAATACATAGAGAACTCAGTCTCTTAGTTTTTCTGCCTAACAAAAATGTTAGTGATTGAGTATTAGCCTTACGAAAGATTAGCTGTTGTGATGGGAAAAGAGTTATGGTAGAGTATCTTCAAGAGCTGTCATGCAGGCCATGGCAGATTAATAACTCCAGCCTCTTCATATTTTACTCATGGGTTATTTCTCTCCTCGGCTGAGATGTGCTTACCCTGGTTTCACCACGGGTTGTCTCTTGCTAATCTTTGTATTGAGTCTGCTGCTCTGGCATGTCTATGGACTTCTTTACACATTGCAAGCTTCTACTCATAAAAATGCGAGCAGGGAAGCTCAATTGCTTTGCTGTTCACCAGCCATGTGCTCCCTTTAGGGCTTGAGTGAGATAGAGATTCCTCATAACACACTTATGTGCTAAAGTGAATTTTTATTCAAAACATGCAATCAGGTTTGATTGTTTTATAAACAGTCGCTACACCCACAATTCATTTTAAGGTCTTATATAATCCATAGTCTATGAATAAACCTTTGAGCTGGAAAGCAATGAACTGCAAGAAAGAATTACATTTCTACACCAATGGCCAAAGTCTAATCACACCTCCCAAAGCTGACAATTTCTGACAGAATGGCAAATTCATTTTCCTGAAGATGCATATTATAAATATAACATGCTGTTGGCAAATGTAGTACGTTTGCAACTTCTGAAAACCTTTAAAATTCAGTATAGCCTAAAAAGACTGTGTGTCAGATGCAGGATTGGAATTCTTTATCAATCTCAAATTGTACCAAAACACCCCATCCCACACAAGAATTTGAACTGTCAACATTCCATTTGATCAACGATGGATAACATGCTGCAAACTGGTGTTTCTGTTCGTGTCCTTGTCCTATTCTGCTGCGTTTTTTCTGTTTTAAGGGGCCTAAAACCAGCATCTGCCTAGTTATTGCTGCAGTATTATAAGCATGCAAGCCACCAATTGAAAGGTGAAATATCTGTGTGACAATGTGCAAACTCCTGTGATGTCTTATTTACAGATAGTTCTCCTACAGCTGTAATTCAATTTGTAGTTTTTGTTTTTAGTCTTGAAATCAATGCCTGTGTTTAAAGCTATCTAACTCATGAACTGCAGACGAAGGTTGCTGGTCCCCTGACCCGAGCTGTGAGCCAAGCTCCGTGCTGCCCTCCATACACGTTAATTTGATGCTAAAAAGCCGGTGTTGCTGAGGGTGTGGGGTTTTTATTTAAACAGCTCTTTGCACAGGGAGGGAAGACACCAGCGGGACTCATATTGTGGTCCTTCTTTGAATTTGGGATTTTATGATTAAAACAAAGGTAAGAGGCTTTAAAAAAGATAATTAGTAAATCCATTGACTTTTCTGTTACTATTCCTACTGTTTGCTTGTATTTCTTTGGGCACTGGGGAGGTAGATCGCTAATGTGAGGCAACTGCCGTGACTTTATTAGTCTAATATTTAATTTTTGCTTTCTGTATGTTTTATGAAGAGCTTACATTAAATTTTGAATATTGAAAGTTTAATTTAATACCTACAAGCCACTCTTCAGCTGCTTTTTGTTAACTTGTATTTGCATACTACCTGCTGGTTTGGCTCTGTTGGGGATCCTTCTGTTCATTTTTATAAGGCCTCATTCAAAAGAGGATGTTTATAAAATCATTCTGGAGCCATAATAGCTGGCTTTCTGTCTCTTCTTATTTCTCCTTTTCAAATTTGACCTCATTGTTGGTTTTATCTCTTTGAATTTTGAACTGACATGCTAAATTATTCTCCTGTTGCATTTTAAATAGATTAATTACTGGGTAGCATGCAGAATACCTTCTTAGTGTGACAGGCTATTCCCATCTCTCTAATCCATATTAAAGTTTACCCTCTTGCATCAGCAGTGGCTATCCACTGAGTTAGTTGTATCAGTGAATGCTTAGAAAATCTCAACCCTTCAATACAGATTTAGAGCCAGTTGGCTTCTACACCCTGTGTTTGTTTGCTGGATGAATTCATTTGGACATGTGGCTGTGCTCACTGAAGGAAATGAGTCTGGAACAGAGAGCAGATTAAAAGTGAGTGATGGTCATTGAGTCTTTAATATTGCCCCTGACTATTGTCTGTAGACATTAGAAACAAAGCTGATAATTTTTGCTATTCCAGTCCCACTTGTTGATGACACACTTCCAGCCCTGTAACAGTGCAGAGCAGTGTGCTGCCAGTACTGAGAGCAGCAGCCACCACTGCTGTGCCTGTGAGCAAACAGCTGAGGCTCCTGGCTCCAGGTTTCTCTGCTTGCCTGAGGCACCATCATGCTCCCCTTGGAATCCAACTGCATGCTCCTGCCTTTTTGAAAAGAATCTAGTGATTAGCTAAGAAATCAACTGGTTTTGAAACAAAAAAACCCTTAAAAAAATGAGAATATGCTTGCACAGAGACTCCCTAAGACTGTATAGTAGCTATCCATACCCTTCTGTGCTCTTTGTCAGTATGTGTTTTGTTTGCAATAGGTGTGAAGAGTTTGTGCTGGCAATTGGTGCTAAAGGTCTGTATTTGTGGTGAGTGTTGTTGCTTTACTGCCATTTTCTTTCAGCATTGTAGTGAGAAAGGAGTGCTCTGGTTTTGAACCTTGCTGAGAAAGACTCTGAAAACTGACACAGCTGATAGCTCCCTTGTTGTCAGGTTTTATTAAGTGCGAGAGGTGGCTGTTCTCCTGCGCCTGGGGGAGTTCTGGAGCTATTGCCAGCACTTACTGAGATAACAATCCATGAAACAAAAAGCTACAGAGAGAGCAACATATGGATTAAAGGTGTGACAGCTTATTTATGTCAAAATGCACAGGCCTTAGAACTTGATTTAGCTGGCTTGGATCTGGCTTGGCTGAATTTCAATAAAAGCCCTTTTATTAAAATTATGTCACCCTTGTAAAATAAGATGACTTTTTCTGGACTTAGTAGTGCTAATGACTACATAGTCAAGCAGTCAGGTATCAGTGGAAATACCAATAAATATAAAACTGGTAATACCCAAGGGTTTGTGAGAATATTGGTAATATAATAGGAGTTTCTGTACTTAGTGAAAAAGAATTGTATTAATTCTGTGAACCACTAGGATTTTAGGAATGTGTAGGAAGTACTAGCAGATATTTCTATGTTGATGCATGTCCTCAAAAAAAAATGCATGTCCTCAAAAGTTACCATCAAATGGATTTGATAGGAAAAATGTGTGCTAATGTCTTTACAAACAATGGGTCTTAATGTCTCTACCAACTTCAAGACAGGTTTATTACAGAACCCAGACAGTTTAAATCCTGAAACAGACAGATGGGTCCGCACAAGTCTGAGCTTCTGAACTTTGGGGGAAAGTGATTTATTTAAGGGGAAATATGTGGTAGGCGGTTCGGCAAGGCTGTATCTTCCTAGTACCTCAGCCGATGGGGAAAGGAAGAGGGCGACATGCAGCCCGGAGTTCAGGGTAAGAGGGAGGCTGCGCCCTCCCAAACCTGGAGAGAGAAAAACCCTGCGGGCGTGTGCCCCAGTGGGCTCTCTCCCTTTATTCGAATAAAGTTGCAGGACTCCTCTGTCTCCTTTGTGGACACTGGCTTTCTGTAGCATGATTTTCCACTCAGACTGAAGTCTATCAGTTCAGATAACTTTTCCATACCATCATGACCTTACTGATTTTGTTGCTCTGTTCTTTTATCCTGTATAGGATAGCCTTGACATAGGACAGACTTAGGAACTCAGGAAATATAAAGGAGTAGCTTGGTAAAAATGTGCTGAAATATGAAAAATGCCATTCTTGAGCCTGCTAAAACAGAACCCTTTCTGGTTATCTCAACAAGGCCATTGCTTTTAAATATTTTTCCCCAGTGCTGTTTTTCTCTTTGTTGTCACTGTTTTATTGTAGTTGTTTAAAATAAAAAGCTCAAGTGAAAATGCTGATGCAGTCCAGCATGCTGCACTGCCACTGCAGGGAGATTAGATTGGGATGTTCAATTAACCCTGCAGCTATAATTTAAAGCAAGACATACAGCACATGTGCTTTATGCATAACTTGTTCCCTAATGCAGGGCTGATGTACCTATTAATGAACAGAAATGGGAAGTGGAAGGTCTGTTTTATTAATACTGCTTATTGGTTATTTAATATTTGTGAGACACAATGTCGTGTAAATTATTAGCCATACTATCAGAAATAATGCAAAGCCAGAAACAGTCTGACTTGTACAGCGAGCAGTGAGTAGCTACTCTTAAATTATGAATGACCAGGAGAAAAATAATCCAAAGAACCATCTCTGCGCTTGAAGGGGATTCATGGATTGTGCACCTGGATCCTGGTGACCAAGAAGTGTGGCAGGAGGTCCACGCACGGGTACAGAGCCTGTCTTTGGGTTTTTGAAGGCCTTTGGAGCTGCTTGTCCCTCTGATGGGGGGTACTTAGGCGAGCTCTGAAAGCTGCTGTCAGTAGCAGGGAAGTAATGACTGCCCGGGGCTGCAGCAGTGCCCAGGGCATTTGGACTTCTGCAGGTTTCGTTTTAAGACAGACCTGTGAAAAGATGACCTCATGAAATTCTGTGCAAATATGCCTCCAAAGGCCCCCAAAGTAATAATTGGAGTGGGTTGCTCCTGTGGGGATGGCCCCACAGATTCCCAGTGCCTGGAAAGCAGCAGAACTCCTTTGGCTTTGAAGATTGAGGGATTTGCTCATTTTCATCTCCTGTCTTCTCTCCTGGCCACCAGACATGTCAAGTTGAAGGACAGATTTTCCAAGCACAGTCTTTAGGCTACAGGGTTTCCTCTGTAGTTCTGGCTTTCATGCGACTTTTATTATTAATTGATTTAACCCAAAGGAAGAAAAGAAAGGGAAGAAAATCAGCAATATGGTAGAGTATAATGAGAATAGAAAGCAAAAACATTTCCAGGGGGGAAAGTGAAATACTGAAGAAAGTAATAAAAAGAAAGTTATATTTTTTCCCCCCAACATATCCTAAAAAATAAATTACTAAACACAAAGCTGTGTTGAGAGTTTGGTCTGTAAATTTCCAGTAGAATGTCTGAGCTGCATTTCAGGCTGCAGGAAGTAAGATTTTTAATGCTGGTTCTAGCAAAACCCAGGTGGCAGCATCTCACCCAGGGTGTATCAGCAAATTCAGTCCTGTGTGACTTCTACTGGACCGACTCCCATGGAAGTTCTTATATCAAAGTATGTGAGAAATTTCCTGTACAGAGAAACTGCTACATCTGTAGCACAGTTTAGCCAGGAGGTGTAGGAGATCGCCATGGCTTCTTGATGAGAACAGAATACAAGAGGGGTGTTAAGAAGTATTTATATTGCACCATCATTGCCTGATTCTCCTGTATCATTGATTCATCCAGTGCACATCTTCCAGGGTGCTGGGGTAAATGTGCTAATTTAGCAATTATCATTTAAGCTGTAGAAATTAACCTTGTTTTGTTTCAAGTTCTTGGTTATTTTGCTTGCTTGCAATCTACATGAAATGTCTTTTGCCATATGCACAAAACTAGTGGAGAAGAAAAGTAGCTGCATGCACACAGTCTGACTTTCAAGGCTGATGGGACCTCTGTGCTGCTCTACTCTACTCTAATTTCTAGTCTTTCAGGGCCTCGGACATTACTGGTGCATGGTTGTTGCACTTGGGAGCCTCTTTAGGCATGTGGAATTTGGGGCACCTCATCTCCAGAGGAACAGTCATGGTAATAACACCCCCCAAATGTTGTTCTCATTCTGTTAGTTATTGAAACACTTTTTATCTGAAATGCTGAAATGTGTACTGGATTCAATAGAAATAAGTTTTAAATCCACTTCACTTTGTCCTGTATTGGAATGCAGGTGCCATAAAACATTACTTCTTTGACTGAACCTTGGTTTGCTTTTGCTTCATCTGCAGTGATCCTGCAGAGATTCATACTCTTGTTTCAAGTGTTTAAATCATTGATGCAGATGATGTTGTTATCTAGTCTTACTAGTTGAGGCTTTGTCTTCATCAGATTTTGCAGCAAATGTCTCCAATATTTCAAAAAGTTGAGATAATTTCTGTGGTGTGCTTGTTAGTTTGATTTATTTTCATTTGCAATATGCATCCAAGTTCTGTTTTGTAGTTAAGATTAACCAACATAACTTTTAGACAGCTTCTTGTCTTCCCAGAGATAACTGATAAATGGGTTTTCAATAAGAAAAATCTTGTTGGGCTTCTATTTTGATTTATTAAAGTATGTCCTCAATACTTACTACTTTACATTCAGTACCTCTGCCAACGTCTCTTTATTTTTGAAGTTGTGTTCAGCATCATAGACCCAGCATTTTCATACCTGACTGCCAGATCTCAGTGCACATCCATGTTAGAAAGTACTCACCCTCCTAACATTTGCCACCATGGTGTACATGAGGAGCAGTATAATTAGCCTGGGAGTTAGGTGCTTTTCCTACAACAAGCAAAGCAGCTTAAGATATTTAATTAGCTTGGAACCAGAGTGATTTTTTTTAAGATTTTTTTTTTCTATTTTGTTTTGAAAATTCTGTTACTTAGGGTAGGGGGAAAGGTAATTATAACTTTTTAAACTGATCCAGACTTGACATTTTGTGGCGGGAGATGGCAAAACAACTTGTGATTCCTCTTCTAATTGTAAAGGTCTTTTTGGCAGCTTTTTGGAAACCTACCTAACTTGGGGCTGCTCAGAGGCATTAAAATGCTATTTCACAATCTTGACCTGTATATCTCATTGCTTCATTTGTGTACGGGTAGGAAAACCCCCCCCACCATTAAACCAAAGTATAATTTGATATAAGTTTTTCCATATTCATGACATTGTGTAAGTCTGGAAATGCCATCTCAGAGTACAGTTACTGATCACATGAAATGACTGATTTTTAATTGGTTTAAAATTATAATGATCTCTGTTTCACTTCCCGCAGAGGACAAGTGAAGAAAATAAAAAAAAGTCATACTTTGTAAGACCCCATAAAAACACAATTTCCAGTATTGGCTTAAAGGGACTTTGGGTTCAATTACTGTAGACCAGGGTTAAAACTTTAGATGAGATCAGTGCCAATTAAACGAGGTCTCTGGTACCTCATGTTCTTTAATGTTATTTTTTGTTATAGTAAAGAAGAGTCAATTTTCCATTAACATTTAAAAATGTTTTTCTTTATGAAATCCTATTCCAATGATCCTTTTAATCCTTCATAATTAAACCTCTGCTGCAGTTACAAATTGTCATTATTTCTGCTTAAACCTGCATTTCTGAAAGGTAAACAGTGGTGAATATATGTGTAAGTTCCTATATAGCATGCAAATTGTGGATGAGCTACAGATTGTTTTACCAATTTTGGAGATGTTTTGATGTACAAAAACAATTTGGTAAAATACATTACCAGCATCTTTCTGTATATAATACGGAAACAAGCTGGGTTTTAGTGTACAATTGTTTAACTGCTTTTTAATGTGTATTATCCATCAGAAGTATGATTCAGCAGCCTAAGTCCCCTTAGTTGCTGGTACATGTAGTTAGTTTTGAGAAAGAGTCCATTTGGAGAAGGAGAAAAAGTGGAACAAACACTAAACTTTTAAATCTTCCTCAGTCAGAGTCTAAATTCTACTTTTTTTTTTTATTATTTACTACAGAACATACAAGACTGATTTACTTTGTCTTGCACTAGTAAAGGGAACTGAAAGTTCTGAAACAGGAAGTATTGTCTGATAAATGCAATGTAACTCTAGGGCTAGGCTGCATCTCTCTTGGAGCAAATGGAATCGGGAGCTTGGTTTAGTGCTGGTCTTTTTTTCCCTTCTCACAGCAACAGTCATCAGTGGGAAAGGCCAGAATTCAAAGCCCCTACTTAGTGCCTCAGAAATAGAAGCTGGAACCTTTTTGACTTGTTATATGTTGACATAGTGTTTGTTCTTGAAGTTGTGGGGATTTTTATTTGGATCCAGGTTACTATGTAAGGCTGCAGATGGAGGAGGGAGGGGCAAAGGCCGCATATTCCCTTTCAAGGTAGGGTGTGAAGCGGCTTTCTCCGAAGGTCTGCTGCTGAACTGCCTTCACAAGTGCCTGTGAGAGTCTAATGCACTGTAAAAGAGGCCAGCAGGGCTAACACTGCTTGAC
Organism: Donacobius atricapilla; assembly: GCA_013397315.1. Classification (NCBI taxonomy): domain Eukaryota; kingdom Metazoa; phylum Chordata; class Aves; order Passeriformes; family Mimidae; genus Donacobius; species Donacobius atricapilla. The sequence goes on along the minus strand of WBMY01011985.1, from coordinate 872,699 downwards.
CCGCTGGTTGCAAGCAGAAGTCAGACAGTACCTGGTGGAAAAATATGGCTCTAGGCAGTAGTTGAGCTGCAGTAGCCATAAGGTGGTGTCTGGATTGAGGATTTACAGGAAGGGTGGGAAAGTGAAAAGCCAAGAGCTTTTAAGAAAGCAAACTTGAGGTTTTTTTTACAGGAAATTATTAGGCAAAATGAAGGGGAGTGATGCCCAGGAGAAATGGAATGTATTTTTTTCTGTAGCAGCTGCATTTTTTTTTTCTTAATTCACTGTGGCTGCATTTCTTTACTAGTTTTTAGTGAAATGCTTTCTGGTTGTGGTTTAGTTGGAGTAAATAAGGGCTATGGTGGGGAATTCTGGATGAGATATATATGGTTTGATAGGCAGGTATCTGCCAAGGAGGGTGGGAACCTCCCTTGAAATGGAAAGTATGAGTCCCTTCCCTCTGAATTATTATAACTTTGAATTTAAGGGGCTTTCAGGCAGAGATNAGCCACGGGGTGTCCCAGCAGGTAGTGTGTGCAGGGCTAGAGTGTAGTGAAAACCCCAAAGCAGTGGCAGAGACTAGGCAGGACTAGGCAGTGGCGGCTGCTGGGTTCCTGAATGCTGTCAGGGGAAGCTCCCCTTGGAGGAGCTCGGGGTCCTGGGTTTTCCCCTGAGGCACCTGAGTGGATGGTGAGGGTCCTTTCTAGTGAGGCTGGGTGTTAATATGGTCCTGGTTCGATGGCTGCTCTTAGGAGCAGGGCCTTGCTCATGGTAGGAGAGGACAGCAGAAGACAGAACCCTGCAGTGTTGGTGAATTCTCCCCACAGCGACCACAGCTTGTCTCTCCTCCCATGCTGAGAGTGAGGGAGAGCTAGAGGCTGCACCCTGCTCCTTCCCTCATCCCAAAATCTCCTAGTAACTCTGCCCTTCTCAAGAGAAAACCCCTCAGGTAGGAGAGTAGCAGCCAGCTGCATCCCTCCCCTTCTTCTGTGTCTACATCTCTTGTCTCTCTTAAGTAATGGTTATTATTGTTTCTTAGCAACAAATGGGAAAAAATTCCCCAAGAGAAAGAAAACAAAAGGAAAAATTTTAAACCCCCACCAACATCCCTTCTTGTAACTTACAGAAGTAATTGAACAATGGATGATTTTGAGACTAAGCATCCTTTGATATCCCTTGTATGGTATTTTCTATGTCTATGGTGCTGTGTGCTTGTCTTGAAAGATTATCCAAATAATCTAAGAATCCTGATAAGAAATTTTAATAGCTTTAATTATTATTTTATGCTGAGTGTGAGTTGAGAAACTCTGTAAGTGCAATTTTAGCCTAATGTTGCCTTCTTTCCCAAATGCTGACATGCAGATTTCAGTATTAGCAAAGAATGTATTTTATTGTTCATGATCACAACAGAAATGAAGGTATTTCTTGCCCTGATATAAAGTGTGTTGGGATTTTTTGTTATTCTTTGCCATGCCCCCATGCCCCACTGCCCTGTTTTTGAAGACCTGGGCATCAAGAAATGCCTGGAGAGGGATCTCAGGTCAGCAGAAGACCAGAAGAGCAGCACAAAGGAATCCCAGCCACCTCAATCAGTTTCATCAGGGATCCAACCTGAAGACAGCATCAGGGATCCTCAATGCAGCCTGGGGAATAATCAAGAGGAGTTAGACTCATGTACGTCTGCAGGGCTGTGATCTTACTGGCATCACAGAAATGTGGTGGGATGCATCCATGAGTGGAGTGTTGAAGTATAATGCACTGACGACTCCCTTCTCCAGGCATTAGGTTGGAGCAACACCCCTGGTATCAATCCAGGCTGGGGATGAGCAGATGGAGCAGCCTGTGGAGAAAGTCTTGTGGATGTTGGCAGATGAGAGGCTGGACATTCCATGGCTGTGTGCACTGGGACCCAGAAACCAAGTGTGTCTTGGGCTGCATCAAAAACAGTGTGACCAGCAGATTGAGGGAGGTGATTTTCACTCTCTACTCTGCCCTTGTGAAACCCCACCTGGAGTTCTGTATCTAGTTCTGGGGTCTTCAGCACAAGAAGGATGTGGAACTCCTGGACCAATTTCAGAGGAAGTCACAGAGATGCTCCAAGGGCTGGAGCCCCTATGTTCTGGAGACGTGCTGGGAGAGCTGGGGTTGATCACCTGGAGAAGAGAAGGCTCCAGGGAGACCTCAGAGCCCTTTCCAATGCCTAAGGGGACTCCAGGAGAGCTGGAGAGTGACCTGGGACAAAGGCCTGGAGTGTCAGGACAAGGAGGAATGGCTTCCCCCTGCCAGAGAGCAGAGTTAGATGGGATCTTGGAAAGGAATTATTCCCAATAGGTGAGGGTACTGAGGCTCTGGCACAGATTGCCCAGAGAAGCTGTGGCTGCCCCATCCCTGTAAGTGTCCAAGGCTGGATTAGGTGAGGCTTGGAAAACCTGGGATAGTGGAAGGTATCCCTGCCCACGGCAGGGGGTGGGACTGAATGAGTGTTAAGGTCTTATCCAACCCAAACCATTCTGGGATTCTATGAAGAAGGCATTCACCTTGTTTATTATGCAACTTTCTATTTTGATTATTATGCAAAGCTCCAAATATTTTTGCATTTCAAGTGCAATTAAACAGGGCATCTGTTACATTGGGAACATGAGAGAATATTTTTCTTATGCTGAAAATATTTTCTGCACGTAACTAAGCCACTGTTTGCATTACCAATTGCAGCTTGAGAAGTGCTCATGATTAAAGAGTCAGCCCAGAGATCAAAGGCCAGAGTAGTAGCTGCAGTGTGAAAGCATTTTGTCTCTGGAACAGGAATCTGTGTGGTGTAATCCACGTAGCTATTGGTTCATGGTGCACTGATGGCTCCAATTGTTAATCCTGGGTTTTGCAGCCCTTTCCTCTGAAAAGGTCTTTGATGTCAAATTTTTTTGAAATAAGAAACATGGAACAGTTGAGCTGATGCAGTAGCAGACAAGGATTTGCTGTTTGATCTTGGTATGAAAACTGAGATTAAGGCTGCAAAACTCCTACAGTACACAGGGTGTCACCTTGAAAATCCATGAAATTAGAGAGAATTGGGGCTCTGGAGAAAATGCAATAATTGAAGAGTTGGAGCCTGACCAGGAGTCCTACTGCTGGAAGATGGCAAGAAAATCAGGGATTAGAGGACTCCAAAAAGGAGCTGCGTCTGGCTTTGCAATGGTATGTGCTTGGGTTGTACTCATCCCTTTTGTCATTACGCACAGGACGTAGTGCAAGGGATTAATTTGTTTCACTGCGGAGTCTGTGTAAGTTTATTTTTGGTGTCGCTCTGAGGTATGTTAGTGTTTATTCATGTACAGCTTTAGTGTAAGATTAGAGAAAAAAGGGAATTGAAAGCCACCAAAAAACCAGACTAAGTGCCGGCCTGTGCAACACACATTGAGAGGACTTTATGCATGTTACATTTCCTTCTGGTTTAGTTGACTATCTCTTCCTCATCTTGGAGAGTTTGGGGATCTAAATTAATAATTTTCATACCTAAACTAGCATATTTTAAGGTTGCTTGTTAATTTATTGATTATTAGACTTTTTTTTCTTTTCTAAAGGAAAACACCTGCATGTAGCAATGTAATATAAAGTGTTAAATTATCACCACTAATTTGTGTTCCAGATAACAGAATTGCAAAATGACTTTTGTGGGGAGGTTGTTTCCACATGACTGTCTTCAAGGTTTGCTTCAACTTGCAAGTTAGATCAGATTGGCTAAATCCAGTCCAAGGATGGGGTATTTCACAACTTCTTACGGTTCCGGTGTTAGATTGTGGAAGATCAGACAGCTACAGAAGCTGAGCTGGGTGGCACTGCCGACCTCTTGGCCCTGGAACAGTGGAAGCCATGGGAGAGAGAAACTCAAGGCAAGAACAAAAGTGGAGACATCATGTCTGGTCATTCTGGCCATTCCGAGGAGAAAAGGTGCAAGTCACTCTAGGACACAAGGACATTGCTGGCGCAAGAATGGCAGCTGAGAAGATTGTGTTACTAAGAGAACAGGGGCAAAGGCGTCGGAGTGGAAAATTTTGTACAAATTTAGAGACCTATAAATACTGGCGGATTTGTGTAGTAAACTGGCTTTGCTTGCATAGCATGGTCTGTCTCTCTCAATCTCCACATTTGATAACCCTTTTTATGGACTTCTCCTGATGTGGTGGTTGACAGCAGTAAGATTCACCCTTGAGTTTCCTCTTTGGATAGTTAAACGAACCCATCTCTCAGCCTCTTCTCTCAGGTGCCATGGCAGCCCTTGATCCTCTTAGGAGCCCTCCACTGGACTCATTCCAGTGCATCCATGTCTTTCCTATGCTTGAGAGCCCAAATTGGGACACAGTAATCCAGATTATAGCCTCAGTAGTGTAAAACCAAGAGGAACAATCCCTTTCTGACATGAGATGGAGATCTTGGTAGTAGTGAATGTTCAAGGTGTTAATGATGCTGGGATACAAGGCTGTTTTTGTGAGAAATATGGATCCTAACTAGTAGCCCAAGTGCTGTGAGTCTCTATCCAGAGTACTGTGTGTGTGTGTGCATGCATGGACTCATGCAGGTGCACTGAACCTGCAGAAGAGATACACAGTTTTTATTTTTGGACATGAATGTGGGATCTGATTTTCTTTCACAGTTAAGGAAAGTAAAATAGTTGTAATTACAGGCTCTGGTTCACATGTGAGAGAGTACTGTTCCTCTGCATTTTTAGCAGTTGCTTTGTAGATCTATTTTATACTTTTGTCACATAATTAAGAGCCTCTTGAATGGTCCCTATTCAGCACCCATGCTGGAAATTCAAAGGTGTTGGAAAAGCTATGATTTCCTGGAAGCTTTCACTTTGATCTGCTACTAAATTTAATATCCCTAGTTTGAGTCAAATTGATCAGCCACTCTCATGTATAACTAATGCATTGAGGTGTTAATGATCAGCATTAATCATTATTATTCAAGTGAGTTAAATGTACATTATCCGTTACTCTGGTTGTGGTTATGAATTGTGACAGCTGTCAGGCAAATGAGCATGTTTCTCCTGGCAAATTTGGAAATGCACCCATTAATTTTTTTTTTTCCTGATTAGAGCAAGCTGAAGCCTTCAACAGAGGAGAATGGATAAAATGCTGGGTAAATGGCCATTACCTTCAGGGAAATAGCTCAGATTGGAAACTGGTGTTCTAAACCAAGGGCTACCCTGCAGAGAATAGGGAGGAAGATTTATTCCGCCATTTGATGTCAGTATATGCTCACTTTTGAAACTAGATGGAGTTTTTTTTTCCTTTTCAGGGAGCCTTCTGGGTAAAGGCCGTATGCCACCTCTTGTGAGTGTTCCTTGCTGTCCATCCAGTCAATTGATGCCAATTGACTGAGGAAGTAGGTAAACAGTGGTGATGATGGCTCTCAAATGTCCTCACAAGTGCTGCCTGCTTTCCTTGGAGAAGAGACTATTTTTGTGTAATAGACTAATGGTTTCTGGGCTCAGGATGTTTGTGAGGGACTTTACAGATGTGGGTTCATTGCTTTTCAAGGCACCTGGAGTGATCTCAGCCATTCATTACTTCTTTGATGCTGTTTCAAGAGAACTGCCTTCACACTGGACATTATTTCTGTAGCAGCCCCCTTTGTGAGGCCTGTTCTTCCATTCCTCTCCCTGCTTCCAGTTGTGGTGGAGATAATGAAAAATTCCACTCGTGCCCTATTTGACTTCTCTCCCCTCCCTCAGCTTTCCTTTTGAGCCATTGCAATGCAGAAGTAGCCAGGGAGCTGCGTTTGAGCCTTCCCTGTATCTGCACCAGCAGAGGAGGCAGCTGTACCAAATACCTTGGGTCCAACCTTTGACAAAATTCCCTCTTTGCTTTCTACTAGACTGAGTCTATCATTACAATTACTAATTGCCCTATGAATACTTCTGTGCTCCAAATGCTTCCTTTATTGTTAATGTGAGCAATTTCTTTGTTAATATAGTCCATTGGAAAATGAAATTAAGATTTAAATAGAAATCTATTTGGTTCTAAATAGTTTAATTTTTCTCAAACCAAAAAGGCAGTTTTGGAATATCATTCAGTACTTGGTTGTGTGGGGAAGATAATTTTCCTGAGTGTATATGTTCGCAGAATTCTATTTGCATGTCAAAATAATTGTTTTCAAATAATTAGTACATTTGACTTGGCATTAACATTTAGTAGTCTGTTAAATACTCTTTAAGCCTTTTTAATCAGTTTTAATAAATCACTCATTTTAATTGGACACAATTTTAGATAGAAAACTCTGTCATTCCTAGGGTTCGGAAAGCTGCTGGAAGGAAAAAGGTGCTGCTGAAACTGAACTGAATTTCACAGCTTGTCATAGCAATGTGGGACTGGATTCCCTGTGACTTCAGAAAAACAAGATCACAGTTCGCACTGCAGCCAGCCAGGGAACTTGTTGAGATTGGAAAACCCCTAAAAACTGACAGTGCTTGATGGGTTATTTAAATGTTCTCAATTTCAAGTGAAGATCTATAAGAAAGACCAACAAAGTAAAAACGAGCATAGGTCATCTAGCCAAAACTTCTGAGTAAAACTTCCAATGTGTTTGAACTAAATGGGTTCTACAGGCTTGGGAAACATATTTTAGTACTGTGAAGGCCTGTTTGCAAAAGAGTAGCAGATCCCACTGTGTGGCTTGAAGTTAAACCCATGAAAATGCCCCTAGAATTGAAATCCAGCTTTAAAAAAATAAATATATTTTCGGATATACTGGCACATGATGATTTGTTTGGAAGTTAAAATCAAACACACTTGAGGCATCTGTGTTGGTGGTTTTGTGGCTGCAGTGGAGGTAGCCAGAAACCTGCATTATATAAATACTGCAAAATACCACCAAAGTGCCACATGGTACCCAGCTCAGACCTGCTGCGCTTGTAGGCTATTCAAAAGGAAGGGTGGATATTCCTCCCTCGTCCCTGGTAATGTTACTTCCTTTCTCCTTGCATCTGCTATGCAAAAAACCCCCCCTTTTATATAAAAGCACAAACCATTAGCTTGTCATTCTGCGTTTTTCTACTGCTCAGCTATGTGATGGTGGGTTCATTGCTTGATGGTTGTTATGGGATATTTACTGGGAGATAATGGCACCCTGGGATTTAGAGTCAGGCTAAATTATTCGTAGTTGAGTGTCTCATTATTCCTCTTTCTTCTGTGAGTCAGTACCATTTTGTGGCACCACGGAATCAGCACCTCTGCCACTGTAGGCATTAATAATTGCTGCAGTAATTTAGCTTTGTGTGATTGGTGCCTGAGTAGCTGAGGCAAAGGCAAGGAAGCTGTTTCCATCAGCTGCTCCCATGGGTAATGCCTCTTTGGAGATGTAGTTTGTAGCCCTTGCTACAACCTGATGCCCAAGAGGGTGGTGTAGGCAGGTCCTAAGCAGTCTCCTTGTGTTATGCTCGAGTCCAGCTGCTAGCCAGGAGAAAAATCTCCTTTGGGAGCTGTGGCCAAGTAACATGGAAGAGTGCTACCAGCCTGTGGTCCTTCTTTTGCATGTGGTCTGATACCCACTGAACCCTTCCAGAGCCCTGGCCCCTCACCCCTCTCAGAGGGATCACTGCTGAGGCCTCTTTTCCCACCTCAGCTTAAGAGCTTGTTCCACAAAAATTGGGTGCAGGCTGCAAGGTATAAGTAAGACCTGTTCTTGGATCGGGCCTATACTTTTAAACAGCCCTGTGGAGGTATCACAGGAAATATTCCATGCTGTTTTGTGGGTGTACATTTGACAGACTTCACTGCTGAGGTTAGACATGCATTGAACAAGAGATCCCTCATCTAATGTCACACTGAGAATTCTTATGGCTTGATGACTGCCAGGCAAGAACAGGAGAAATCTCTCAAAAGACCCACTCCTCTCCCTGAACAAGCCCCTCAGATTTAAATCTTAAATAAAAACTGTCTGCTCCACGTGTGCCTTTTGTACCCTCTACCTTGGTCATGTACCTTATACTTAATATGCCTTATTCTGCTGGTTAATGTTAGAGAATTTTTACACATATTAGTTTTAATAGGAGTTGCAGCTCAGCTTCAACATGAATAATTTGGTGTCATAACTTGACTTCACAAATGAGATCTTATGACATTGGTGTCAGAAGCAATTAAAGCAATGTCATTCAACAATTAAAAGAACAAGAATGTAACATGGTATTTACTGTTACTACTCTGTGCCAACCCTTCCTGTACTAAACTTTTAGATATTTGCTTTGATTTTATGTATAAGAACCTGTTATGGGTTACCACAGTTTGGTTTTTAGTTAAAGAGAAATATAGAATATAGAGAAATTACACAGTTTTGGTGAAACTTTTAAAGGTCAAAATGAATTGTTACAATAAAGTGACTTCATATAAATAATGAATATCTTCATGTATCCAATACCAGGTCTTTACAGCATTGTGATGCCTGTGGAGCTGTTCTAAGCCCTGTCCCATTAGTGTGGACTGAGCAGTTTTGGGCAGGAGATGCTGAAGGAGACAACAGGCCTTGCCCTTTTACATGTAGCTTTGTGTGGTAAGAACTTCACTTTTTGTACATTATAAACTTTCACTTGTAGTGTGGAAAATACTTCCTAGGGTATGGGACTGATCATGAGGCTTATAGTTAATGCATGAAACAACAGGAAAGTAATTTTGCTGAATATAGGTCTTCAGAGAGCCATCACGTCATCATCAGCTTCCATCGGAAAACAATTATGAGGCTTTGGAAAGGATTAGCATGCCAGACATTTTTCTTTGTGGCTTTGCTTACACAAATGACAGAAATTTCAATGCAGGATTTTCCCCTAGTGTATTCTTTACCATTTAGTAAAAACTGGAGTGACAGAAGCAGATCATATTAAGTACAAATCAAGCAGGGAACACAATTTGCATTAGTTAAAAAATATGCATCTTGATGGGCGTTACTGCCACTTGGCAAGTTTGGGGCTGTTCCATTGGGAGTCATTATCCTCTGTGCTGGTTTTTCCTGCTGCATCATCTTCTTTGTACCTCTCCAGCTGCTGGTTTCTCCAAAGGACCTTTGAAGTGTTCATCTCTGGTGGCATGGTTTTGTGTCCTCCCCCTGTTCTAGCGGCTCTTGCAGAACAGGAGATGATGAGGGTGATCTAGTGATTTCGTAGCAGGGGCTCTTATGTCACCGAAGCTTCTCCGAACTAAGTGCTAGTGAATAAGACCAGTGGTCTGTGGGCTCTTTTTAGGTCCTAATGTTAGATTGAGTTACCAAAGAAAGCTAGCACAAAAAAGAGTAGATATACTTTCATTTGTAGCCTTGAAGTATTTGTAGGAAGGTTTTGGAAGTTTGCATCTTCTGAAGTTTTTCAGACCTCCACAAATAGAACAGTTTGAAAGCCACTGACAAAATGCCTTTTTTTTTTTTTTTTAAACCATGCCATTCCAGATGCAGAAGATCTACATCAGCCCATGATCTCTAATTCCAGCTGGTTATTACCCTGTTACTTAAACCCCACCCTTTATTCTGCATCTGGTTTGTGGAGATACTTTCAGTCTGGTCTGCTTTAGCATGCTGGATTCCAGGATTGTCAAAATTTTGTAGCTGGCAAGAGGCTGTGATCAAGCCACCACTTAACCTTTCATTTGATAATCCAAATGGATTGATTTCCTCAGATCATCTACTCTAAGGCATTTTTTTCCACCTTGTCTGTGTGCTTTGACTGACTGTGGAAAACTGATCCTTTGAGGATGGGGACCCTGTTTATTGAGTTCATAATAAAGGCCCCCACATGTTGTTTTGTGGTTTTTTTGAGCCCTTTGTGCGTAACCAATTTTTTTTGTTTTTTTGTGGGAAGACAGAGGTAGTGCTGAAGGCAATCTTGCCCCTGATATATTGCAGCTGTGTTAATTACCAAAGAGTGGGAACAGCCTTGCCCTCACAGCCATGGGTGGGATAAAAGAGTGAGTTAGCTGGCAGGGAGTCAGTTGTGTCTGCTGGCCGTGCTGTGAGGAGGAAGGGACAGCAGTTAGTGTGAGGGACAGGCAGGGTTAGGTGGCTGTGCTGGGCACAGGAGGGAGCGAGCCAGAACTGCAGAAGAAGCAGAGAAAGAGCCAGAGTTGTGTGGAGCTGCCCATGGGAGGCTACACAGCAAAGGTGTGAGAGACTTTTAGATAACAAGGTGCTGATGGTTGAAGCCTTCTTTGGTGTCACTTGTGCCTCCTCTGTCAGCTGTTGTCTGTTCCAGATTGTTCTGGCTGACTGTAAAATGTCTGATTTGAAATGATTGCCAGGCTTGACTTAAATCAATAGGAGGGAGATAGAAATGTATTTCAGGATGCTTTGTTGGTCAATAAAATGTTATACCCTGTGACATCAAAAAATGCTGAAATTAGCTTTGAAGAAGCAGAAGAATGTAACAGTGGCAGATGCAATTTTAGTGCTTTGTGGCTGTAAATCACCTCCTCTATAGAAAGGTGAAATGAAAGTGAAAATAACAGAAAAGAGGTGTTTCTGTTCCTCAAAATCTGGCATTTAGGTCTGAGGTAAAAGATGAAATTTATACTAACATAAAGCTTATTAGATCCTTTTGTAATTAAGAGATAGGAAGGACTTTAGATGCTTCATCACCAAAATTAGTGACATTTCATTTAAATTTGAATAAAGTAGAGTACTTGCCCTGAGTATTACCAGTTGAAGTTTTTTTTATTGAGTAGTTTGTCCCTGTTGTGACACAGAGAATGAAACTTAAGTAATTTTTTTTAATTGCTACATTTGGATGGAAATGATGATCTAATTGCCTGAAAAGCAGTCCTTTCCCTTCTAATTACTTCCCTGTGAACACACAAATACAGATCATGAAGAGTGTAACCAGTGAAGTTTCTGAAAAGAATGGCCTGGGCAAAACTAGCAGAAAAATTACTTTACCTTCATTTTGGTTATCTGCTATGGCAGCTGGCAGAAGTCTTCTTGGGGATTGTACAAACTCACCTTGGGGGGTTTTTTTGGTGTCTACCTGCCTGGGAATAAAAGAATTTGCCTCAGATTTCACTGACCAATGGGGCTAGCGCAGCGTTTTGGAAAGGACACTTGCATGCAGAAGTCTGGTTGTGGGTGATACCTGAACTACAAAAACAAGTTGTCTGAGACAAGCTTCCAGCATTGCACAAGATAGAATCCTCTAATTCTGTTCACTTGTTGTTTGGAAAGTGTAAAATGCATGTTAGTTTTCACAAGACTCTTGTGAGCCTGTACTTAATTTGTTTTTGAACTGTTGCTAAATCTGTATTCCTGAGCTTCAGCCCATACAGCAGTAAGGTTAAAAAAGAGAGAGTAGAAATTATTCTGACTCTATCATCTCCCAAGTTTTTCATCTTTATCACTACTGAACCTTTCCAAAGAGTCAGCTGGGTATGATGAAGCTGAATTTACTTCCTCGAGCAAATCTCACGATGCATGTACCACTATGTGGTGTGTGTTGGGTGTCACAGGAGCTTGGTGTGCTGTTCTGAAGCCCTACCATATTCCTGAGGTGGGGTTTGGACACCACTGATTGGACAGTGCAAGGTTCAAAATATCTTGATGTGTTTTGTAGGATATTGTTGTTTCTGGAAGGAGCAGAGCAATGTTGGAAACGTGTGATGGAAGCTGGAGCTGCTGATGGAGGTCAGCAGGGCTGATGACTTGTCCTCAAAAATGTGGTTGTATATGTGTTGTAGAAATGGCAAGTGTTAGGAAAGGATTTAGAGGAATAGAGGAGTATGTTCTCTATTTCAGTAAAGAAACCATCATCAGGTAAAGTACATAAATACCAAGTATTCGGCTTTTTGGCTGAATTTAAAATGTTACAAAATCACTGTGAAGAAGTCATAAAGTATTGCATGGACTATAACTCTTCTGCTTTTTGTATGTTTCTTCATTTACATGCTGAAAAAAATTGATATCTACGGTCCTGGTCAATTTTCACATTTCCTTCCACCTCACATTTTCTTTGAAGCTACGTAATTCTGTAGCTGTGATGTGGAAGCACCTTGGAGACTACAGGGCATCTGCTTGAATGAAATGAGAATTAAAAAAACCTGGTTTTTTTGTCATAGAAAACAAAATGAAGAGAGCAAGTCAAGTGTCAGAGATGGCCATCTGCCAAAATTTGTGATGCTTATTGTGAAAAGCAATTTTCTAATGCATACAGAAATCCACTGGGCAAGGTTTAGATGTCACTTTGAGGTCAACATGGAGGATTTGTTTTGAACTGTGCTCATTTTAGATATTCAGGCATCTGACACACATGTGGTTGTGAATAAATAAATCCTCAAAGAGCAGCGCTGCTGCCTGAATTAGGAATGAATGGGGTGAGGACTGAGCAACCTAATCACAGAATGCCCTCAACAGCCCTTTGATGATAGATTTGGCGCAGGACATGATTCAGACACAATCTGCAAGGAAAGGGTTGTGTGGGAGTCAGAGAAGAGAGGCACCAGGAGCTGCTCCTTTGCCCTCCGAACACAGACTTGCCCAACTTCAGTGGGTACCTTCAGGAACTTTATCTTGTCCTCCACCGAGTTTTGAACTCTTCATGCCCTTACAGCATGAAAATATGGACAGATCATTAGAAACAGAGTACTGGAATAAAATTACCCAGTTTTTACCTCTGAAATACTCCCTAGACTTCCAAAACAGTTGCTTTTCTGCTGTCCAGATTTTCTGTCAAATTTCTTCCCCTAAACCGCCATGTTGTTAGAGGTTCGGGCACTCCAATTAGTGCCATCATTTTTCCTGTATGGAGCATTTTGCAGTATTGGATTGATAAACTTTATCCACTTGTAAGATAACAAATTGGCAATTATTTGGGCTCACAATAATTATTGCAGAACATTAACAGGAGAATGAATGCTGTGTGGTACCCACTGCTGTAGTCTAGAGCAAATAAAATCCACTAAATCTTTGAAGTGAAAGACCTTGTATTTTAATTGAGACACAAATCTAAATTCCAGTAGCCTGTGGAAATACAGCAATGCTTGTACTTAAATAATTATGTAACCGTATGTTGTGGTACCAATGTGATGTCCTAACCCTAATATCTTATTGAGATTTATTATATATGATGAGGTTTGTAAATGTATGTGCTGGTATTTTGTATATATTTCAATGTTGCAGTAACTTGTGTGAAAATTTGCATCTCCAGAGATTTGTGTTTGTTCTAGTCCATGACTGTAAGATTCATGCTGATAAAAAGAGCATGTTAGATTGTCACTATGCCATTAATGGAAAGGGGATAGGTTGAACTACATTCTTTCTGGATTTACTGAAGTTTTTGGAAGTATGAGCTGTGAATTTTGAGTATCATATACATATACAGGGAGTAGACTAATGGGTGATAGATCCATAGGTTTGAACTGGAGCTGGACTTGTAGCAGTGCACCTCCCATATTTAGTGTAACCCTAACTTACAGGAAGTTTCTCAAAATACACTTGAAATACGCTTACTTTTTTATTATGTTGGCTTAGGGAAGCTTACATGGCATATCTTATGAGGGTGCATAAATATTAATAAAACATTTACAACACTGAAGTTATTTATCTCTGAGAAAAGACTTCAGGGTGATGGGATCAGTGTGTTTGAGCTCATCAAGGATGTTAGGAAATCACTGCTGATCATTTGGTCCAGGCTGTTGGGCAGAACAGAAGTAAAGCTTCAGATGATTGAACAGACAGCAGGAACATTTCAGGCGGTCTGATTGTACGCAGAGTAGTGATTATAATCTCTGAGCAATTCTTGTAAAAAGCACGATAAAGTATAGGACAATGTAAAGCAAGAAAAATAATTACCTTGATTACTTTATGCTTCAGTATATGTGATAATAGGAGGGTACAAAGCCCATTAGAGAGGTGTATGATAGCATTTAATTCTAAACACATTCTTTCTGCATGAGTGCTATTACAAGTCCTTTCTATTCCTGAAGATATTCCTCAGTCTGTTGAGGATAGATGAGAGTCTAGACTTATGTTTTGTGCCTGGCTCAGCTTGGTCTGCAATGAATCCAGCTACTTGATGTCTCCAAAAATAATGCCCGTCCCTGGATATTTAAATGTATTCTCTGTCACCGAATGCAACTGCAGAGTGCCAAAGCAAAGACAGAGTCTCTTATTTCCTCCAGAAAATACTGTATTTTGAGCCCTAAAATAATAGAAGCCTGCTTTTAAGTTAGTATTATAGTTGATATATATCTAGAAGCTATTTGTGCTGAGATATATTATGTGTAAATATTTGTCCTGCCTGGAATGGGAGTTACTGAGGATGCCCCATTAATGATCCAGGACAAGCCTGAAACAAATGTGATATGCTGTTACATACACTTGAAGCAAATCCAGAAGAGTCATGACTCTCTTCTTTCTCCTTTGCCTTTACTGGTTTTCATTTTTCTATGGCAGCCAAAAGTAAGTGTTTTCATTGCAGGAAAACAATGACTTTTTCCTTCTGACTTCTGCTATACCACGTATCCATCACTCCAAGGCACCTTTTTAATTAATGAGCCCATTCTTTCAAAAATGCTGATTTGGAGCGACCTGACCTGGAAGGAGCTATGGTCTCTGGCTCACAGGGGCAGCAGAGCTGGGAGGACAGTTTATTCAGAGGTTTTTTGGTGGCTAGACAGGGAAAGATGCTGAATGAACACAAGAGATATTATGACGTACGCTATGTCAGATGGCTAAATGCCAATGCAAATCTTCAAGATTTAGCAGTATCAAATGAAATACTGCGTGTTGCCACTGTGCTAAAACGATGCATCATGAACCTATAAACAAAAGTATTTGAATAATTCTTCAGTGCTATTATTAATAGTAACCCGCCTCTCTAGATGAGAAGGAAATAGGCAGAGAAGCAACGAGCCTCTGACCCGGTGGGAGCATTCTTAGTCACAGAGGCAATACCATAGAACTATAGAATCAGATAGGTTGGAAAAGATCTTTGAGGTCATTGAGTCCAACCGTTGGCCAGCACTACCATGTTCACCACTGAACTACGTTCACACGTTTTTTGAACATTTCCAGGGATGATGACTCCACCACTGCTATCACCCTGGTATCCTTATTCCAATGCTTGACAGCCCTTTCTTACAAAAATTTCTGAAGACATTTTTCCTAATATCTAATCCAGACTTCCCCTGGAGGGGGTTATCATTGCAAGACTGTACACACAGCGCATTTCTTTACATGGAAAGTTACTCCTTGGGTTATCATTTCCAGGCAGATGTCTGATTGACTTGGAAGACAAGATTGCAGTACTCCCAAAAATGTCTGTAATTACTTGTAATGCAAAGCAAGATTTTTGCAGGTATTCTCCATTTATTCTGTAGTCTCTGTCGTTCTCCTAAGTCTTGATGCCCTTATTTCTTCTTATAATGTGCACTCTACTTGACAATGTGTGAATGGCTTGCTAAGAAAAGATAAAAAAAATGAGTACTGCGCTTTGCTATTTGTGCCTTTTCAAGGACCTTTACTTTAGATTTGGAGATCATTCACCCGCCATTTGATTCATATTTTTCTTTCCCCCTGCTGCCTTTGTATTTCTTCAGCTGAACGGGATGTTGACACTGTCACTGAACATCCTCTTCTCTTCTGACCATGAAGTGCTCTATTAAAGTATTGGGACTTGGTCTCTTTTGTGTAATTATTCTAGTCCTGTAAGCTGCTGTTGGTAAACATATCTCAGTGTCAATTCTTACCTTTATGTTTAGTGTTGAGTATAAAGCAGTAGAGGCTGATTACATTTTAAGTGGTTTAATTTCTTAGTGGGAGGAGTCTTGACTGTGGAAACATTTTATAGGAGCTAAATACTGAACAGAGCTGGGCAGCTCCTGCTAAGTACTGAAATGAATAGAAGTGGTAGTTTAATTCTCTTAAAAAAAAAAAAGCATTGAAGTGGTTTTACTGAAATTATTTCACACCTTAAACATGAAGTATTTGTGTCTAGAGAAGACTTATAGTATGCAGCAGCCCTCATTCAAAGCTTCAGTCATTCTCTCTTCCTGGCATGTTGTATTTTATGCGGTGCTCTCACTGAACATGGTTGATCATCACAGGACGTAGGAGAAAGTTTTCATTCAATAAACCTATGTGTTAAAAGAATCTCAAGAGAAAAATCTATCAAAAAAGGCTTTGAAATTATATAGCAGCAAAATGTGTTCATGCTGCTGCACAAACAATTTTGATTACTGGTTGGGCATGCTCCAGAATCGATCGTATCATCCTGGTCCGTGCTTGAACCCTGTTAGCTGCCATGGCAGTATGGATTCGGTGCCATAAGGGAAGTTCTCGGCCCTGTGTGTCTCTAGGCACTGTGCCTCGGGGGGCTGGTGCTGACACTGCAGGACCCGGGCACGCTGCTCCACTATGTCATCATGCCACGCTCAGCACCATCGTGAATCCTCTGCTGCATTTTCAGGGCACATGCACGTGGAATTGGCTAGCACAATGCAAGGGGAACTAGCATGGGATATTGAGCTGTTCCACTCGTAAATACTGAAGCTTTTAATTTTTTTTTTCTGGTTTCAGCTGGACTGAAATATCACAAACAGTGAAATCCAGATAAAATATATTAACTGAAATTCATGAGTACAACTCCACTTTAGCAGTTGCTGTTTGATTCTTACTGAAGAAGTAAGTTCCCCCAAGATAACTCTGCTCAGACTCATAATACAATTGTAATAATTTGAAGATCTGCTAGTTAGTACACCAGGGTATTTCACTGAGTAGTCACATACATGAATTTGTTTATCAGTTCAGAAATATTAATTATCATAAACCAGAATATTTCTAAATGAAGCTAAACCAATTATTTTTCTTGTATGATGAGTAAAATATTGTTCAGAGAATGTGAAGGCATTTTCCTGAAGGTGGTCTGAGACAAAAAAGTGATGGCAGGAATACAACACATGCTGCAAGCAAATCATCTCTGGTGCACATGGTGCTTTTATGGGAAGCACAAGGCCAGGCTTACTGATAGGCTTCAGATGTTTTCCCATGCTTTGGAGATTCGGAGGTGCAGTAAATCCAATTTTGCTGCGCAGATGAACAATTTACAATGACTTTGTGTCACTAGAGTGCAGCAAACCCACCAGATCTTAGGCGTGAGTGTGGCCTGTATATGTCAAAGAGAGAAAGGGCAGGGATCAATAGTAATCCCCAAATCCTTTGCTCAGTTCACACTTATCCAAGGCTGCAAACATGCGTGTGTGTGGTCGCACACTCCCATGGATGCATAAATCTGTGACAGCACATGCCAAATGCATGGTTCCATGTTTGTCCCAGTGTGCTAATTTTGTGGATATTTTCTACTTTGGCTATTTCACCAGGCTACTGCAACAACTGCAGGTGTTTTTTAAAACTATGAAAAATTGCAGGGTTTTTGTTATAATCCTCTAAAGCACTGTATGCAAAGAGTGTGTGAGGTAATCTCGCCACTCTTTTTGTCTCTGTTAGTTGCAACAAAGTGATTTTCTGGTTTTCTCTCCTGTTTCCTCTATTTGCACTTTTGCTTTTTCAAAATTATGACTCTTCATGTGTGGAGTGTATTTTTTTCCTGTAATGTAACTCAAATTTTATGGGTATTAGTTACCGTATCAAACCGGCTAAGGACTATTAGGCGATATCAGAGGCTAAAATAGCAGTAAATCTTTAACTCTACTTCTAATTTGTAGAAAACTAAACCCCATAAACTTTCTAAATGTTTGAGGTAAAAGAAGAGGTGATGTTACCGACAGTTTTATAATGTTTATGTAAATGTTTCCATATTCATGACAGAATAAAACCAATGAGTTAGAGACTTAATTGGAACATATTAAGATTGCTCATTAAATGAAATGTCCTGAAACTGTTGTAGCTGAGGACAAGGAATGTAAGATTATGGGTACCAAATGAATAATTTGTTGTGTTTTTTTTAACAGACCCCTTGTGGCCAAACCTTTGAGACAGATGTACTTACACATTAATCGTAGGCATTGAGAGAAGACTTGAAAAAAACTTCAAAAACTTCAAAAAAAAGTTTATTAAATTACACACTAGTGTAACTAGATTTTTTTTTTTTTAATATACATGAGATTAGATAAAAGAATAAAATGAAGATTTAATACCCAGCTCTCCCCTCTCTCCATGGTGTGGTTGCAGGTCAGTCACTGCTTCCAGGTGTAGGTTTAGTCACCTTGTTGGCTTTTGGAAATTCTGCTCCCTGGCCAGCTTTTCTTCCTGCACCCACACAGTCCTGCCTCACTTTGGCTCTATGCTCTTCCTTAGAATTTCTTTCCACCCTTGCTGAGAATTTCTGTGCAAAAAAAGGGTCACCTAATTAGAAAGGCATTTCCCCACTGTGCTTGAAGATAAAGACCAGTTCAAGAAGCTCCTTTCAGTTGGCTTGAGATGTTGGTCCTAGCCAAGCTGCCAGTCTTACAGCCTGACAATACATGCATTAGGTTAACGTCTAGAACACAAAGGAAGTATCAAAAACACCCCTAAATGTGTTTGTTTTTCCACTGACAATCTGCATCAGAGGAGATACTTTGCATTTCCCAATTCAGCTCAGTATTATTCCCTGGATAAAGATGATAAAGACGTTGGCCTTAATGCTCACCTTCCTTCCTCTTGATGGATTATCCCCATTTTATAACCACTCAACTTTTTGAGTGTTCAGGGGTCTTGACAGGGTTAATTTCTTATCTGTGTCCCTTTTTAATAGAGGAAGACTGCATCTTATCAGGGTAGAAGTAGTTTAGAGATTTAAACATGTTTTCTTTAGCAGGACTGGTTGCAAACCAAGTTTAAGCTCCGGTGATATTTAAAGATCTCTCTTCCCCCTTTGGTGGCTGCTGGGTCTGAGGTCTGCACTGAACTTTACATTTGCTTTTTATGTGTATGTTAAAATTTCAGATGAAGCCATCTAGCCTGTCTAATTGGACATAAATACTGTTGTCTCTTGAATGAGATTACCCATGTTCTTGCCCACCATGGCTGCCTCCCACAGCTGGTTTGGGATGCTGGGTTCTCAGTCTTTACTTCCATACTGTAGAATTGGAAAGTTGCTCCGGGGTGTCATCAGTGTAGCACTAATAAAATGAACTGTAGCAATTCACCTCTGCTTACAGACGCTGTTTCCTCAATTCTTTCAGAACTTGGTGATCTGTTGTCACGGTAGGACACAAAATAGATTGATTCCATATAGTTGTCAGAAGAGAAAGAAGCCTTTATTTACAGTTCCAGCAGTTTCTTTTATAACATGCTGTGTAGAAAGGTCTATTATTGGTCCATGGCACTGACACTGCTCTCCATTGGTTCAGGAATAGGAAACAACCCCTGGGGACAGTTGTTATGGGAAAGGGAACACTGTTTACTGAACCTGTGCTGAGAAATGGAGAGAGATGTTTTGAAAAAGGAAACTGTTGGCAGCTTTCCCTTGGGAAAGGAGCTAGCAAAGGTTAGCAAGCTAAAATTCAGTCTCAGAAATATTGAGCCTGCAAACCTGTCTGGAAATAGGTTAGGAAAAAAACCCAGCTATTAGTCATTTGCCGTGGGACATAAGCCATGCCAAGGTTTGGTGCTCTCTTTTGTTCAGTGTCCTGTATTGCAGTATGGAAGCTGCAGGCCAGGTTTGTTAGTAATGTACTGATATGTAAACAGGAGCATATGTAATGTGCTCAGTTTCAGTAGCTGCAAATCAGGTAGTGCTTTGGGGTCCTGGTTACTACTCAGGCTATCTGTATTTAATTGGGTACATTTCCAAATATCCAGTTTCATTTTCCAGCAAGAGCACAGAGGTAATGTTGTGATGCAAAGTGTTTCTAATTTTGTACTTAACTCAGCAGAAATAAATGAGTTAATTTATTTTAAAATCTTAGCAACCATGCTGAACTCTTTTGCATTGAAACCAGCACACGTGAAACTCCTTATTTTTCTGTTCTTTATATGAAATGTTATTCTACTAAATTGTGTTGTGAAAGGTGTGCAAAAAGCACATGATGGTTGTCAGAGTCTTGATCTAAAATTGTTTTTTAAAATTGCTTCCTCTCAGAGAATGATTTATTATTTAATTTTCACACCAGCAGTTATGGTGGTGGAAAAGATTCTTTTGAATGACTTTTTTTTTCATCTGACATGACCTCATTACAGCTTCAAGCTTTGCCACATCTAGAATCAGTATTCACACCTTTTTCCTGCCCTGGAGTGCTCCAGAGATCTCTAACCTGTGCCATTGCAACCTCCTGCTTTCAGTGATTTTATATAATTTTGGAAGTCTGAAAACCTCCCCTAGGAGGAAGGTGTCAGCTTAAACTACAGTTAACTCAGCTTGCAAGAGAGAGTGATGGGAAAACTGGAACAGAAATATCCTATAATGCTGCTGCCTTTCATCCTGGAGAGTCCAGAACCTCCTGAAGCACATGGCAGGAAGGTAATCACTAGGCACTGCCACACATCTGCAGTCATATCAATCTGGTCACGCTGAATTTTGGCTGAAGGTTCGTGCTGTTTGGTTTGTGGTGTGATGTGTGTATGTTCCTCCTGTCAAGAGTGAGTCATGTCCGATCTCCTTGTAGGCTTCCAAGCTATTAAGCATTTCAGTTCACCACAGTGATGAGCCCGTGCTCAGTGCTTGTGTGCTGTGGTGTGTCCCTCCATCCCAGAAAAACCCAGGTGGAAATCCGTGCATGGTGGATTTCTCCATGGCAAGTTTTGTTCTTGCCATGTTCGTTTTATTTTACCAGGTCTTTTTAGCTGAATGTGCGCCTTCACCATTATGGGTAAAAGCCACCTTATTTTCTTAAGGGAAAAACTCTTGAATTCTGACTTGGAGGACTTGGCAGTGTTCTGACTGAGACTGATCCATTGTCTCCCACTTTCCTTTGCTTGATTTGAACTGCTTTTTGCTTGGCTTGTAAGCTTTTGTGGAAAAAGTTCTTTTTTTGCTCAGTTTTTCTGTGAGGGTATCACAATGAGATTGCTCAGTGGTAAGATAATGCAAATATACTGATAATGCAAATTAACTGCACACTAAGGAAAGCTCATTGCATGTGCTAAAAGTGTTTTTGAGGCATTAAAAAAAGGGCTTTCCCTTCTGCAACTGGGAGTTTCTAACAGGAGTTAAGTATCAGCCTACCTCTGCCCTAATCTTAGAATCACTGAACCCTTAAGATTGGAAAAGACCTCTAAGATCAGCAAGTCTCACCATCAACCCCCCTTGGCCCTGCCAAGGCCACCACTAAACCATTTCAAGTGCCACATGTCCAGGAATGGTGACTCCACCACTGCCCTGGACAGTTCTTTACAACACTTACCATGAAAAGATTTTCTTTACTGTGCAACCTGAATGTCCCCTTGCACAATTTGAGGCTGTTTCCTCTACGTTCTGTTGTTTGTTGCCTGGGACACCCCCACCTGGTTCCAGCCTCCTGTCAGGCAGTTGTAGGAAGCAAAATGTTCCCCCGTATGATCCTCCTTTTCTTAGTTCAGCATAGAGAAATATTGTGAAAAATCCAAGGAAACCCAAGACTTTGTGGGGGAAAAAAAAAAAAAGGTCTGTTGTAGTGCTTTTTCCAGACATTTGTAGCATGAAAGAAAAGAATGGTGATGAGATGTGATTAAAGTATTTTTGGTAAGTAGCAAGGGCTGAAGGGAAAGCAGCTTATAAAAAAATGGTACTAAGTTCCAGATGGTATATTAAATATTTTTTAAGAATTCCTGTTGGAACTGGAAAACTTAAATGTGCAATCAGGAAAGTGAGACTCTAGATTCATACACTTCAAAGCTACAAAATTAACAGGTTTTTTTGAATGTTCAAAGATATTCACTGTGGGTAAATTGAAAAGAGTGCATGAATTTAGGAATATTTTAATAAAAAGCTTTAGCCTGTTAGACATTATGTCTAACTCAGCTTGAATCTTATTCTTTTTTTAAATAACTTTAATTTTCTTGGAAATTCTTATCCTTTTGATCTAAATCTTGGTCTTGATAGTTCTAACACCAAAGGCCTATGGCTGTTCAGCAAGAAACATTTTGGGTACAAGAGAGTCAAGGTAAGTGATAGAAAGCAAATATCCACCCTCAAAAAGAGCTTACTATAAATGGTAAAGCAACCAATGCTTTATTAAAAAAAAAAAAAACCCAAGCAAATAGTTGTGTTATTGCAATTTATTTAGTTGCCTGTACAAGATACTTGGAACAAAAAAGCCTCTCCCGAACTTGTGATTCTTTCATAAATGGGTCAAGAAATGGTATTTAAAGGGGATGATTCAGGGAGGAAAAAACCCTTTAAACTTACCTACGTGTTTCTATCCACTGGCACATTTCACTGAATGGTGCAACGTGCAAACCAGGGTGGAAGAATGGGAGAAAAACTTTCTACTGTATTCAAAAGAATAAAACTTGCTGGTAATGTGGCCTTAAATTACTTGCAAAATTAAAAGTTGTGCGTTAGGATTTTAAATACTAAATAATTAAATGCCTTCTAAATACAGTTCCTTAAACTTTCAGGGATCTTATGGTGATAAGCATCAATTAAGAGAAAAATGCCTCGTAAAAGGTGTAAATGAAAGGACAATATTTGAATTTTAATAAAATACCCATATGTAAAGAAGAAATTTAAATCAATGTTAAAATGACTGCTAGATGGCTCATGTTCACTAGAGCAATCAGGAAATGTTTTAAACAAATCTCAGTGTTGGAGAAATGTAACTCTGTAATAAAATTTTATATTAAAGCAAGTGTGTGATGTTAGGAACAGTAGCCTGCAATCACCAGTGAACAACTGAACAAAATGGAATATTATTGCCTTGGGTGGCTATGAATTTTCAGAAGTTTTGGAAATCAATCTAGGCAATCACTGCATGTCTGTAGAAGAGTGACACAAGCCTGATTGGTAAGACCAACGAGTGTAAGATCTTAATCAGCAATATCTTGGTTTCTACTTCATTTCAGTCCTAGTGAAGTAGGTTTGTAAAGATCCCTGGCTTCAGGCTGGGTGACCTGTGTACATCACTGAATCACCGTGTAACTCCCTGTTGTTTTAGTTATAATGATGAGCTTTCATTGCTAGATTCAAAAGTGGTTTTAATATTTGCTTGCTAATTCTTATTTCTAAGAAGATGACATTTTTCTCCTTTTTATTAAGGCATCCTATTACTAATGTTTAAAACTCTTGAAAACTTAAAAAAGACAATCATTATGTTTGTTGTTTCCTGGAGGTTATTCTCACTCGTTTAGTACAAAATTATGAAAAGAATTTCAATCTCTCTTTTTTTTAATGCAATCAGTCAAATCCTATAGCAGCAGTGCATAGGAACCTAAGAGGAATTGCTCTGTCTTTAAAGAATTAATCTGCTTTTAATGTACAGCTCAAATACTGCTGTCACAGAAAATTCCTGAGGAACGATGTGAATGGAATCAAGAAATGCTAAATTGAAAATTGTGCATATGACATCTTAATTTAGGAAGATCGTCTGCAAGAACATGACTGAGAAAGATTGCAGTATATTAAGGGTAGGATTGGAGGAGAATTAAGACAGTGAAGTTTGGCCTTAGTGACAATGCTGTGAGAGTGTTGGGACCTAGCAGACACTTTTCTGAGAAACAAATCTCTCGTGAGTTTGGAACCATCTTTCCAGATGGAGGGAGAGGAGAGGTTGTGGGTGCTGCTGGTCCATGGGAATGCTCATGGAAAAGGAGATGTCTGCTGTGTTGGTTTTCCTCCAGGAGCCAGCTGGGCTGCTGGAGGAATTGGTGGCTCATTGGCTCAACTGGATCTCATCCCAGCTTGTCCCAGCTCCCCGTGTTCAGGGCCTGTTCTGAGCTGCACCTCTGGCTCCTGGGGCTTTTGGCTTTTGGTGCAAGCTGCTGATGAGATAGTGATTTCCTCTGTGAGGGAATTAGGAAATATGTGGCTTTTGTTCCAACTCACAGTCAAGCCAAGTCTCCAATTGCTCTTTGAAATACAAAGCTCTGGCCTGGAAATTGCAGATTAGTGGAACTCCCTTTTTTGACCTGGACTGTTCTGATTCAGGGTTGTGGCAGCCCTGCAGATAACTCAAGAGTTTTGCTCTTCTCCAGCACTGGCCTGGTTTCAAGCTGGCACAGGGCTGTTTAAGGCAATTAGAGCAACCAGTCTCTCTGCCTGTCCCTTTTGTAGAGGCAATGGGAAGCCAAAAACTTGGAGAGCCTCAAGAAGCAGGTCTGGAGTGAATCCAGAGAAGTCTAGGACTGGGATCACAAAATAGAAAAGCACTAATTCCAGGGATTAGCACTTTGCTAGTGGAGGATCTGGACTCTGTTGCTGTTGGCCTGAAGCCCTGTCTGGTAACAAAGTCTTGTTGTTAGCGAGCTGCCCAGGCTGTGCAGAGCAGGACAGTGCAGTGCAGATTGTTCAGGAACAGTCATCAGAAGAGAAGGACCAAAAACATTTATTCCTTTTCCTTTTTACCTCCAGGGACCTTAATGGTATGCATCCATCATTATCCTGCCCAAACTAACCCCAGAGTACTTGACAGAAAGTGTGGCTTTGGAAAACTCAGACTATGCAGAAGTATCAAAGAGCTGTTTTGTAAGGTATTTTGGAAAATCTCTTTGTAGAGACCTAAACTTTTTCCAACACAAATGACTGTGGAAAGGAAACTAAGATAAAAGCTTTTCTCTTTACTCCATGAACTGGCATTATAAAAGAATCAGATGTTGAGAGGAAAACAGCAGCTGCAAAATCATTGCTTTGCTGGGTAGCAAGGCGTTATTGAGGACCGATAGGCATTTACCGAGTAGGGAAGTGACAGTGCCCAGTTGCAGTCCTCTGAATAGCCAGAGGAAAGATTTAGCACCCTGCTAACACCAGAGACATGCTAGGAGGGGGAACAGAACTGGGTAATGGAGTTAAAGAAGCTGGTATGCAGTCTCAGAAACAGAGCCTGCTGCTTGGAATAATACAACCAATGCTGCTTCACTGGCTGCAACAGGGACTGCAAATTAACCTGAAGTGGTGAAGAGTAAAATTAGTCTGGGTCACTGCTCAATTAGAGGAAACAACTGTGTAACCATTAACACTGCAAGTCAGGGGGAGACTGTGAGCAGCTGAGCAAAATGTGGGACTAGCTAGAGTATTTGAGAGCAAATAATGAGGAAATGCTAGTGGTTCTCAGTTTGAATAAAAATAATGACCTTAACAACCCCAAAGTGCTCATGTCTAGATGAAGCTGTTGACAAAAAGCTTCTGCAGCAGGGGTTGAATTTCTGGCAGATGGCCTTCTGCACCTCTAATAAAAGACACAAAATCACAGCCAATAAAAAATAATTGAAAGAGAAAATCCTGAGAATGAAATGTCAAATAGCATTGGAAATGTTAACATAGGAGGGAAAATTATAGGTAAATATATAAGTGAGACAAACCCCTCTCCATTTATGAGTGGAAAAGGGCAATTATATGTGAAGGGCAAATACTCTCATATTAGGTATCTAATTGGGATTATTTATCACTGCTCATTAGTAAAAGAATTGTGCAGATCAATCTTATATTAAAATTATAAGCCCTGAGAACAGGGATTCTGTGTAAGGAAATTCTGCAATGTATGCAGTACCCACATGGTGGTGCAAAATTAGGAGCTTTAAAAGCAATAGGACATAAAAAGCAGCATTATTTGCTCTCTGTGGGGCAATCCCTGAAAAAGAGCAGAACTGAGGCAGGCCATACCACTGGTGTGCTCCAAAACATCAAATGCCAGCAAGGTCTGCCAACAAATGTTACTCACTGTAAGAGAATTAGCCCTCATGGAGGATGGTTCCAGTTGCTTCTGGTTCCGGGTGAGTGGGACGCTGCAGAGTGGGTGGGGTGTGTCTGTGTCTGGCTGCAGTGCTGCAATATGCACAGGTTGTGTTCTTCAGGTGCTGGACATTATCCACCCCTCATTCCATACCATCCACCTCATGCCCAGAGTGAGCAGCTCTGTGGCTGGCAAAGTCTCAATGGGAGCACTAAACCGGGGAGTGCCCTTCCTAAACCACAACAGCGGCTCACAGACTGGCTGTCCTCTGTGAATTTGGTATGTTTGGCAAGTTTGCACTGCCTGCTTAGAGACACACTGAAATTCCAGCTGCAGGTCATGAAGACTTGATGTGTCCCTCCGTGCTCTGTGTGTTCCTACCAGAGTAGAAAATATGTATTCCTCCTGACAAGCTGTTCCTGCTCTCAGCATTGCCATTCATTGATGGGTTATTGATGCTCAGTGTCACGGTGGAAAGTCATTTTTGCTTTACCCACTACAAACCATCAAACAGTGGACTTGCATCCTGGAGACCAGGAGGTTCAGTTACCTGCTTACAGCCTGAAAAATGGGCCAGCACGCAGGCTGGAGACAGGCTGGTGCTTGTACAGACGGGACAAGTGCTGAGATGCCGAGGAGGATGCATCGCTGTGCAACTTCCTACAAAGCTCATGGGGAATATTTCTGTAAGGAAATATTTTCCATGATAGTTATGATAGTACCTTCACAGTAGTGCTGTGTTTAAGGTCCATACAAATTGTTTGAAAGTAGGATGGATATTGCTGCACTGGTGCAAAGGAAAAAAGGGAAAAAACTAGTTTGCGTTATAGGATCATGGAATGGTGTGGGTTAGAAGGGACCTCAAAGACCATTTTGTCCCACCCGCTGTCATGAGCAGGGACATCTTCCACTATTCCAGGTTGCTCCAAGCCCCATCCAACCTGGCTTTGAACACTTCAGGGATCCAGGGGCAGCCACAGATTCTCTGGGCAAGCCTCCCCACCCTCCCAGGGAACAATTCCTTCCCAATATCCCATCCAGCCCTGCCCTCTGGCAGTGGGAAGCCATTCCCTGTGTCCTGTCCCTCCGTGCCTTGTCCCTGGTCCCTCTCCAGCTCTTTTGGAGCCCCTTGAGCACCCCACAGAGCCTTCTCTTCTCCAGGCTCGACTCCCCCATCTCTCTTAGCCTATTTCCATGGGAGTTCCCCTACCTGATAGCATTGCCTACAGCTTCAAGGGCAAAGACTGGAAATGTAATGCTAAAATGGGGGCTCACAAAGCAGGAATTTTATGTGTACTGCTTATTTTTTTTTTTTTTTTGTCTCTCATTGCTGTAGTGGTGCACTATGGTGACAGTTTGCCTCTCTTTAAGAGAGGTGGTTTGTGCTTGTGACACCTTGATCCCGCAAATTATAAATGCTGGTAACTCAGACTCATGAATCTTTGTTTTGGCAGGCATCTTCACACGACCAAAATGATATATTAGCAAAACTGAAGGGATGAAGACGGCCTGTTTAGAAATCTGTAGTGCGGGAATAGATAAATGGAGTATAATTGTCTGTGCACATTTAAGTGCGCAAAATATTATAAAACCAAAACATTTCAAAACAGAGAAAATAGCCCTAGAGCCAGAGCTGGTCCTGATCATTGTTCTTCTTTGCTCAGGGAAGTGTTTATCCTTCCCAATATATGTCCTATCCTGGGCACATGTGATTAGAGCAGGAGCACTGGCTTAAATAAAAGGCAACAACAGAAAAGTGCCCCTTTTAACAGGTTTAATTTGCAATAAACTTGCAACTTTTCCCTTGCATGTAAAAGACTGTGCCATAAAAACTTGCATGAAACTACTGTGTTTTTTTGTGTAGAATTTAAAGACTGCTATATTGCTCCAATGGTAAACTGCAAGGTCTTTACTTGAGCCATGGAGGTCTAGGCTTCAGTTCCCAATGAAAAATCTCACACTACTTACTATGTTTCTAAGAAAGCAATTGACAAAAATTATGTAAAAAGAAGAAGAAAGGATTAGATAAAGATAATTCTCCATGGGGTTTGGGAGTAGAGACTTTTACAGGTGATACACAGATTAAAGAGGTGGAGAGCCAATCCTTCACAGTGTAGTAATTATAGTGATATTGACCTTAGCTGTGTATACAACAGTAGTTTTTAGTATTGAAGAAGCAGTGCGAACACATGAAACTGTCAAATAATCTGGATTCACTTTTACTATTAGAGGAAATATGGTTAAATTTATCTACTAAAATTTACCTAAGTAAAAACATAATAATATGTCATTTACATGGCATAGAACAAACATGATTTTTCTCCCTTTAGATGATGTGAAGAACATGGTTCACTTGTCTAAAATAGGCCCCCTGGTCTCTGGGAACGGTCCTGCCTGTCCCGTGGAGAGCAGAGGGCTCTGGGGAGGTTCCTGTAGGTCCCACCAGCAGTTCTCCCATCCTCTTTGCCAGGTTGTGCCCATTGCTCTGCTAGCACAGTGTACAGGAAATGGGTAAATGTTGGCTACATGATGAGCATTTTAAAGGATGATGAGAAAAACCACAGTCAGTGATGTTTTGAAATGAACAGCCTTCAAATAATATTTTTAAAAATGATAAACGTGAGGCCTTGGGATGGAGGTAGAAGTTTCAGCTGATATAATTTAAAGTATTTCAACATATAAATAGAATGGGTATGAACACTGTACAAGATTTTAAATAATATTTTGCAGTTGATTATTCACTGTGTCATATACAGTTAATGTTCCGGGGTCAGCTGTTTTTTATTTGGCATTCAGGATACAAAACATGGGTGGCTTTTGCAATCAAACCTGTATTTCAGCCTTGTAATGGAGATCTTTTCTTTGCCCAGAAATATACTCATTCTAAATTGTTTCCATCTATATGACTGCAAAATATTAAATATTAAAAAGGTAAATATTCTTTCTTTTCTCTGAGTATATTTAGAAACATTCATTATACAGATGAAAAATACACATCCATTAAAGTGGAGCTGTTTGGGATTCGGAATATCTAAACTCATGTAGTATTTTAATGTTCACTGTTCATTTCTTTGCTTTACAGAGTAAATAAAAAGAACTTTCTTTACTCTTATATAAACATTAATAAAATAAAAAAAATCTTCATTTTAGCATGAGGTTTGCTTGAACAAAAAGGCAGTATTAAGTCTTGGAATAATATTTTTGCAGCAGTTAGGTGAAAAATTAACTTTCTATATGTTATTGTATAAAGCCCGGAAGGAGAGAAAAGGTCAGTAAAAACCATCACTCGGTTTGGTTTACATCAGGTGAATTGTTTTTTGTATATCTGCATTTCAGGGGTAAAGATGAAAGATAATCTGTGTGGGCAGAGAGTCACTTCCTTTCAGGCATGTAGTCCAGAGCTCTTTGTAGCCTGTGGGACTGGCCAGGTTCAGTGGGAGCAAGTACAGGTGAGCATTTCCCACTTGGGGTGAACTCATGGGACCAAGCCAAAGCTTTGGTACCTGCCTGGATGGATGAATGGTTTGGTCTTACACTTGTGGATTGTTTCTTCTTCCTTCTCAGTAACAGAATGTTTGTTTAGAGGGGAACAAATATTTAATGAGGAATAATAATTATTCCTTATAGTAAGGAAAGAGTGTCATCTTTGGAAACAATGGTTGTTTCTTTTTTCTGAGAATGTAGATGCTGTTCAAGAGTACTGGATGAATGCTGTGAAACAATCAGTCCTTTTCCACTTTAGAAGACACAAAATTTAGACAGATTTCGGTGCTACTTTATTTGAAGATATAACCCCTTTTAAAATTATATCACTCCACATTCTCCCACCTTAGTTGCTGCCCTGCTATTTTTACGTACACCTAAAGCATAGGTAATGTTTAAAGGACAATGTAGCTATGAGAAATCCATCAATGGTATTTTGGCTGAGTGCTGCTTCAGCTTTGACAGCCAGATGGAAACCTTTGATTTGTATTCACAGGACAAATACTATGGCTGAATGTTTCTTGGCTGGAGAGGAAGGCTAGATATTCTGTGCTCTCTCAGGAGAGGTGGCAACTCTTACAGCTTGGTGCCCAATAAGAAGATGGAAATGTACCACCATCTTCTAATATTGCAGTGTCTTGATTTGTTTCTGGCATCTCTAGAGTTACTTAATTCAGTATAGCAACTTCTGAATATGTATCAAAGGAGATAACTGAGGGGCTAAATCATTAAACCAGAGGGTTGCAATATGACTAGATCCATGAATGTAGTGGAGTGTAACCTGTGAACTGTGATAATCTTTGCACTGTACCTGTGGAGAACTGGGGGAAGCAAACCTGACAAGCACAAAAATCTCCCTTCGTCACCAGGCTTTTCCCTGTCCGTGTGTGCCACTGGTGTCTCTCTCTAGCAGATTATGCTGAGGGATAAAAGCACAACCAGCTCCAAGCATCCTCACCTTGTGCTGCTGGAGGCAGGGATGTGATTTTGCACACTGCCATCAGTCCTGCTCCTCTCACACACACAGAGCAAGTGCAGATGTGCTGTCAGTGCACTAGTGAGCCAAAGAATTTGATCTCCACTGTATGATGGGTTTACACTAAATGGATGTTTATCCTTCCTGCTTATCAGTGTGGAGGAAACTGGGATTATGTGGCATTAAAAAAGTAAAAGAAGTAGAATTTCTTTCATCTCTCTTCTGCCAACATGTTCCATTGGAGCTAAGGAACTCAGCTGTACCGATTTTGGGATGAGCAAGATGTGGTATGGTATATGCAAGTTACAGCCCAAAACAAATGTGCATGAGAAACCAATACTCTCATGTAGAGAACGTAATTTTGCCCAAGTCTGCGGCATTTTAGTAATTATATTTTCATCATGTAAATCTCAGCTTACAAATATAAATTGTGTGCACTTTAGAGTTTGGTCTTCCTAGGAGTTTTGCCAGCTGGTTTTCTGGCACTGCTAAAAGCCTACTTGAATCTATAAAAGAAGGTAATCAAATTAATGCATTGGAAATTGGTCTTATGTAAAATATAACTGCAAGACGTGTATTAATTTAAAGAATATTAACATTAAAGCATTGCCTTGTAAAGCAATTTAATTCAGCAGTCTGGAGACCATCGTATGCTACATTAGTGTAACTCCTGGGAAAACATGAGAGCAATTGACTTACTCCAGATTTATGCTTGCCTATCTGAGAGCAAGATCTGACTGAAAGGTAAAACTTTGTTCCACATTATTGTAAGTTAGTGTCATTGCAGAAATATAAAAGCCTACCGTGAATACTGTGTAATGAGCAGTTCAGAATGCAAGAGGGATGAGTAGGTTATTTCTAGAAATCATAGTTCAGAATGCCCTGGGGTTTGTGCACAGGAATGAATCACCAGCTATGTTGGTTTTGCTTGGCCTGGTTTTTGGTAGCAGGGGGGCCACAGAGGTGGCTCCTGTGAGAAGCTGCTGGAAGCTTCTACCATGTCCGGCAGAGCCAATCCTTGATGGCTCTGAAGATGGACATGCTGCTGGCCAATGAGAAAGGGTGCTAACGCCTCTGTGATGACATATTTAAGAAGAAAATCAGAGCAAAATGGGGATACAGTTTTTTTTCTAGCCAGAGAAGAAGAGGGGGTGAGAACATGTGAGGGAAAACAACACGTTGACACCAAGGTCAGTGGAGAAGGAGGTGCAGGAGGTGCTCCAGGTGCTGGAGTTGGGATTCCTCTGCAGGCTGAGGTGAGACCATGGTGAGGCAGCTGTGCCCCTGCAGCCTGTGGGGATCCACAGAGGATGCAGAGATCCACCCACAGCCCCTGGGGATCCCCAGGGATGCAGAGATCCACCCACAACCCGTGGGGATCCAGGGGGATGCAGAGATCCACCCACAGCCCCTGGGGATCCAGGGGGATGCAGAGATCCACCCCCAGCCCCTGGGGATCCCCAGGGATGCAGAGATCCACCCCCAGCCCCTGGGGATCCAGGGGGATGCAGAGATCCACCCGCAGCCCATGGGGATCCCCAGGGATGCAGAGATCCACCCGCAGCCCATGGGGATCCCCAGGGATGCAGAGATCCACCCGCAGCCCATGGGAGAGGTGGCCATCCAGGAGCGGGGGATGCCTGGAGGAGGCTGTGATCCGTGGAAGACCCGGTGGAGATGGAGGGCTCTGCTTCCAGGCTGGAGCAGCCTGTCCTTGGAGGACTGCACCCCATGGAAAGAGAGACCCACATCCCAGCAGTTTGGGGAGGGCTGTGTGCCCGTGGGAGGGACTCAGGCTTGCAGCAGGCGTGGTAGGGCTGCTGCTGGTGAGAGTGAACCCACGCCAGAGAAGTTCATGGGGACTGTGTGCCGTGGGAGGGACCCCAGGGGAAGGACTCCTCTCCCAGAGCAGCAGAACAAAATCTCGGTGATGAACTGACCCCAAAACCCCCATGCCCTGTCTCCCTGTGCTGTCAGTGAGAAGGAGTGAAGGACCAGGGGGAAAAAAAAGTGTTTTAAGGGCTTATTTTACTTCTTATCATCCTCCTCTGATTTTGTAAGTAATAAATTCCCTTTGTACTTCTAAGTTTGGCCTGGTTTGCCCTTGGAGTGTTCTCTCCCTGTCCTTATCTCAACTCATGAATACTTTGTTAATTTTTTTCCCTCTCCTCTGCCCAGCTGAGAGCAAGAGACCATGAGCAAGCGACTTTTGTGGGTGCCTGGTGTTTGGCCTCTGTCAAACCATGACAGCAATTTCACATTTTCAGTAACATGTACTGCTTACACTTCATCTAGTCTTTCTCATCAGGTCTTATTTAGGACTGTTATGATCACAGTATGTTGAATACGTGTAGGAAAATATCCCAGCCTAACTTCACCAGCAATACATTTTAATTTGCATTTTCTTTTAGGACATTTTTACTTGAATTGTAAGAAAGTTGCCAGGACTGAAGGGGGTCAGTCAGCAGACCAGCTGTATCCCATGCAGCCCCAGCTCATGAAACCACACAGGCGCCATCAGGCATAAAATGCCACTGTCTCTAGGAAGGAGTTGCTTGCTCTGGGCAAGGGCATTGCAGCTGTGGCCCCTAGACCCCAATGCCTTCATATCAAGGCTCCCAGGAAAAGGTACAGCCCTGTCATGATGCGACTGTGATGCCTGCACCGCGTTTCACTGCCATCATGCCATTTGTCCCTGACTTAGTTTTCAAAGAAGCATTAGTGGTCTTTTTGGTTTTATTTTTAGGTTATAGGGCTAAACCTACTCTCAGAGAGGAGCTGGTGCAGCTAGACCTGGAATCCATGCAATTTTCCTGGCCTCTTCCTCCTCTCTCATCCAACAGCTGTTGTGCAAGATGAATCAGGAATGAAAATTAAAGGTGGAACCTGTCTCATGATTCAGTTTTGATTCAAACAGTGTAACTGCTGTCATGCCTAAAATGGGGAGAATACCCCTTGCTGTGAGCTTCAGCTAATTATAAATACTCATGACAATCTCTTATTCCTGTTATCTCTAATATTCCCAAACCATTGGAAGATGCACAAGCTGTCATTAAGCCTTTCTTTAAGCATTTTCAAGGAAGCCAAGGTCTCAAAGCATCTAGGGACAATGCCCACAGATGGCTCCTTACTGGGGAGCTGAACTTGTAAAGAGCTCTTGCAGGATTCAGTAGAAGTAGCTGTAAGATAGCCCCTGTGCAGTGCTGATCAAATAATTGCTGACTGAAAAAAACCCTCCATGTAATAGACTGTCTTCATTTCAGAACATTTTGGAAACTGAAAAAACAGAGCCATTAAAAGCCCCACCAGATCTAAATCCTTCTGGAAAGTGTGCTTCATCTTCGGTCTGTAAATGTTGTGTGTCAGCAAGAAGGGAGAGGGTTGGAAGTAGACCTGTGTTTCACAATTGCTGTTTTCTGATGACTCAGAGACAGTAATTATAAAAGTATATGACAGGCATTTAAAGGGAGCAATGATCTGAATAAAAATGAAAAATGAGAGAAATGCTTTCATGGGATGAGTATGAAAAGGGAGGTGAAACTTGGGAGCTTTTGTAACTCATACGGCTGAAAATTCAGTCTTACCATATGAAAAAAACAGAGTTTTTTGATAAAAAGCCGTGAGATGCTCAGAGAAGATAAAAAAATTAACCCTCACCAGACCAATGAGAGTCTCCTAAGGTATAGTCATTCAGCAAGAGAGATGATAGTGGGCTGTTGTTTGAATTTGTGAAGGTGGCAGCAAATCCAAAATACACCTGGAAGAGCCATAAGTAGGATGCTAGGTGAAGCTCAAAAGTTTTCAACTTAGGAGATAATTCCAAAGGTAAATGGATTAAAAACCACTATCATCCTGCTGACAGAATAATGGATGTTAGTAAAGGGACAGAGACAGTTTGGACACAGGAGATGATGGGAGCCCCATGAGCTTGGAGGAATTCTTCATCAGAGCAGGAGACAGTGGTGCAGCAGAAGATTAACAGATTATTTTCTGTCCAAAAGCTAATGCCTTTGGTTGGCTGCTAGGCCACAAATCAAAGTGTTGCCAGGAAGAGGGATATTATCCCTGTGAGAAAAGTAAGAAGCAAGAGAAAGTCAACAGATGAGTTTTAAAGTTTTCAGTGCTGATCTTATCTTCATTCCATGGGTATTTCTACAAAAGGCTTCAGAACATAACATTTAGAAAAGGTTCGATATTGGATTGTAACTGGATGAGGGAATGGGGAACCAAACCAAGATTTGGCTTAATAATTACCAAAGCTCTTTGTCTTACCCAAAACAATGTGGCTGTATTGTAATATCAGAAAGCTGCTTGCACTTCTCCCCTTGGTTAGAAGTGGTACTGCATATGCAATTTGCTAGAAAAAATACTTTATCTTACTTCTGGGAATGAATTTTTTTTTTAAATGTATAGGCCCTAATTTAATAGTTAGTAGGTTTTCATGTATGAGATCAATCTGTTGTAGGGCTTTGTTTGTTTATTTTTATATAGTTTTGTTTTTTAAATATCTCTGGCACTAGCTTTTGTGGGAGGGGTTGACTATCAAAAGTTGATTATGCTAACTTCTCACTCTCATTGCTAATCAGCTGAATTTTGACATCTTTATTTCTGGACATCACAATGACTACAACTTTTCCTTATCTGCATCTTCATCTTTAAAATCTGTCCTAAAAATGAAGGGGGATGAAGAAACTTCATAAGACAAAGTCAACATGAGAACACCTCCCTCAAAGAACTGGCAGGAGAGCTAAGCTTGCGAGTCTTCTGGCAGATTAAAGGTCACTTTTCTTCTGAAACAAATCACTAGCTTAAAAGGGGGAACAAGAGGGCTATAAACATTCAGTGTAGGCAAGAGCAGAAGAATTCCTTTACAAGGCAGTACATCCACACATTTTTAATAAGGGAGCTTTCGGATTGGTCTTTTCATTTTAAGTTTCACATTTTAGAATTGGTCAGAAACCTAACCTAATGGACGGTATATGATCTTCTATCATATTAGCATTCCTTGTTAAAGTCCTGATGGGAAGTTTTGAAAATTGGAATGAGAAGTAACTACATCATAATCTACAGTCTGTTGGCAGAATGAGAGGTAATACCAGGGCATCACCCCTTTCAGCTGGCTCTGTGTCAGTATCGGGACTGGAACTACTGATGTCAGAAAAAGTTGCCATGTTCTGCCAGTTGCCTGAATACTGCTTGTTGTTTGCAAAGAGAATAAAACTGGTGACCAAAGGCAGTGTGATTTCCTTGACTCTACATTTTGGAGGATAAAACTGTAACTGAGCCTAAGTCAGTGCATCTTGCACCCTTAAGCATTTAAGGGGCTGGAATTGTGGGTTCCCACAATACACGGCCATTGTGCACACATGGGAGGCAGAGCACAAAGCTCCTCCTGTCTGTGCAATGTGAGCAGGAGAGCCTGAGCAGTAGGGCAAGGGATGAGACACTTTGCTTGGCTAGTAAGCAGTCCAGGAATTGGCCTCCCTGCCAAGACCCTGTAACCCAATCCAGACTTGCTTTACAAAATTTTATGCAACTGGTGTGCCACCAAGAGTCCGGAGGGAAAAAGGGCTGTGTGAAATGTGCTCCAACCTCACCAACCTGGACTTCTCTACTTTCAGAAAGCTCCATTCAGAGGTGGTGCTCAGAAGTGAGAAAGTGAAACAGGAGAAAGACAGATTAATGTTCAGTGATAAATGACAGTTGAGATACGTTATGCAATTAAGTGTAAGAGCACCTGGAAGAGTGCAATTAGAATGGGCCTTTTGTAGTGATTTGTTAAAAAAATGCTTTGGGTAGTTACATGAAGGTTAAAGGAATTTGATGCTCCTTCCTTTCTTGGTTTGCTTATCACAACACAGGCTATCAGCACATACCTTGTTCTCTCAAATGTGTTTTTATGGCCCTAATTACCATGATGGAAGTTGAGAAATGTCACTGTTGGAGGAGGAAGAAATAACTCCAGGGTAAGTTTATCCCATTGTAAGTGTGCTGTATGAAACAAAGTGAATCATCCACGCTAATTATGTGTATCTCTCTCTTGGACTGCAGAAAGAACTGGGTTGGTGGCTTTGGCTAGGACCAGAAGGTAGAGATGGCTGTGCTGGGGTGGAGTGATGTCTATTTGGGCAAATAAGGCTGTTTGCTGTGCAGCGCCCAAAATTGTTCTTCACTAGCTAGAAAAACCCAAACACGGTCACTTGACCAATGTGGGCAGAAAAGGGTTGTGGAAATTGCATATTGAGGGAAGAGAAATTCTACCAGTAACTGTCCCTGGGCAGATATTCCTGTTTTGCTTCTGCTGCATTACCCAGTCCAGTGTTTTTTGGCAGAGTGTGATGTGGCTGTCATGCTGTGAATACTGACTGGGCTTCCAGTATGGTGGTGAAAAACTGCGTGACAGGAGAAAAAGGCATTTGGTATGAGGAACCAATTCAGAAGCAGATTGTATCTCTCTGAGATTTCTGCTGCTTTTTCTTGCAGCTGTGGTCAGGCTTTGTTGGAATTTGCAGACTATCTTCTTTCTCTGTGATGCTTTTAAGTAAATCTGAAGTGTGCTATTTCTGAGGGGGAAGCTCCCTGCAGACCCATCTGTTCTGGTTCCAGCCAGAACAGGGTTAATTTTTTGCACTGGCCAGGAGGGGCATGGCCAGGGCCTGAAGGTTATTCCCTGCCACCTCGTGTAATTGCAGGGGGCAGGGGAAAGGGAATCTCTTCTGAGGAGGAGTTCCTCCTGGTCTAAGAAACGCGGTGTAGGGAGTAGTCAGGGAGTAGTCAGGTGTCTGTTGTCACAGTCCATGTGAATAGTTTCTTTTTTGTGCCCTCTATCATTAGTATTGTTGCTGTTACTCTTCATTTTTGTATTATATTGCTGTTTCCAGTAAATTGTTCTGTGATCTTTACTTTTTGTGCATCCAGTTCCCCTCTCCAGCCACCACAAGGGATGAGGAGGGGAAAGTGGGGGAGTGAGAGAGTGGCAGGAGGTTTGAAGAGTCCCAGTGGGAGACTGAACTGAGGAGCACAATTCCTAAAGCACAACACCCATCTAAACCACTCAGTGCTTCCTGATCTTTAAAAAGATGAACACAGGAATCTGTAGCCTGTGTCTGGTGGAGCTATTGACCAAGAGATGTGGTTCCTCATACTGAGATAACATCAGGATAATATGGTTTCGGACTTCTTCCTCCATTGGCAAGCCATGAAAAATTGTTACTGAAATACATGGGTAAATTATTCTTTTTTCTCTCTCTTTGGGGTATTAAATATGGCGTGATAGATTAGGAACACTCACTTGATTTGCAGAAGATAAAAAGAATTTACCTAAATGACATGCTTTACCCTTCTGAGTTATGTCCATCAGTGGTGGACATCTAAATTCATATGTCACAATCAGCAATTACACAAGTGGAAAGACAGCTTTGTAGGCCTCTCCTTTATGTGTTACATTTGTAAAATTAATTTTTTTGTCATTTCCCTTGTATATTCTTTTTTCAACCACAAGAATGTAAGAAACTTAAGGAGCAACATCAACAAAAGAAAAATCAGGACACTGCTGTAGAAATCAAACCTAAGCTGATATATACGTATCAAGGAGAAGAATATTTAAAATGTTAACCCTATCATTAGCTGAATCTTTTAGGGTAATTTTGCCATCACTAAAGCAACATTAATAAGCAACTGTACAGTAGGACAGAGCAGAGCTGTGATTAAAGAGGGGGATGTTTAAATAATAGACTTTGGAATGTGCTTCTCACCTGCATGGTTCTGACTTATTCAGAGAACACCCAGCTGAGGGCTGTGCATGTAAGGGGCAAGCAGAGGAGTTTCTGAAAGCACAAAACTTGGTTAGAACTGGCACATAATGACAAGATGAAATTACTAGCTATTGTGGCAGGAGTCCTCCCTTGGAAGCCAGGACTATAATTTAAGGTGGATCAAAGAAAAGTGTACAATCTCCCACTTCCTCCCTTTGATTTTTTACACGTATTATGAGGGGAAGGGGAAGATGCCATAACTGAGTGGCAACAGAGCTTCTTGTTCCATCCCTGTCATATGGAGGGAGTGCTGTAAATGCGTTGCTGTGATTTTATGGAAGTGAGGTAGGTATATTTGTATCAGAAATAGGCATGGAAATCTTTGGTGCCTGCTTTCACCTCTGAAGCTTTAGCTGGCAGTATGGTGGAAACCACAGGACAGTACCTATGAAAACCCCTAACCTTTAATAAAGACGTGGATCTCTACAACAGGAATAACCACAAGCGGATCTTCAGGGACATGCTTCATTCTCCTGTGTTTCTTGTTCTGCAGTTTACAAATCCGTACCTTGTATAAAGCCAAGTCTTGGAGTTAATTTATAAACTAGGATGAAATGTGACTGAAGCTGATCTTTCTCTAGTGGCCTTTGGATGAACTTCTTAATGCTTATTCTTTATTTATTTAGGACAACTTGTACACACCATATTAATTTACCTGTAAGTTCTGAATAAAACCTGGTGAGACTGTTAGTAGTATCATTAGTATGATGCACAAAGTTAAGTGCCTTCTCTTCTTGTTGGGCTCAATTTTATGGACTTCTCAAAATGCTAGTAGAATACTAGATACTAAGATTAGATGTTGAACATTGATAAAACTGATTTTGAGTTAGCAGTGAAATTTCAAATTTTGATGAATTTTACCTGGCTTAAAGTTTTGAAGTGGATATTAAAAAAAAAATATAATGGGACATTAAATCAGAAGTTATATCTTGGCCTCATGCCTTCCCAAATTGGTATAAAGAGCTCAGACTGCAGATATCTGAATGACAGTTGACAACAAATTGCTCCTGAATTCTCTATAATAGTGTGTTACCTCTGAGTTTGTGTTATAATTGTTACAGATTCATTTTCAAAGTATAGTTTGTGCTGGGCTAATTCTTCTTATTTATTTAATGTAATAATTATTCAATAGAGAAAGTTAATAAATCAGGAATAATTAGCAGTGACAGTAGAAAGAAGATGGTACATCAGATGGATGTGTCTGAAAGATTCAGTGGAATCTTAACTCGTGCAAACACCTAAGATATCTGTGTATCATGATGACCTTAATTGCTTTGTGTTCCAGTAAAACTTCAAAGATTTTTTAGTAAACAGTAGGGGCAAGCTGAAGTTCCTATGTTATCACCAAGCAGCAAGGGGGGACCTGCCTTTGGGGAAGATGGTTGTGTCAGTTCACAGTCACTATTCTGTTCTTAATTGTGGGTGAGGGAAGGAGAGAGGTTTTTGAGCTAAGAGAAATACAGCCTCCTGTTCACCTGTACGTATTTTACAGGGAGTTTGTTAAGCAGGAGGGAAAAGCTGAGTGCTATAATCCTTGCACATGAATGGTGCAGAGCTCACTTACAGGACTGAGCTTTTCTATCCATGACTGACCTGCTTTGGCTTTTATTTCACGTGTTGCTGCTCCTGAACTTACAAATTCACCCCACTCAGTATTTGCTTTCTGATCAGCACTCCAACAGCAATCCCAAGAAAATGGTGAGGGACCCTACCAAATACTCAGCCCTCCCCAGAAGGCTGATGTAGAAGATTTCCGTGGTGTTGCGGGTCTCATGAAAACCTCTGCACAAAGGGCTGAGGAGCTACAAAGGACTTAGAGTTGAAAGTTCTTAAAAGACAGAGCTAAAGGCCAATCCACTGTAACCTTTCTCTCTCAGCACATAAGCCAGGTGAAGAATTAACTGGTTGTAACTGGGCACAACCATTTTCATGCATTTTTGGCTTGTTGATCATTTTGTCTTTAGTCCTGGTCCCTGAAAGGTGGGATGGCAGTATCACAGCAGGGAGATAGGCAACTTATACATGTTGGGATGGCATAAGGGTTCTTTGTGGGAAAGAGGCTTGAAATTCTGTTCCAGAAAGAAGTGAGAGGACCAGGTTTGTGTCATCAGTTTAGGATTATGAGTTGCAACCTGTGATGTGTAGTACTTAAGAGCTCTGGGTGGAGGTCACATGCACAGTGCTGTCAAAGACAGGGCAAAAAGCGGTTTTGTGGCTCTGAGGACTTGGAGTCTGAAACAAGGAACTAGTAACTCAGTGAAGAAAAGCAGAGAAAAGGATGAAAAACTCTTGGTGTGTTTACTGGGGTTCTATGAGAATGGGTGGCAGAACATGGAGAGGGTTCAGTGCTGAAAGACACCACTTAGTTTTAAGCAGTGATAGAATTATTTGGTTACCTCAGGTCACAAACCCCACTGTGTGTATGCAAACACTTCAGGCAGAGAAGGAAGAGAGGGAAATCGCAGAAGGGTCTGGCTGTATCACTGGGGGAGCTGCAAGAGCAGAAAGCAAGGGAAGAAGATTCATCAAGCAGCTGTGAGAGGGCTGTATGATCTCCTGAGCTGGGATTAGTTCTGGTGAGTCTGATAAAGTGCAAGTCCTCTCACTCCATATCCTTCAGCTGCAGAAAGGAAGAAGAAATAGCATTCTGCTTTTCATCCTCCTTTCCCAGGCTTTTCTCCCTAGGAGGACTGTACATTCCCTCCTGAGTTGCCAGCCTCCAACAGGGCTGTTTTTAAGACATTTGCTCATCTGCCCAGGGTCTGGAGAGAATCTGAACTGCATTGCTGCACTTCCTGCCTTGTGTACCTTCCTTCATTTGTTTTTCAGTCAATGCAGACAGTAATTATCCCCTGTAGAAATGCCTTTTAAATACAATTGTGTGTCTACAGAAATCATGAGGAAAACTACAGTATAATGAAGTATGCAAACCCAATGCTGCTGCTGAAATAACTCTTGGCTTGTAACAGAGAAGACTCCCAAGTCTTGATAGTGATGACCTAGTAGCATGTTTTAATGTGGGAGTTCTAAAAGATCTAAAATTTTCCCAACAAGTTTTATATTACACCACATTTCAATTAATTGTGCAATACCATTAGAAAAGGAGGGAAGGATTTGTCTGACAAATGATGACAATGTAAGTAATGATTTCGGTGCTGTGCACTTGATTGCTAATTCTGTTATGTCTTGGAACACGGGACATGATTAATTTAGAAGGTTTTCACGTGATTGACAAAGATCCAGAAATTAGTCCCCAGCTGTTCCCTGCTCAGAAAGTAGCTCCTTATTTTGCAAGAGGTGATAGAATAACCATTTGAAAGGCATTTGTTCTTCATTGTGTCATCCCGGGTTTCAGTAAGTAAAGGCAGACCCACAAGCAGGGGCTGTGTCCTCCAGCAGCGCGGCAGGAGCACTGCATGTCCCACTCCCGGTGTGTGGGGACATGACATAAAGCTCTCTCTCACCATGAGCTGGGGATAAAAGCTGTGATAAGAGCATCTGGCTTATGAGAGTGCTTGCAGCGCTCACAGCTGTTCCCAGGGCCTCATCCCATGTGGGGGTTCCCAGCATCCCATAAGGATGTACCAGAGCTGATTTCTGCTTCCAAACAAGCCATGCCAAAGCATCCCTGTCCTCTCTTTTGGACTGGGAGATTGGAGCTCCAGGAGATGCCCATCAGCTTAGCAGAGGATGGTGGCATGTTTGAGAGGGGAGGGGGAAGTCCTACATCAGATCAAAGCGAAAGATGAAGAAATAGCAGTATGTTTTTCCTCCATCCAGTTTGTATCCCATTTTAGAGGCTGTGGACCTCCAAACTACCCTAACTTGAGTAAAGCCAAGTCCTGCTGGAAATTGAAATGTATCAACTGGCCTCACAGGACATTTCAATGAAAGTAAATTGTGGCTGTAAAGCAATAGACATAATTGAATAACTGATGTCTGAGATGGAACTGGAGCTCATTACATCATTCAGAGCCCTTGGAGATGCCCTAATCTTACATTTCCTGAGGTATTTGTGCATGGGTAGAACTCAAGTTGTAAAGTGGCTTTACTCTGCTGTGTTCCTACTCCTGCATAATATCCTGTAATTTCATAAATGATGTTAACTTTAATGATTTAACAAGAAATATAATTATGGTTTCTACAGCAACCATGACTTTAAATATCCTGAATTATGTACATGTATAATCTCAAATATAACGAAAGACTAATGCGGCTCATTGCATGTAAATTATATTCAAAGTTAAAACTTCTGGGAGAGAACTGCTTTTGAATGATCAGGATGGAAAAATACACATGAGAAACTCCTCCTTAGCATCAGAATTTGTTGGTTCATGCTCAGGTTGTTAAAAATAAAGTATACTTTGGACTTTCCAAGCCAAGTTCTTTCTTGATTGAAAATAAAGAGGTGAGTATAGTTTGTCAGTGTTGTTCACACTGTATAGACGTTTATGAACACACTTTCTGATGCAGAATTGTTGTGTTGCTCCCAGGAAATGTTGAGACCATTGTGATTTAGGCAAGTAACACTGCCAGCAAATTGCTGATGGCTCTTTGCTTTGTCTCTCTGAGGTCTTGCTTCGTGTCTCAGGGTGTTGTGTTCTGAGCAGCAAAAAACCACCCCAGAGACGCTTGCCTTTGAGGGCAAGTACATTTGTGTGAGACCAGTTTTAGCTCTCACAAGAAGTTTGCTGTGCTCTACTGTAAGCAAGGGAAAGAAGGGAGTTTGGAAAGGGTGCCAGCACTGCTGTAAGCAGGGAGGCAGCTCAGAGTGAGAGGTCAGTGCCTGGGCTGAGAAAACAGATGCACCTAAAGCAGTGGGGAAAGTCATCAAAGGGCTGGGAACCCCAAAGGGGCGGGAGCACAGGGCCTCCCTCCCCATCCAAACCAGAGAGGAGCAACCCTCCTTCCAGGCAGCATAAATGTGAATTTTCAATATGTCTTGCGCTTTAAAACTCTTCAAATTCATGTTATAGAGATGGCATGGGAGGATTCTTTTCTTCTCTCCCTGTCATGGCTCTGATGTCTTAGGTACAGAAGATGAGTCCAAATGATTTTCTCCCCCCTTAATTTGAAGGGATTTTTTTTTTCCTGGAGTGGATTTTTTCTTTTGGATTTTTGTCGGTATCTGAGAGCAGCATTTGATTTGGTGTCTCCAAACAAGTAGTGCTGTGCTTTGTATCCCAGTAGATCTGTGAAATACAGAGGAGGTTCAAATACAGCACCAAATACTTAAACTTTTAATAAGGACTTAAATTATAAGTTCTTATAAATCACTCTTCTGACAATAATGCATATTATTATTTAATAGAAAATAAGTATGGCTGTTTTATTTAGGATACCTGTCCTTGTGGTTTAAACCTAAGAAGTTGATAATGTGATTTAATTTTTGAGTTTATATTTCTAGCTTCTAGCTGGAGGCAAACTGTTCAGTAAAAAATATGCTGGGGAGTCAGTGTAGTTTCAAACAAAAATAAAATAAAAGCACACCAGGAGTTAGAACAAAAGGCAAGCTAACAAGATGCTGGCGGAAATAATGATTTTTGTCTAGCAGAAGGATTTAAAATATTTAGTATCCAATCTCCTGGCCCTGTTATTCTCTTACTAAACTGTGGTAAGTTTTAATGCTACTGAAAGACACATACATTAGTTTACCTTGAAAAATCTTTTTCCTCTTTTGTTCTAATGTGATCAAAGCTGCAAGTTGCCATAAACAAGGCTGGGTCTTGTGTCACATCATCTACCTCAGCTTGCAGAGACAGTGAATAAGCTAATCTCTTTTTCTCTTCACAGGATACTTTTGTTGAAAAAGTATGTTTAATACTTTCACTGTTGATTTCTCTCCTTAGGATTATATAACCACCAGATGTCTCTAAAACCATTCTCTCTCATAAACATTTTATAATCTTTGAAGACGTTGAAAATCTGGGATTTATAGGACTATTGCATCCATCTACCCAGGG
The DNA here is from genome assembly GCA_013397315.1 of Donacobius atricapilla. Taxonomy (NCBI): domain Eukaryota; kingdom Metazoa; phylum Chordata; class Aves; order Passeriformes; family Mimidae; genus Donacobius; species Donacobius atricapilla. Next base: position 828,721 of record WBMY01011985.1, on the reverse strand, counting down.
ATCAAAAGCTCTATTACAATTACCCCAAGTGCAAAGTCAGAAAATTTATTTAGCTGAGCAGATAAGTTTGAGAATTTTCAAAAGTCCTCATTTAATCTGTATACAGTAAAATCTAATATACTAACCTCCTTTTGAGATATAAAATTAAAATCCCTGTAGGATACAATACTTTTATCAAAAATGTGATTAAGGGGAGATTTATTAAGCGGGATAGCAATCCCATGAATCTGAATATACCATACGGTATTTTATTTCCTTTTGCTTATTTGAAGTTCATTCACTTTCATATAAGTCTATTTTTTTAAAATTCATATAAAGAAGTCCCCAGTGCATCAGAAATTTTGAAGAACTGGAGGAAAATATCTACCTCATGTTCCAAAGGATCCCTATTGTAAATATGCAATCCTTGATCTTCCTCTATTAAATCTTGTGTCTAGTAATTTGGTTAGATGAGAGGACAGCCAAAACATGATCTTGTAAATATTCAGAGCAGAAATACACAAGCTGAGGATACGGCTTGGTCCAAACTGGGACCAGCTGACAGGAAAAGGCACATCCACTTGGAAAAGGTGAACTTGACCCTTGGAAATCCTGGTATGCATCAAAAAAAGGTGTCACCAGCAGGCTGAGGGAAGTGGTTCTCTGTCTCTACTCTGGAGGCCCCATTATAGTTCTGCATCCAGCTCCGGGGTCCTGGCACAGGAAGGATGTGGAGCTGTTGGAGTGAGCCCAGAGAAAGCCATGGAGATGCTTCAAGGGCTGGAGCCCCTCTGCTCTGGAGCCAGGCTGGGAGAGCTGGGGGTGTTCACCTGGAGCAGAGAAGGCTCCAGGGAGAGCTCAGAGCCCCTGCCAGAGCCTAAAGGGGCTCCAGGAGAGCTGGAGATGGACTGGGGACAAAGGATGGAGGGACAGGACAAAGGGCAATGGCTTCCCACTGCCATAGGGCAGAATTAGATGGCATATTGGGAAGGAATTGTTCCTTGTGAGGGTGGTGAGGCCCTGGCAGAGGTTGCCAGAGGAGCTGTGGATCCCTGGAATTGTCCAAGGCCAGGTTGGATGGGGCTGGGAGCAACCCGGGTTAGTGGAAGGTGTCCCTGCCCCTGGTGGGCAGTGGAAGGGGGTGAGATTTAAGGTCTGTTCTCACCCAAAATGTTCTGTGCTTTACAAAATTAAAACTGTTGAGGAAGAAGGTGAAGCTCAAGGGTCTCCAGCATGGGAGCTGGGAACTGGAGCCAGTCTTTCCCAGAGATAGGGAATGCCTGTACCTGGTGCTTCCTAATGGAAAAGACTTGGCACTATTTTTGCACTTGCACTTTTGCTTTCCCCATGCCTGGGAGCATTCAGAGCTGTGGCCTCAGGTTAATTTCCATGCAGACCTTGAGTAGCTGACAAAGCTGTTGGGTAGGAAGTTCCCTCAGGAGCTATCAGACGGGGCAGAGCCATCTGCTCACTGTGAGTGTCTTGGCTGTGCCATTGAGGCACCAGGGAAAGGCAGCCAGTGCCTCTGGGATGTGGGGACACTGCTGGTACCTCTTGCACTTCCCTCGTGGCTGCACTGCTTCAGCTCTAGCTGACCTCAAAACCAAACAGTCGAGCTCATCTGCATTTTGCCATCCTCAGGAAAGAAACTTTATCTATAAAGTGAATTTCAAGCATGACTGCCCACAAACCCCCCAACCCTCTGAATTGGCAGACCTGCAGTAGTGGTTTGGTGTTTCAAAGTTTTAGGAGCTTTTCTTCCTGTCCTCGTGGAGCTGTAGCTGCAACTTCATTTAATGCAGGCTACTAAACAGCTGTTAGGTGATAACAATTTTCATTGCCAGCTTAAGCCAAAGTGGTTCCTGCTGTTCTATAATATTTTATCTGCCTTTTATCTGTACAAATGATAGGTAACAACTTTGTACCTGGAAGGTAATTCCTGAGGAAGAGCTGCAGCCCTGGTAACTACAAGGAAATGGTTTGCCAGGTCTAAACGTCAAGGTTTGGGTTTTTTTTTTAGTGATGTCGTCTGATTAATTGTGTTTATCATGTGAATGATGCTATCAACATTTATTTAGAGTAACATAAAAAAGTGCATATCTTTTGGGAGTCCCAGTTTTGCAGTAAAAACAAGATAAGCAAGACCTTACGTTCATAAGTTTGCTGCTCTTGCCTGTAATAATTCTCTAGTGTTCCCACTCTGTCCTGGGTTGCCTCCCATGTGTCCAGCTGACACCTGTAGAAGAGGAGTGAAGTGTTGGAGGTGGGTTTGAGGGATGGCTGTGCTGGCTGGATGGCAGCACGTGTGTACCACCTAGCAGAGGCATGTAATACCTGAACTTATTGTGCAGTCCTTCCATATGAGAGACTTCCTTTTCCGCTTACCAAAAGGTTGCAGGCTGAGGGACGTGCTTTTATCCCACAGCTATTTTTCAGAAACTTGTAGGAACTTAAAATCTCCTGACACCTCTGTGTCTTTTCGAATTTGTTTGTAATTGCCAATATGCTGAGGGATGCTTGGAGGAAAGGCAATTTTAGGCTGCATGGTGTTAAAGCAAGAAGGCTGGTCTCTCCCATTCTGTGCTTCACTTACTCTGCCCCCTGCTTCAGGAGTGCTCTCTATGAAGCTGTGAAAAGCTGTTTCCTGTCGTATTCTGTCTCAAAGGGCCTGGTGACCGTGTTTCTCTGCTCCACTAACTGTGAAACGAGGCCTGATACAAAAAACCAGCTCAGTAAAATGTGTAGGCGTGGGTTTCTCTGTGTGTCAAACATGTATTTGTACTCTCAGGCTGGCTTAGAGTTTATGAAGATACTGAAGCATTTGCAAGAGGTGGGGTTAAATGTAGAAAAGGAATATGGACTTTTTCCAATCAAACTTTTTTTTTTCTGTAAATAGCTATCATAACCTTATATTATTTTTAATAACTAATGTTTTAATACTTGGAGCTGATTTTCAAAAAAAGTGTTTTTTACTGTCAGAGTCACTTTTCAACAATGTTGGTCGTATCGCAACAGGCCCAGCACATGCAATCAAGTTATCAGTGGGGAATGAGGTTTGTGTCAACCAAATTCAACGCTCTAGAAATTAGGAAGGTGGTGCAATCCAGCTGTCCAGTCTCTCCCATCATCATATCCCAGTAAAAAAAATAAAAAATGCAATAGGTAGAGAGAATTGTTTTCATGAGACATTTAGATGCTCTACATATATTAATGTATGTAGAACACACAGAGATTATATTATATCCTTTTCCTTGCCTTCTTGGAGGCATAACCAGTGTAACTGGCTACATTGTGAAAGGTTCACAGTCTCAAAGTGGGCACAGGAGCCTTTTGCCTGATTAGGCTATTTACTGTCTTGTTCTGCAGCGAACACAATAGATGAATTAGCGCAGTGGCCTGTGTTTGTGTGGTACACACCCCTGCATCAGAGCAGGCAGAACAAGGTCAAGAGCTGCATGTGCAAATTTTACAGCAGTTGAAATGATTTATCATATTATTATCCGTCTTTTGTAGGAATCATTAATGAGTTAATGTAGTGTGGGAATCTGAGGCAAGGGGTGTAAAGAATGTGTATGCTAATCAATAATTTGTGTGAGCTTGAAAAACATGTTATTGAAATCAGTCATAATTAGCTGTAGATAAAATCCTAATAAATCACTAGTAGTGGAGTAGTTCTCTTCAAATTGAAAAAAAAATGGAAACACTAAGGGAGGGTCAAACCAGTGAGCTATGAAATTATTCAGGAAAGGTAATGATGACAAGAAGAACTGATACTCATACAAAGATAACCTGTATGGGAACATTTTAGTGAAGAGAATCCCCATTTTCCTGAGGAATGAGGAGAAATTGGGAGAATAAATGATTATTTATTCCTAGGAAGCACGAGCCTCCCTGCATAACTGAGTTTGTGTGTTACCAGCCTCTGAAATGTGTGCTGCAATTTCACCATTCTGCATTATGAATGTTTTTAATGGGAATAGCTGATTTCAATCAAAATACTTCATCTTTCAGATAAGAAAGATGCTGGCCTCAAGATAGATTTTAAAGCAGAGCTCTCAATTTTTTTAGAAGTAAATTCATTTTCTGTCCTACGCAGAGAAGCTTGCTATTCCATTACTGTGTATTGTTTGAGGAAGAGGGGGAAAAAGTCTATAATCATAACTTACTGTATGTGGAAAGGAACAGAATGGAAGTTCAACCCTGGCATTGCAGTTATTGATGTCAGTAACATAACTAGCTCTTTACAGGGAAGCCTACATGCTGCAAACAAACTGGAATATAAAATGCAGCCATTCACAGAAATCCCTTGCTTTCAAAGTTAATATCCTGAATGAACATAAGCATGCAATTAATATTTGCAGGTGTAGGGGTGCCTCAAAATCATAGAAGTCAAATCATGTAATTGTCAAGGCAATCAAACTAGGTAACATTTAACTGCTTGGACTGCTGCATAAGCAGCATCAAATGCGTTTATATGAAGTGCTTTTTAGAGTTGTTTGCAGCACTGGGTCAAGGTTTGGTTATCTCACTAAAATATAAAAAAAAGTAATACAGTAAAAAGGACTAATGAAGTAAATAGCCAGGATAACAGATGGAATTTCTATCCAGGGAAAGACTGAAAAATGTGGTGTTATGGTTTTGGTTTGGTTTGGTTTGTTTTTTTTTTTTTTGCCTGGAGCACAATTAAGTGAAATTGTTGAAGGATTTAAACTAGTTAAGGACATTTATAACACTGAGTCTTAAGGTGTACTTGAGGGTATTGAGAGAAAACGGGCAGAGAGCACAGGGACCATCTGTCTGGCAGGCATGAAGGGTCCTCTGTGTCCACCACAGAGCTTTTGGGAGGGTGACTTGTCTGTATTCAGCTGGTTGGATTCCTTCCACATCTCTTTTGTCCTTATGTATAAGGACTTCTCTGTGCAGGTGAATTTATCTTCACACACTTGAAAATTTTTGCAAGCCAGAAAGAATGAGAAGGTTACAGCTCAGCAGCCCCTGTGGGTGCAGGAGGGCGCCTGGGGACCAGGGGCCAGCTGCACAGCCTTGCTCTTCCCAGCACGCAGGCACTTCTGCAGCTTCCCATCCAACAGGGCCGTGCGTGGCGCCAGCGAAGTGTGACCTGGCTGTGTTTGGGAGCCTCATCTCCCAGAGGAGCGGTGTCTTTGACCTATCTGGAGTTTTCTAGTGGAGCATTTTACTTGCCAGTGCCCTGCCTGAAGCCCAAGCAGTTGAGTTTTAATTATTTTTTAAATTTTCTGTCCCCAAACCCGACTTGAATAGTGTGACAAGCCTGTCTCGAGAGCTGTGACTCCCTTGCACTGCCAGTTTAATTTACAGTATCTTTATCCATCACCTCAAGGGCAAGGTTTCCTCCTCCAGCTGTGAGATAAAATGTCTGTTGCCAATTCACTTTGGGATGGATGCTGGAACAAGGATCTAATTGCAGCTACTTGATTGAGATCAGCTTTGCAGCGTCTCACACTTCAGTGAAAGCTGTACACCACTAAGGAGGGTAGAAATGAGGCTCGTCCTTAGTGACTGCATAGTTGTGAAAATTCTGTGACAACGCAAGATCATTTTGCTAAGCTAGTTTTCCAGTGTAAATATCTTGTAATAAGGATCTCTCCACAAACAGCATTCAAATTGTTTTCCCATCAGCATGCAAAATGACATTGCTGTGACATTTCCATGCACTTCCCCAACTATTTCTTATTATATTCTTGCAGTATGATGAAAACACTGTGGGCTCTCTGCAGGTTGGCGCTGTGCTAATATTGCTATTGCACTCACACCCTTGGACAATGTAATGATGCTGTAATGTTTTATTGCTACACGTAGGAAAACTGCAAGCAGGGAACTGAAAGAAGGGATTTTCTGCTCTGTGAAATAGAGGCTAGCCAAAAGATTTTAGCTTGTCACAGATGAAAAGGCTTGAACACGTCAGATGTCCTTTGTTTCCATGGAAAGGGCTCGACCACGAAAACATGCCTCTTTTTAATAGACTGCATTTAAGATATCTTTAGAGCTATTTTACTTAGGCCTCTTGAGCCAGAGACAGGCAATAAGAAAATATTTATTTTCTTTTTCAGTAGCTCCTACTTGCCTAAACGTAACATGAAGTATTGGAAAAAGCATCTTTCTATTTTAGTTTGGTTTCAGGACATGCCGTTTTCAATCAAATAACATTTTTATTTGTTGTACTGATAATTGAAATGAAATATTGTACCTCTGTTCACACGAGGTGCAGCTCTTCTATAGACAAGTGCTTTGGTAAAACTTGCTTTAAAATCATTCCCTGGAGAGTTGTTTTGCAAGGCTTGTAGCAGACAGAGCTGTTGCAGTTTAAGTGCATTATGGAGTTCTTCCTTTCACTTCATTAGGCTTTGGAAAACAATGCCCTGTGTTGCCAAAGTGTTTCATCCTTATCTGCCACTTCTATGAAACCATTTTTAGCAGTGCATCACTGGAATATATCAGGCTAACATAAGAGATTAGAAGTCCAAATAGAGAAACGTGTCAACATTTTCCCTGCAAGAACGAGGGTGATACACAGGCCTTGCCAGCTGGATGATTCACAGAGTAGAAAGTAGCATAAATCCAAAAATCTTTTTTTGGTTCTGTTTATTCTAAAATGAAGCAGTTTCAAATTTGCTGCTCTGGAGATCCAGATTTTTCTTGTTGTAGTGTTTCTTTTCTCTTCTGTGTCATGATTTCTGTTCACTGAGTCAAATCTCTGTGGCTTTTCAAAGCTAAACTTTTACAGCACCAGTAATAATATAGTTGCCATTATATTATCCTTTTGCATGGGCTTAAAGGCCAGTTTATGACTGAAAGGGAGTATCTGCAACCAGTAGGGTCCTGATTCTAATTTGCATGTAAATTAAACATTTCAGAATATGACTGTGATTTCTGAATACACACAAAGTATGCTGTGTTGATTCCTGGAAAATAAAAATGCATAACATTAATAAGAAGAATATGATTTATATACTGGCTCTTTTATCTCACCAATTTCTGTTCATTTGAGGGTTTTTTGAAAGCTTCTGTGGCAATGGCTGATTATTCCTGCTGTAGTGTGGAACAGGATGTGACAAAACCTTACTTAATTCCATCCACATTAATAGAGAAACTCTCAGATTAAATTCTGGCTGAAACCCAGGGCTGTAGGCTGTTAGTATTTAGTATTTATGCTATTATGGCTAGGTGGTGAAGGTTTGAGAGCAAATGGAGGGGAGGGAATTTTGATATATGGACTTTTTTTTATAATTTCTGGTATATCAGATTGTATTTAACACTATCCCCTTATTCTTTGCTTGAGATGAACACTACAAAAGACAAAGAAAGGATAGCTGAGAGAAGCTATAAAACAATCAATCAACTAAATAAAGATAAGGGAATAAATGGAACAGGGAGAAAAACAAGAACAAGATATCTCCTATCTCCTAGCTTGTATTTGAAATGTGTTTATGGATCCTGTAAGATTCACTAAAACTGCTGAAATTTGGGCTGGTTCTTTTAGACAGGGTTGCTCATGTTTGCTACCAAACTGTTGAGCTTCTCAGAGTTACTCAAACTGGTTATTGGAAATATTCAGGCTCACCAGCACAGCTGAAAGGGAATAAAGCACCAGAAAATGTGGAGGAATATGGATTTATTTTATTTTTTAACGAGAATGTCTTCTTTCATGATGGCAGACTTTCCCACTGCTGGAGCTGCTCTTGCCATGTGCTAATGAAGAGGTGATGCAGGGAGTGAACCACATGACACTCGTGTCTGGAAGGCAAACATCAGCCTGGATGATATGCAAGCTAGCAAATACCAGAAAGAATTTAGAAAAAAAGACGTTTTGGGGTCTGTATATGGGAAGAACTTTCCAAAGAGCATGTTTACAGCAGCAAGGGCTCATGCCCTTTGCTTTTGGGCTGAGCACTGATCCCGGTGGATCCTGGAAATTGTACATGCTTGGGATAGAGGCTGGATTGGTTTTACTGATCGATCAGTGAACTCTGAGCTTCTTGTGTAGGGAAGAAAAACCCCACACTCTTCCCTTAACCCTCCTACCCTGTATTAATTGGCCCCAGGGTAGGGAGGCATGTCGAAGGCAACGCCTCATCCTGAGCCTCCCACGGCAGCCAAGCTTTGGCTGCTTTGCTTCTGGCTGTGGTTTCACTTGGCCAGAGAATCAGGCTGCCTCCTCAGGAGCAAAGTTGCTGTGCATGTGCTGAGTGGCCAATTTGTGTCACAAAGAAAAACAACCAAGTGCTTTTGGTGGAGGCCATGAAAAAAATCTAGATGTGGACTGCTATCCTTTAAGCCCATTCTGGACGCTAGTCTAGGAGAAGAGGTACATCCACCCAGGCTTGCTCACCTGCATGAATAGAGAAGGATTCTATAGAAAAGAACAGATAAGCAGCAGAGATGTGGTACTTTTTAAGCCCAGATGACTTTCTGATGCCCTCCCCACAGTTCCCTCTTTGTCTTCCAGGTTTAGCAGCTAACTTCCCGTTTGCCTTTGAAGTGTGTGTGCAGCCTGTCTGTGTGGAATGATCCAGCTGTGGCATGCAATAAACTGGCCAGGGCAGTGCCAGTGCTGGCTTGCAGATGGGATTTTCACTGATAAGTGATGAGTATTTTGAGGAACACAGTTTCACTGGGAAACTAGATGCACCTGGGCAGTAGACTGGTGGTAATGCAGCGCTGGGATCCCACAGGGGTGATCAAGCACTTGTATAAACTGGCAGGTGCCAAATGCAAGCCCTAACCATGCTACTTCTCTGTGTAGTCATGGGACTGCTCTCACCCCAGGTGAAACCCATCAGCTTCTCCTGGGGTTGTCTTTAGGCCTTGAATGACAGTACATTAATTACTTTCTCTTCCATCCTTGTTTAAATTGTTTCTGCTGACAAGGTTTATCATTCCTCAGCCTTAATACAAATCCATTCTTGGGTTTTGTGTCAAGCAGGTGATGTTTACCAAGTTTGCTACTGTAATTATCACAGTTGGTTAAAACAGTTCCAAGACAAGTGCTCCCAGTACCAAACTGATGTGTAAGAGCCTGGCACAGTTTGGGGACTGTTAATTTTGACTTCATCTCATTGGGTACAGTGTCTATTGAGTGGCTGCCCTGGCCTAACTGCTTGGCTTCCTCTGATAAGTGTTTGCTCCACTGCTTCACGCAAAAAGGTGTTCAAATCCCTGTACAGTGCTGCAGCAGGGAAGATAAAAATCCAGAGGAACTTCTACTCAGCTGGGCTGGAGGGTAAAAAAGCCCTTTGTACAGGAAGTCAATAGGAAGTACCTTGTTCTTGTTTATTTAGGAGTTTTATTCATCCTCCTATGGAAACTCCTGGTTCCAAAATTTAGTTGTTGTTTGGAAGAGTCCTTGTTTAGGTTCTCATAGGCAATTGCAGGGATGCCTTCTGAAGGAATTCCAAGAGAGGCCTGGCACAAATCTGGCATCATCATCAGTGTGCAGCCAAGGTGTCAGGGCACCTGACTGGGCGGCTTCGGGGGGAGCAGAGGGGTCACAATTTGTTTGAGGGCTAATGGCAGTCTGGGGTGGGGTGGGATGGAGGGAGCTGGAAATAATATAAAGCCTAGTTAGGATGTAGAGCATTAACTGTAGTGCTAGTGCTGGTCTGGCTGGAACGTTTGCATGTACTTAGACTACAGATCAAGCAGCTCAGACTACAGGTGAAAGCAAAGTAATGTGATATGGAATATATATATATATCTATATGGCATGGTAGCTGATAGGAGAAACTATGAGACAGTCTATTAGGCGCCGGTTAAGTCTACACAAAGTGGCATCAGAGCTGTGTTCAGGTTGGTGCAGCCACTGACCAGCAGTACCAACTCTTGCAATACACTGCGTGGCTGGGCAAAGTGGTTCCTAGTTTTTTTGGGAACCCTCATGCCCTTTAAGCCACTGGCATTCAGTCACAAGTTATTTAAAATAAATGGAATACATATCAGTGCTCTGCTCTGTTGTTCCCTTTTTCTTCCTAGAACAATGCCAGCTGCCTCGCACATTTGTTAGAGTTGGGTCCATTTTAATCAGCATGGGCAAACTCATGAAGTTAATGAGCTCCAATTCACTTCGATTTAAAAAGATCAAAGCAAAAGAACATCCCACCCCCTCTCACCTTTCAACTGATACTTACACTTTTAATTTGACAAGGGCAAAGGAAGTCCCTTCTGCTGGCAACCGATGTAATAATTTTCAGACCTAAAGAAATTTCTATATCAAAGGTATGTGTATACTTTAAGAGTTCCCTCCTCTGAAGGGATTTCCTCTGAAGGAATTGTTTAAGGAACAACTCTCAAACTTTGTTTCTGCTACCAGCAGGGTGTTTCTAGGCCCTGCTAGAGCACTGCAGATATTACATTGCAAAGCCTTGCTATTAAAAAGAAGGTGATATTGAAGTTAGGAGTGCAATGAAATATCTTCAGAGATGGAAAACTGGTTGAAAGGATGCTATTACAGTCCTTTCTGAAAGTTATCAGTACAGAAGAGCTGTTTTCAGTATACAGCACTAGTTTTGGAGAGTATCAGATTGCTGACACTGTTATTAGTCAAAGCATGCTCACTCAGAGGGTAATACTTCATTTTCCTACTGCATTCTCAGAGACTTTTTTATTTCCAGTTTCATCACTCAGCGTCAACAATCAAAACCATGCTGATCAAACATTAGGATCTCAAAGAAGTTTGGAAAATTAACAAATAAAAACTCACAAGTGACAGATAGTATGTGTGTTTATGTGATAGGAAAACCCCTAAACATTACAAACAGAACTGTCTTTGCAGAAGTCATGGGGATGTCTCCACCACAATCTAGATTTTTTCCCAAGGCTTCTTTTGCTGAACTCTGCAGTATCTCTGCCCCTTTCCTGAGGCTGGGCTACTGTGTGTGGTAATTGCTACAGCAGCAACACAAAGCAGTTGTAAATGTGACCTGAAAGGAAAATGAGTCCTTTTTAGGCATTTTGGGTGGTTAATGCTCACATCTCTAGAAATTCTTATTCTCACTTACACGTCTTGTCAACACTCGGGAGGAGGAGGAACTAACTCACTGCCAGCCCAGCTTCCTGGAGATAACACCCTGTTTCCATGTGAGGACAGATACACAGTCTGTGTGGAGCTTTCACTGTTGTTAAAATCAAAGATTTGCTGGTATAAAATTATTCCTACTAGCAATGTGCAGTGGCCCAATTTTCGGCAGACATGTAGCAGCCTGGAGGGTATTGTCACCTTTCGGGCAATAAAAATGAATGTCACTCCTTAAAAGGTATATTTAACAAGATCAAACTGAAAGAATAAAATAGAATGTGAACATCTGTCATCACTAAAGGTGTTTTTCGTTCACTCATCTAACATAGACAGCTGTGGTTTTCCTGTGGTTATTGCATAATATGTCATGCAGCTCAGAGGATTGATAGGGTTGTAAAAGCTTGTGCTTTGGGTGATGCAGTACTCTCTCTTTTCTTTCTAACTCCTGTGGCAGGCCGAAGCACAGGGGGTTCAGCACAGAGATATCTGGTGTGAGTATCGAAATTGTCAATGATCTGAGCTCTGGCAGGGTGGACGCTGCGGTGCCATTGTGGGGCAGAGCCCTGCAGACATCAGACCTTGCTGTGGTGCAGGACTCTAGGCATCTGAGGACTCATGAACCAGAAAAAATACATCAGTGACATAAGATATGTGAAAAACGCCAATCACTTGTTACAAAAATTTAGAAGTTTAATAAAATAATTATAGAAACAATAATAAAGATAAAACAATAGAAATTTTGGACAGTCAGAGTTAGGCTAATAAAAAGACAACAAAAACAAAAAAAAATTACAGACATCTGGGTGCCCTAAATTCCAATCAGCTAGGAACACACACTTGAAGACAAAGGATGGCCCTTAAAATAATAGCCTGCTGCATATTCATATGTGACGCATGAGTTCCTTGCCAGCTTGAGTTTTTATCTGGTTTTTGTCAACTTCTTCTTGGTTCCACCAAGTCTGGAAGAAGGTGCCATGGTGTTTGTTTTTGCTTGATAAGGAAGCAGTAAATCTTGCTGTTATCTCTGTGCAAGGAATCATTCATGCTTTATGCTGGTTGGAAAAAAAGGATCACATAGCTTCTATTTTAACATTCTACTATAGCCTAAATTACACTGATTAATACAACATTACTAAAAATACTAATACAACATTACTTTCAAACATGACACATATAGTATTCATTTTAATATTTGTGAGAAGCCAATCATATCATATGCATTTTTCACAGATAGAAGTATGGTTTTTGCACAGGCCCTTTGCAGACAGGATGAAAGGTAGCACAAGGCAGGGAAAGTGTTCAATCAGTGAGGAACCCCCAGGCTGCATTTTGACATTGCTGATGGACATCTGGGTGTGGAACAGCACAGTGTGACAGCAGCCATCGTGGCCTGCACTGCCACAGTGCTGCCTTGTCTGTCAGCAACTGCTCAGTGCATTGCAAGCTGTTTCTCCATCACTGCCTTTGACTTTTGTGGAAGTAAAATTTTTATCATGCTATAAATGAGATAACTGAGGGGAACCTGCTACTGGCAATTTGCATGTCAGTTTGTAGCTAATTACTGGAATATCAGTACTGAAGTTGAAAGTCCGAAATGATAATATGAAAAACATAGATATAAAACCTGGGCTAAAGAGGAGAAGCTATTTTTATATGAGCAGCTTTGCCTTTTAGAAGGGAAGGAAAACCACATCAGCTTTATTGTTAGTGATAGCATAAACGCTGAGGAATGCAATTTTTGAGTTCAATTAAGAAGAGAAGTCTTGAATTTAAAGGTAATTCACTACATCATTTGGTGAAATATCAGGCAGAAGACCTGTGCCTTCCAATGATCCCATTGTCATGATGGAGCCAGGATATTCTTGGTGACCCGCTCCAGGTGCCAGGGCCATGGTGGGGCAAGGAAAGGTATGGGGAGGAAGGAATGGCAGAGTGGGGCTGTTAGGGACTGTCACCTGCATTCCTCCCCTTCCTGTGGTACTCGGTGGTGAGAGGAGTCGGGAATGCAGGTGTGACACTGCGCCAGAGAAGATGCAGGAGGTGGGTGTTAATTTTTGTTTGTGTTTCTCACCGTCCAACTCTATTCTAATTGGCACTAAATTGGATTAATTTTCCACAACTTGAGTCAGTTTTGCCCATGGCAGGGATTGGTAAGTGGTCTTCCGGTCTCAATCTCCACCTACAAAAATTTCCTTGTTATTTTCTCTCCATCCTGCTTAGGAGAGGGAGGGAGAAGATGGCTGGGTGGGTGACTGGCAGCTGGCCAAGGCCGATCCACTACATAGGCAATCTTAGAAGGAGAGGAAACATTCTGCATGTGCTTCATTCAGGTTGTTTTCAACAGGAGGAAGTTTGTGGCTTTTTGAAGAGAGAAGTATCTTCAATGGCTTCGGAGCCTGAGGTCTGTGTCTGCAAGAGCAAGTCCTGACTGATGAAACAAGAAACAGCCCCAGGTATGTTCTCACTCGTTCTGCTGTTCACCATTACTTTTCCTGCATGGCATCCCAGCTCCTGGTCTGCCGTGTGCCATCATGGGGGCCGACCATCCCTAAGCACAGATGAAAGCTGCGCCCTGGTCAGCTGCAGGGGCTCCAGGTGGGCTGGAGCCTCTTAATCTCTTCTCCCTGTCCTCTTTCTTTCTCCTTTGCCCCCCCAGGCCACCTGGCAGGGCTGCTGGTTCACCCCTCTCCTGGCACAATGAGAGGTGCTCTGCCTCATCCCGAAGCCCTCAAAGCCTTCTCAATCTTCCCATCCCTGTACTTGACTGTCCTCAAACCCCCAAAGCTATTTCTGTGGAGTGTCCCTACAAAAGCTTGCTGAAAGCTGAGGATGAACTGCCATTCCCATAATCTCTGAGAAGCTTTTCTATCCTGCTGCTTGTCTCTGCTGCTCTTTGCACGGTGCACCCAGGGATACCTGTGCCTCTGGTTGTAGTAACCACACAGGCCACCTGATATCATTTCTCTCCTGGTGTTTCGCACCCATGTTACAGCTAGTTTGAGCCATGAGCTGTTCAGTGTATCACTGAGAAGATGCTTACACACATACATCTGGGGACTTTTTTCAAGGTTTTCAAAAGAAGAAAAAAGTACTTTAATGGGTAAATGAGTTAAAGTTCTAGGAAAAATCTGTTTCTTGACCTAATAGTCAGACGTCTACTTAGATAACAGACGTGTAATTCTACTGGCATTTAGCAGTGAAACAAGTACAAATGTCTTCAGTATAAAATTACTGAATCTCAGTCCTATATTAACAACACAAACACAGGGATCCATATCAGCAAACTTACTGCTAATGTCACGGAATGAATAAAATATTAGATGTGTAATATAGGTAGAGTAGCACAATCAGAAGAGAAATCTCACTGTAGAAAGAGTTCTACTTCGAGACTTGTGACTTTGTGGTCAGATCAATACACATCAGTTTTGCTTTGTTGTATTGTAAAAACAAAGTGTTGTCTGTGGTATTTGGGTGCAATGACATCATTTTGTAAGAATGAAAAATACAGGGCTTTGGACACCAATCAGATATCCTCCAGAAGATGCCCTTACAATCTGGAAAATAATAGGCCCATATTACAGAACTTCCTACAGAACTGCTTGTGCTGTCACCCAAATCCTTTGTTAATCTTCATCTGCCTTTCCTTCTAGACTGAGGCAAGCTGTATGTTACTCAGCCTTGCATGTTGCTAAGGGCTCTGCTCACAGCCTTCACTTTTTTGGGTTATTTGATCCAGTGATCAATCCCAAACTATTTAAAGCTATCTGTGGCCAGCATAGAGGGAGAGAAATGCAGCAGTTCTGTTTTGTTTTTATCAGGAGGTGAGAATTTTGCAGGGAAACTGGGAAAGATGCACTGAAAATCTTGTGTCCTTAGTGTTATCAATAGAAAATGTAGGTACCAAGGAAATGAGTACTTTTTTTTGAGCATAATTTCTATATAACTTTTCCACCTTCCAAGTGCCCTCCAGTATTTTGTCTGTAATGCACTGGGGTAAAGTTTCCAGGGAGAAAGTCTGGTAGAAGCCAGGGGGAAGGAATTTGATCTGAGCTTCAAACTGTTTTCCCCAAAAGGGAAGAACATAAGGTGAACTTTGAGAATTTTACTGACTCGCTGCCAAAATCTTGTACTCAGGCAGTTTAAATGTTCATTGATTGTGTCTGCTTCCCTTCTCCCATTTCCTAGGCTTCCAAGTGTTAAAACTGGGAGTGACTCACTCCTGTTCTACCCCTTTAATGCTGCTTTTCCTGTTACTGCAGTGGCTTCTGTAGCACAGTGTAAGGAAATGGTGTCATACTCTGTGTCACACATGGTTATAGAGCCCCATGTGTGACTTTAAGTGACTTTATACCATCCTCTTTCCTTCTTGTTTGCAAATATCTCAGAATCAAATATCTGGTAAGGCCATTAATAGCCCTCAGATCTGACCTGCCAAAGTATGGGGGGTCAGTTTGTGGAAAAAGGCTTGGAAATTCAGCTGGAGCACCCAGACTGGTGTCTCAGTGCCTCACTTCTGGAGTAAAGAAAAAACACCATGGATAACTCACCAACAATCAGAGCTTAAAAAAAAAATTAATGTCATTACAACGTGCTCAGAAATAAATGATAGAACTTCACGTGTCATTTTGGTCAGGTTTTGACACCTGGGTTTGGTGAGGATGTTTTGTTCTCAAAAACATGTTCAAGTAGCTAACCCATGATGGGAAATCTGGCTGTATTATCACTGGGTAAGGAGAGAATTCCTGCTTTTATAATAGAGCATAAGAAGATTAAAAAACCATTATCACAAGCAGAACCAGATGCTTTGTGGAAACAAGCTGAACAAAATCATATTGCATAGGTGTGCTTCTTGCAGTATGAGTTTCCCAAGTGGATGGTAACATCAGGCTGGGTGAGGTTGGGGCACTTGGGCCACACAGCTCTGAGAACTCCATTTCTTGGCAGAAACAACACATATTGCCTGGCATAATGTCACTCAACTGAGCTATTGGTAAGGGACTTCAGAGCTGGGTGTTGCTTGTCTGAACCTTGCAACTCCGTCTTTAATTCCAAGATGGAAGATCTGAATAGTGTGTGTATTTGCATATGACTGCAGGCAAAGTTCAAGACATTTAGGAGAAGAAATGGAAGAAAATGTCATAATTCCATCAACATCCAAGATTAATAATGCTTCTTAAAGTGCAGGCTGAAAACATGGGATCCTAGAATCCCAGAAGTGTTTGGGTTGGAAGGGACCTTGAAGCCCATCCTGTCCCACCCCCTGCCATGGGCAGGGACACCTTCCTCTATCCCAGGTTGCCCCAAGCCTCACCCAGCCTGGCCTTGGGCACTGCCAGGGATCCAGGGGCAGCCACAGCTGCTCTGGGAACCTGTGCCAGGGCCTCACCACCCTCACAGGGAAGAGCTTCTTCCCAATATCCCATCCAAACCTACTTTCTTTCAGTGTCATACCCACTGTCCTGTAATGCTCTTGTAAATAGCCTCTCGTGATCTTTCTTGTCCAGGTCCCCCTGCAGGGCATCATGCCCTTAGGGTCTAACCCCTGCATAGGCATGGTCAGCAAACTGACTTGTTTTTTAAAATCACTTACTAACAACCAAGTTTTCAAGGGAGAAATACGTCCTTCCCCCTTTCCTTGATTTTTATAATGATAATCAGCTCTTTTTCTTTTTTTTTTTGTAATATATGATCAACGTACTGTCTAAAGTGATGTAGAGACCAAATGAATCTCTCTGTGCCCAGACAAATTTATAACCTGTATGTAGTGTTTGTAAAGGCTTTTCTTAAGCCCAACTATTTTTTTTTTCCAGTAGGTCTCTAGGAAATAAAAACTAAAGGTATTTTATGCTAGATGCAGGAATGTATTATTAATTAATGTTAGTATGTCTGAATGTCAAATAAGTGGTTTGACTAGATTTTTTCAGAGGCAACCATGTTGACTGGTCTTTCTCTTCTCTGGTAAAAATGACATTTTATATAATGAAGGTGACCTTCTAAGAGATTAATCTGAGATTTGTCATGATATCTTTTACAAAGTCTCTGCTGATCTTTGAAATTAAAACATCACTGATTTGAATAGAGGGAAGGAATACACCCCCCCCCCCCTTTAAAAAAAAATTTTTACTCCAGGCAGGTATCTATGACTAACTTAAAGAAAGGGCAGTACTCTTTATTGTGAAGGATCTTTGTAATGTAAATACATATAAACACAAGATTTTTTTTTTTTAATATCAAAGCCTCGATCTTGGGGGAAATAGCAAAAAGTACAGAAAAATGCAAAATTTGCAGAATCCTCACATTTTTATGTCTGTTACTTTCTGATGTCATTGAAACAGTGAAATATGAAGAATGCTTGATGTAAATCTAGCAAGATCACTAATCTCTTGTTCACTGCCTATGCAGTGTTTCCTTGCTTTGAAGGAAGCAGATTCCTGACAGTCATATGAATGTTCAAGACATTGCCTGTTTTCAATACTATCAGATGACCTCAGTTAAATTTTTGTCCCAGTCTTCAAAATTTTGTGAAGGAAGGAGGCTGAAGGAGTATCAGAGAAGGCTTTACTCTGGGGTGTTTTTGTCATATGCATTTACTGTTTTTTCAAGTTTGACTTTTCCAAGTCAGAGTTCCTGATTTCTCTGCCTAAGCTTTCTCTATTATATCCTTATCCATGATTTTTTATGGTACTACCACTCTCCTCATGATCAAGCTGACTGGTCAAATCATCTTCATCTCCAGTGTTTTCCTTTCTTCAGAGCTGAGTCATGCAGGAAATTAAGCAGTGCCAGACCTCACAGCTGTCTGTGCTAAAATAACTTTGGCAAGGACTCTCCCTTGGTTTTTTGTCCCAGGCAGCGGTCCCAGCCAACAGACTGATGTGACCTTGCTGCCTGGGGTAGTAAGAGTTCAGCTGTTGGGCCACAGCCGTGTGTGGTAAGGTGGCAGGTAAAGCCATGCACTGGCAGGTGGCAAAAGTGGGCTTTTGTATTTATCAGTCCAGGATGTAATGTGCATCCCAAACCGTCACAATAGGCTGAGTAAAATAAATTTATATTCTTCAGTCAAATTTTTTAATTGGGATCCAATCACTTCCTGTCCCTGCTATTCTATGTTTTTCCATGTTAGCAATGCTAAAGCTATGCTTTAGCCAAATTCTGGCACTGAAGTATTTTTACTTGTCCTTATTCTGATAATAGTTTCTCCCATTTTCCCATGTTCTTTCCTGTCCCATGTGCTGGTGGTGGTGTTCCCCACTCCATCTTTAGTTTTTTCCCTCATATCGCTCTTTCCTGTTTCACCAGGAACTACCTTCACTTGGAATACCCTTTTCCAAGCTCATGGCAGGCCACCTGCTTCATTCAAATCCCTACTGGAAATCTCTCCCCACTTACAAAAGCAGAAAGTAGGAAGGAAGTGGCGACAAAACAAAGTTGGACAGAACCAGGAGAGGGGACATGAAATCTTTCATGAGTAGCACTAACATTCATCCACCTTTCTTTCGCTGGTACCTTGTTTCTATATGAATGCCTTTGCTGTAGAATCACAGAAGCACAGACTGGTTTGGGTTGGAAGGGACCTTAAAGTTCATCCCATTCCACCCCCTGCCATGGGCAGGGGCACCTTCCACTAGACCAGGGTGCTCCAAGCCCTGTCCAACCTGACCAACCACGTCCAAATCACCCTGAGAGTAATTCTGGAGCAGATGACTGCACACTACACACCACCATGTTCTCCTCATTAATTCCTTAATGAGCTCTTCCAGGAGGCATATGGAAATTAAACAGGCCCTGGATCCCCACGACCGGGAAGCAAAGGTTACTTTTTCCCTCTCAAATAACCACATAAGTGAGGACTATCTGGAGATTAAAACACCAGGACGAGACGATGAAGGTGCCTCACATTTACCTCTTGCAGCACCCTGGGAAGCAGAATGACACTGCAGAGAAGAATAACACACTTGACAGTGCTCACAGCCCCCCTGCCTTCCAAAAACCCGAGAAGGTGGGGCTGTGTCAGTTATGCAGCTACCACTGACTTAACACCTTTTTATGATTTAGCCTTCACTTTTTCTGTCTAGAAGCTGTCTGAAAGGATAAAGGAGAAAGACACATCTGAGAAGAGCACTGAGGTGTGAGAAGCTGTGGTTTGGGCACTGCTAAAGGACCCTGAAATGCTGTGAAGCTGCGAGGAAAAATTTAACAATCTCTCTGGAATCCTAGATTTGTCTGAGGGTGGTATGCCCAGCACTTTTCCCAGTGGCCAGGCTCTGTTTGTGAATCCAAAGGTATGTGCTTGTGCTCAAAGCTTTTTATTTCACTAAATAGTTGGTTTGGCAGCATTTTTGATTTTGATTTGATTTCAGCTTTTAGACAGCTGAAGGACCAAGTTAAGCTGACCTGTCTGGGATTCATATCTGAAAGGAGGTTTTTGGGGATTTCTTCTACCAAGTTCCTTTGACCTTCTCCCAGTGCCACCCGAATGGCAGATTCAATTTGCACCAGAGCTCTGCTGGGCAGGACTGTGATGCAGAGAGAGTGAATCCATACCTTCTCCAACTTGCTGAGGCCAGACCCTTCTCAAAGGGCTGCTTTGCCCCCCTGCCTTCCCCTGCTGGGGCTCTCCCTGACACAGGCTGTGCCTCTCAGAGAAGGATTCCAAGCTCTGGTGGCTCTGTATGGATTGGTCTGGATGTATTTTGAGCTCACTTCCTTTTTGAGACTAGTAATTGCAGCTAGGAAAGAGAGGAGACGTGCTAGACTCCAGCTTCATTGATCTTGTTTGTAAAAATGCCCATGTATGATCTGAAAAAGATAGGAGAGGTCAAAGTAACTTAAAACTATGTATTTCATTTTTCCCGTTTGTAGTACAACAGGCTAAATGTTAATATTTTTGCAGCACTATGTGGCAGCAGTATTGAAGCAAGCAGCAAAGCTGATATGGTTCATCTGGTTTCAGTGAATGTAGCTCCCAATTAATTTCTAATTTACAATTTTGTGAAGAATTGGGAGAAAAAAAATCAGTTTTCTGAGCTCTAAAGGCAAAATAATTTTTAGAATGAGATTTGAAAATTTTATAGCTAGTGAATTTATATATTCTGATATCTATAGGATGATATTTCTGTCAAGGCAAACCTCTTTCATATAAAAAAAAATCTCAATTTGTGCAAGTAATTGAGGTGGAATATTCTTAGGTAAATATAAACCATGATGAAATTCTGTTTGCTCTTTCCATTACAAACGAAAAACCATTTTTTTTCCAAATAAAATATTAAGATTCTTGAATTTTTGAGTAACAGTTTATAAATGAATATGGCTTTGATAGTGACTACTGCATGAAATAATCTAGTTAATTAATTCAAAAAAGGGAAAAGTAGCTATTTTTTATCCTATATGTTAGTCATCTTTGTTACATTTCACAAAAGCTTTCCAGTTCAGCATTTTTAAGTGGTGTGTAAATAAGTTCATTACTCCACTGTCTCCCAGTTAGAAATTTTACGTGGTATTTTCTTTGTGGAATAGCAAAAGAGGTGACAGCGGTGCTTCACTTTTCATCAACATCATCTATTGCAACATGGTTTCACCCTCTTGCTGCAAGAGTTGTCTTTTTCAGTGTCTTTACATTTGAACCCTGTGTATCTTTGAGCCCTTTTGGAGTAATAACTGATGGAATGATTTTCCTGTTCTCAAGGTGCAATCACAGTCTCACAGTCTAATTTCACTGTGGTGACTGCAGCACGAACCGAAAGTCATGTTCAAAGTTATGAAAGAGTCAAAATCTTTGCACAATAAAAGATAATGCTCCATCTTGAACAAATATATCCAGTTTACTGCAGTTTCCCCATAAGGATTTCTCAAAGTTTTTCAGATGGATATAAAATGATAAATAAACTTTGCAACAACATGCAAATAAAATCGTTTCAAGGGGGAAAGCTGATATGCAGGAGGAAACAAGCTAAAGATTTCTGATTTCCAGTCACTTACGTGCAACTCGAGTAAATTACTCTCTGATAAATGGAGGTGTATATTGACTGATAAGTTCTAAGTGGTTTTTATCACTTGGGCAGCATAAAGCAGCCATGGATGCTTAAACTGGGTTTATGATAGCACTGAACAAAGAATCCCAAATAAAGGTCCCGCTGCCTCATCTATTTGTGCAGTTATGCTCAAGATAAAGCACTGCAAATTAAATACCTAATTTAATCTGCTGAATCTAGTAAAAAAAAGGTAAGATTATGGCTTCTCTTCCTTTCACTGGTGTTTCATATCAGATGCTTCTTGGTTAACAAATACACACTGTTGCTTGGAGAAAATAATTTTTAAAAAGAATTGCTGCAGCTCGAAATAAATGTGAGATCCTCCATCGCCTTTACAGTGAGATCTGCGAGGGAAGATGTGTGCTGGTGTCTTTACAAATATTTGATGGGTGTTAGCACCTTTGAAATGGGTCTTAATGTTTTTGCTGACTTTGGGGAGTAGGTTCCTTACTGGGCCAGCCAGCTGGGTGCCTGACACTGCACAAGGCAGAGTTTTGAACTTTGGGGTAAAGTGACAAGTTCAAGGGGAGGATATGGAGTAGGCAGTTCAGGAAGGCTGTACCTTCCTACTACCTCAGCCGATGGGGAAAGGAAGAGGGCGACATTCAGCCGGGAGTTCAGGGTAAAAGGGAGGCTGCACCCCCTGAAACCTTTTGAGAGAAAACCCCATAGGGCGTGTGCCCCAGTGGGCTCTCTCCGTTTATTCAAAATGCTCTTGGATTGCATGGAGGCTTTCCTGAAGGAAAGGCTCCTCTAACTGTCTTAGAAGCATAAACCCATTTGAAAGCAGTTTATCTTGTATATCCAGGCTGAGTTCTGCCCTGCAGGAGTATGTTCTGATGTTTGCAAAGTGATAACAGCCTTTTGCTTTATGGTATACCAGTTAATTAAGAGATACATGTTGTTGCTTTGACTGATGCTTTTATGGAGACTTTCTGCTGCTTTGGTAAATGAACTGAGAAGTAAGTTGGTCTGCATGCTGCAATTCAATTTTCACTGAAGGGTGGGGCACATGGAAAACTGCTGAAGGTGGAAAATTTGCTCACAGTTGACGTATTTTAAAAAGCTAGAAATAATGACTTTGTTAATTTGATAATTTTTGAGTAATTTCTATTACTAGACATACTTGTGTCTATGAGGGACAATATACTTAGAGGCATTCAACATGACATAATGAAGAATTTATTAGATTTATTTCTTTTTTGCATTGTTTCATGTCAAGGCCTTTCTCGGTTTCAGAGTTTACAGGCTGGTGATACTGTCTTGAGGTGATTTATGATGATATTATATTCCCTGATCCTCTGGTTTATGCCAAAAATGTTTGCTGTATCTCTTGGTTATAATGGTTGCTGTATAAAGTCCCTCCGGCAGGCTTTTTCAAAGCCTCACTGCCAGGCATCTGAGGTGTGGGGCGGTCTGGGTTTTGCTTGGCTAGCTTGGTTTTGTTAGCCCAGGATAGAAGGTTTCTTTTTCCCACCCCTGGCTTTGGAGAAGCTGCAGCAGGAATCCTGTGGCAAGTTTTTGAGGTGAACTGGACAGCCCGTTTAGTCTGAGATCAGAGAAAACGAGACCTGCCAGAGAGGGGTTGGTTGGGGCCAATGGGAGAGAGGGGCTGCTCCATTTTGACCCCAAACCTCAGGAAAGCTGAGCTGGAGAGGGATAGCACATCGAGAGGCTCTAGCCCACCTGCTTTATTTGCTGCAGAGAGGGGACTGATGCCAGAGGGCCACCAGGTTTTCATCTGTTTGCCCAAACTGCTGCCTGAAGCTCCTGGTTTTTTTACCCTTGAGAGAGAAGCTGGTGCCATCTTCTACTGCAAGGCATGCACTAGTATGTTTTCCCTGGCATTTTGGGCTTTTGTTCCAGTGTGTGTATGGTAGGATAAGGTCTGACAGTTTAGTATCTAGTATTTATTTACTTTTCCCCCCCATGCCTTGTGGGCATTCCATTTGTTAATGAACTGTTGTTTTGTTGGGGTTTTTTTTCCACTTTCATCCACTAGTATTCATTTCCCATTGTTGGAACGCATTTTAGAGGAGACTACTCATTCCTGAGTGTTTTCTCCTAAGTTTGTCTCTAAATTGAGATATATACACTGATAGAGCAGTGCTGGCTTCAGCTGCATATAGGATGTGGAGCCTGATTTTGAAATATTCATTGCAGAGACTAATGATATTACAGTTTACATCAAGCTGTTTTCTTTACTTAGGGAAAACAGGACTTGCTACCAGGTATTTGCAGACATTGAGTTTATGTATTCATTTTTGTTAGCAACATGTGTTGCTTTTACAGCTTATACAGTCAGAAACATCTTTCACGGACCTTAAAAACTGGGAGCATTGCAAATTGCACGGCCTTGCAGCCTGAGNTTTTTTTTTTTTTAATAAGGTTAGCCCGTGGGGTGCTTATGGAAGAAGTTAAACTTTGATGCACATGAAAGCTAAGTACACTCAAAAAGGCTTTCTGGAATATGGCCAAAAAAGGACTGTTTAAAGAGGTACATAACAAATTTCATCTGATACAGTCTCAATACTTCTTTATATTCATACCATTATGAACAGCCATCCATTCTTTTTAACCAACCACTAAGATTTTATCACAGGTGTGTTTTCCAAGTGCGCAGTTTGTTGCCTAAGGTGTGTAGACGTGCAAGTGTTTATCAGTAAGAAAAAGATTGCAAAAACCTATTTCTCATTCCAGGCAAATAAAGGTGGTATTTTCTGCATTGGTACATTCACTAGGTAGAATCAAGTTTTTGATGGGTGTTTAGGAGAAACAAAAGCCTTCCTGTAATATTGTGTCAAAAGGCTTATTGTGATTCAGAAGAAAGGTTTATGTGTCCCCATGGCTTATAGCACATGATTGTCTCTTCCTTTTGGTGAAATGCAACTGTGGAGTGTAATTATTGCATTCGTAATGTACCTGGTCCTGTAGTTGTCTTTTTTCCCTGAAATATCTTTGGTGTGCTAAAATGTCCCATTGTAATAATGACCCATTTCAGTAATAAAGTTGTCAGGCCAAGTACATGACTGACCGAGTATTGTTGTACATGTCCTTTTCATATCATATGTCTGACTTTATTACTGTTGTGCATCATGTTTATGGGGACGCCATAAAATTTGGACGCAGTCACAGCATATTTACCTTCTCTCATTCATCAGTGGGAGCTGTTTTTCCTTCCTCTTCCAATGTAATTTGTTGAACAAGAAGTTCTTTTATTATTATTTTAATGTTATTTGAACAGAGATAAGGTTCAGTAAAAAAGACAGACTTAACATTTATGAAATACACTTTTAGACTCTGTGCCCAGCTTAGGGGTCTTGGGACTGGTTGACTGGGGAAGGTGTGGATGCCCTCTCCCTGGAAGCTGTTCTTCTGCTGTTTTGGGTAGGAAAAGACAAGTATTCCACGACCTCTGTAAGTGTGCTTACCACTAAATGGGAGGGTAAAGCCCCTGCTGCTTCCACTTGAGCCAAAGTATTGAACCAAGTTTAACACAGATTATCAAATAGTTTTGTGATGATAAAACCCATGTTTGTGGCAGACTACTTTTCACTGCAAAAGGTTCACGTGGGTCTAATCTACAGGACATGAGGCCATGCAGAGGAGGCCACAGGCAACAGAAGGCTATGGTATTGAAGGCAGAAAATAAAAAATTAGGGTTGGTAATGAAAATGTCATCTCTGTTTGGTGCTGTTTTATTAGAGCCTGGTAAGTCAGTAAATTAATTATTCGTTAGTGACTATATTGCTTTATATCACTTTACAATCATCAAATTAGAGAACAGCTTAGTTTTGAGCTCTGTGGCTGATCCTCTGTTTTTGTTTTCAGTCTGCATGATTGTCTTGGTTTGAAAGACAGGTGTCTGCTAGGGAAGGCAGGAGCCTCCCTTGTAATGAAAAAAAATGATGCCTTTTCCTTGGTCCTAAAAATTAAGAACCAAACACAGTTAAAGGATAAAGGGTTTTTGCTTTGGTATTTAATAAGGATCCTTATGGTACGTCACTTTGCTAAGGTGGAATGTGCTGAAATGCACATACACGATAGATTGCATCCACAATTTTATAGACCTTACAAATTAGCATGATGCCCCAGTGAGAAGCTTGAATGAATAGCACATTTCCCCATCCTGAGGAATGTCCACCTGGATAGGCTGAATCTTAGTTTATAGGGTGTATTCTAGAGGGGATCTTGGTTTCTCAAGATAGTGTTGGGCTTTCCTGCCTCCAGCTGCGAGGCCTCTAAGATGTTTGGTCTCCTGGCCTAACAGAATTCTAGGGCTATGCTAAGTTACCAGACTCAAGGAATTACAAATATGCATGCTAAGAATACTGAGGATACATAAAGGTTATATAAAAGGTATATAAAAGAAAAGGCAAAAAGTCATCTTCAGAGATATTAAGCCGTTAGAAAGCATCCAAAGGGGGAGGAGGGGAGGAAGGATGAAGCTGTATGAGGAGCGGCTGAGTACACTTGGTCTGTTCAGCCTGGAGGAGACTGAGAGGAGACTCACTGCAATCTACAGCTTCCTTGTCAGGAGAAGAGGAGGGGCAGGCACCAATCTCTGCTCTGTAAAGACCAGTGACAGGAGCTGAGGGACAGGCTGGAACTGTGTCAGGGGAGGCTTAGGTTGGATATCAGAAAAAGGTTCTTTTTCTGATGTCACCAGAGGGTGGTTGGGCACTGGAACAGTGTCACCAGGGAAGTGGTCACAGCACCGAGCCTGAAAGAGATCAAGAAGCATTTGGACAATACTTTCAGCCACATGTGTATGACTTTTGGGAATGGTGCTGTGCAGGGCCAGGAGTTGGACTCAATGATCCGTGTGGATCCCTTCCAACTCAGCATGTTCTGTGATTCCATGATTCTGTGACATGTGGAAGGCTGTGTTTTGTGGCCAGGCATGCATTATGCTGCTTACCAAGAGGGGAGCATGCAGGGGTAAGGATAGTGCCAGCTTGTGTATCAAAAGCCCAAACAGATACAGCATCGGACTCTAAAGCAAGGCCCCGAAACTGTAATATCTCATTAGGTGTTGTTGTGTGAGATACTGGTGAGTTTGAGAACTCTTCTGATGAACTAGAGTACAGAATACGTGAGATGTCCACAGTATTTCGCAAGGAGGTGGTAAAATCACAGGAAGGGAGAATCTCCCGAAGACATCCATGTGAGGATCTTACACTGTACACATCTTGGGTCTACACCTCAAGTATGGAAAACACAACCAATTAAGAAAACGTTGATGGGAGATCCTTGATAGAGACACCCTCCATTTTTCTTTTGGATAGGGCATACGAAGAAGTGATTAAATGTCTATAAATGGGAATCCAGGGCTGGCTTTGGGCTAATGGAGTGCACTTTGAACATCTTCAGCAGGGTAAGCCATCATTTCTGATTGCAACCTCTAACTTCAATGGTATTTACGAACTTAAATATTTTTGCATGTGTAGTGATAGTTTTTTTTCAAGCAGCAGGCAGTGACTGGATACAGGATAATGACTTGTATGCACACTTTAAGTGATTTTTAAGCTTTTTTTGGTCACGTGCAAGTGCCTGGCAGGTGGAGCATTTACTGCCAGCAATCTGGGGCTTTGCACAAGCAGTCTCTGGGCTGGGTGAGCATGCAGGGCTTGTTCTGCACCCCTGAAGCTTTCCCCAGCAAGGGTAAACAATGCAACCAGTATTACTGCAATTTGTGGGGTAAGCCAGGAGCCCTCCTGTGAGTTACAGCCCTGATGGCTGAACTGCAAATGCAATTATTCTTCTGTGTTCAAGTAGGCAGTGGTGACCCAATCAGTTATGCTACTTCTGAAGCCTTGGGAATAAAGAAGCATTTTGCTGCTGAATAACACATACAGGGAACGTCTCCACTTCAATATTCCCCTGAAATGGGAAGAGAGCTCATGCCAGTAGTCCCAGAAAGAAGGGAGATGGATTCCTGCTTTGGGAATTCTCCTACATGCTCTCAGAGAGCAGATGGGTAATGTAGCAGGTGAAGAGATAGCACTAAGCACCTCTGTTTTAAACAAGATGAGATTTTTTTCCCTCCTTTACAATGAGCAATAGTGTGGTTCTCATTTTATTATTCCGATCAGGCTTACTGAACAAGGTATTTTTGTGTGAAGAATATTTTTTACAAGATGTCATTTTGAATTTCTTAAGAAAAGTCTGGAACAATTTTTTTGTAAAGAAGAGCCTTTATTGAATTGTAAGCTGTGCTCTAGAGCATTATACATGTTTATTACCCTCAAGGAGTTTTACTTACAAAGCCTCAGTATTTACTATAAAATCTTGAAAAACATGAAGGGCTTTGGTTGTACTAAACTGTCCCCCATCAGATGAACCTGTTTAAGGTCTGTAAGGTTCTCACTTCTCTGTCTCTTACTGTACAAGCACTGTCTGACACCCCCAGAATTAATTAATCAGCTTTCAAACTTGTAACATTACAAGTCACCTTGCTAGTTTAAATCCATTTCAGAAACCTCTCTCAAATTTCTCTGGCATATCCTTAGCTTGACTGTGGGACCACTAAAGTCTACATCTATTTTTGTAAACAGGTGTTTGAATTGAATCACCTGGTGGTAGCATGAACAATTTGGCATTTTCTTTTGCTGTTTGCCTGATGCCTTTCTTCTTGTTGTTGTTTGTGATGGCTGAATCTCTTCCAGGGTTTCAGCATGAGACACTGCTGCAGCAGGTTATCTGGGTTTGGAAGAAGATCCGTGATCTCTTTCTAGTCTGAGTAAACCATCTGAATCATTTAAAACAAAGCAGACAGGAAATATCAATGACTGCTGAGTCAAAGGAGATGGGAAACTGCCAGGACGGGGAGCAGCTCCAGCTCCTCAACCAAGTTCTGCCTCTTTTGACTTCGTTTAATGCCTCGTGACTCAGGTGGTGTCTTTGAAATGTGGAGCTATATTTATCCCAACCAATTTAATGCATTTACGTGAGACATCTCATCACTACTATAGACAGGGCAGGGGTGTGTGTGCACATTTCTAGGAGCAGTCCAGTTCCGACCCCAATTTTTTCTGTCCCTCTAAGACAGTACCAATTCCAGCTCTTCAGGTAAGGCTCTAAAGGCACGAGTCAGGCATGATCTATCTAACTTGCCAAACCTCTTATGATTGACTGCATTTCTTTTAGTTTAACAGAAAATATGTCCATCTTTAATCTTACCCATAAGGTTAAGCAGAGCTTTTCTTCGGATTGTTTGATGTTAAAGATATATCAGCAATTACATCTGCTTCACAAACCTCCGGTAACATCAATTTTAGCTTTGTCAACTACCTCAAGTAAGCAATCTGTCTTATTACTTCATCTCTGAAGTTTTTTACCTCTGCTACTCTCTGCTGAGCCTGCCCCATCTCATCTCACCTGTCTCATTCAGGCACCAAGCTCTCAGCTTCCCATGGTTAGTCACGCCAAGAAAAAGAAAAAAAAAAAAAGAATGGATAGGTTTAACACTGGGGATAAGAACAAAACTACATAGTTCCAAAACCTTGGTATCTGCATATACTGTACTTTCCCAGTTCTTCTCATATCTGTGGTTGCTTATCTCATGGTCTGTGTCCTACCAAGGCCAGGATATCTTGATCCATAAGCTCCACTGTGCTTTCTGTTCTCTCATCAGTTTTCCCACATCAATCAAACCCTGAAACCCTAAGGCCCTTATGCTGACCATCAAAAATTCCTCAGCACATCAGTGTGTAGAAAAAATCCTCTCCGCTGAGGACATGGAGGCTCAGCTGCAGCACTGTCCCAGCAGGACCTGCCTGCTTTGGCTGCAGAGCTTGGTGGCCCCAGGCCCTCCAGTGCGGGGTAGCCTTATGGCTTGCAGGGACCAACACGTCTTTGGGGAAGCAGGGTTTGCAAACAAGAATTAGGGCACCAGATGCTCTCCCATGTTCCTAAATGTGCAATTCCTATCTTGCCGGTTGCTTTCTGCCTCCTGTCGAGTGGATATTTGGGTGTGCACAGTGGCTCCCTGTTTGTTTTAGCATCTTTCATAGATAGTGTTTCTAGATTTGAAAACATCAAAGGAGTGCTGCACTACAGCTGCATGTCCTGCTATTGTTGCTGTTACTGTTAATTTTCTTACCTCAGTGCTCTTTTCAGTAAATTGTTCTTATCTCAACCCCATGATCTTTGCTTTTTGCTCCTCCATTTCTCCTCTCTGGCCACCTGCACGTTTGGAGAGGGGGCATGAGTGAGTGACAGTGGGGTTTTGAGAGTTCTGGTGGGAGAACTAAATTGGAGAGTACTATTCCTAAACTTTGACCCTATGTTCGCTTCATCCTTTGAATAGTAGTAGGGGCAGGGATATTACTTTGGGGTTTGTTTTACTGTTAACTTAAAAAATTTACACCTTGGTGCTTCTTATTGTGCACTCCCAGGGACAATTACTCTGTAAGTCCAAACTTCTAAGCCAATTGTTTCTGCGTCTTCCTCTTCTCCTGAAATGTTTTTCTCTGAAGCAATTGAAACAAATTTCTTTGCAGTCAAAGGTGCTTCTCTGTGCCAACATGTCTGTAAACCAGAACAGATCTTGCTTGAATCCTGCACACTGCCTTTCAAACAGCATTTACCATTTTGTTTGTTTGCATGCTTTGTTTTACTGCTGGTTGGGCTGATGAGCTGCCTTCATCCCTCAAAAACAAACTCCTGTTTCTGGCTTGATGGCTTGTACTGAGAGGGGAGCAGAGGAGAGCTAATCCTTCAATGTTTCAATGACAACTGAGGCAACGAGGCCTCTGGAAGAGTAATTATCCTTTCTTTGTCACTAGACAGGTCTAAAAATGTCTTTCCCCCTCTTTGTCTGGCCTGCTCCCTCC
Source organism: Donacobius atricapilla (assembly GCA_013397315.1). NCBI lineage: Eukaryota > Metazoa > Chordata > Aves > Passeriformes > Mimidae > Donacobius > Donacobius atricapilla. The sequence goes on along the minus strand of WBMY01011985.1, from coordinate 798,824 downwards.
AACAAGCATGTCATGTATAGTTATTTAGGCTCACTCATGTCAAAGCACAGGACTGTGGTCCGGGCAGAAGGTGGGAATACACCTTTTCTCTTGCAGCATGTGGCTGTCCAAAGGGAAATGACACAGGAAGCACACACACAAAAGTGAGTAGAGTGTGCTATAGATGGGTAATGTGATGGTTGGCTCCTGGGGCAAAAAAGGCAGAGCAGCCATTCTGTGGGTGAGCACACGGTGGTTTAGTTCCATGCTCCCAGTGCCGTAATTTTTCCTTATTCAGTTCTTAGTTGTATTTTGTTAAGGTTTAATAAAATTTTGAAATTTTAAAAAGTGAGCACCGTTTCTCACAAGTGACACAAAATTGGTCAATACCAGGCACTATTGCTACTTGCTCTTAATGAAACTTTTGGCTGGTTGTGTTATTTGTAGCCTGTGGGTGTTTTTGGGTTGGCAGTTTAACCGCTGTTCACAGCAAATGGCTGCATGGTCTGACTGCTACCAACAGGGAATTTCCCAACCTTTCTCAGTTCTTGAAGCACTCCATGGCCTGCTGTTTTCTTTAGCCATGTTTTTGAAGAATAATTCTGACCAAACTGCCTGTAATATTGTCTTCAGCATCACAGTATTTATGTCTGACTCCTGGTCTTGTGGGACTAACCACTAGTTCCTGAAATATATTTAAAATTAGTGAAATTGTCAAACTGGCACCATGCCCTTCCATTGAATTGCTCATGTTCTCTGGCTGCCAGCTCTTCAGCATCTCTATATACATACAATAATTCTGAATAAAACTTGAGGTTTATTCAGATGGATGAAAAATTCATTCAGAAGGATGAAAATGTGGTTGTCCAACTCACTTATTTAAACATTGAGCCTGCTCACTGAAGCAGTTGGAATCCTGCACTTTCTCTGTTCTCCAGCAGCGCTGTACATCTGCGCAGTCTCAGTGGGATGGCATTGGATATATGGTTATAATTCATAGGTAATTTTTTTTTGAATTAGATTACCCATAAAGCTGTTGCTTTTGTGCTGTGCTCTGATGGATTTTGCCAAAACACACATTTTTAAAGATAAGGCCCCCAAATAGCAGCCGAGATAGGCTTAGTAACTGCTGACTTCAAATTAGGCATTCCAGAGTTTCCACGCTTGAGATGAGATGCTTGATAGTTTCAATTAAAGCAGATAAGATATATTGCTAAATACACAAGAAAACACAAATACTGGGATTTCCATAGCAAAGTGCAGTAGAGAGAGGGCAGAGAGTGCACCAGGCTTTTTACTCAGGGAGCTCTATGGTTGACTAAAACACACAGGGTGGTAGGGAAGGAGAGGAAAGGGACAGTGCCTCTGAGATGGAATTGCAGCAGAAATACCTGTGTGAGGGGCAGGACACAGCACAAGCCTTTTGGGCTTTGTGAGCAGGGATACACACCTGTCTGTTATTTGTGCATCTCTGCACTGTCTCCAGTTACAGGAGTTTGCTGCTTGGGTTTTCTTAAGATTTTTTTTTATTCTGTCTTTTAAACTATGTTTTTCCTGTAGTTGACACAGCCAAGCCTCCATTGGCAGTTAAGTGTATGGGTATCTTCCTTTTGGCACAGGCAAACATATTGATCCAGAAGAGCCTCTGAGCCTCAAAAACCAAACATCATATTGCAATAACTAGACAGACTCAAGCCTTTATTTCCCATCAACCTCCGTGGGGTGTTGTTGTGGGCAGACAGCCTGGGTAGCCATTCCAAGCATCCTCTAAGAACTAAGAACTGAGGAGAGCACGTTGTGGTGGTATAGAAGTGCCTCTTCGAAACGGTCTTGTGGGCTGATCAGCCGAGGTCTGAAGTGTGTGCTGACTGTGAGAACCAAATCTGTGTGTTCCCACTTGGGGTGAAAGGCAAAGATTTGCCTGATCTGCTTTCCAGAGCTGACCTCAATAGTGACAATGTCTGGGCTACTGCAGGAGTTTTACTGTGGCACCTAAAATAGCAGTAACTGTTCCCTATAGAGGATGCACAGGGATAGAAGAGATTTACTTAGCTGCTGGGTCTCTGTGAAAATATTTCAATCCTACATATAAACTGCCCCAGAGCAGGGAAAGATGGGAAGCCTGCAAAGACAACTCCAGGGCAGCTGGATTCTGGTCATTCTGTTCAGTGTAGTACTATAAATGCTATTTACAGTATTCCTTCATGCAACAAATACTGTAGGTGCTATAAATTCAAGGAAAAAAATGTTGTGACTTTTTTTCTGTTTGGAAAACTGTCTGGGAACTGTTATTCTTTAGCATATTGCATAGGAAATAGAGCCTTAATTCTGTGGAATACTTCTCTGAGTCTCTTGAGAAGAGGACTCTAAGCCATATTTCAGAAAAGAATTTGCTCAGGTGCAGAAAGAAGTGTTCAGCTATGATTTTCACGCCTGCTGTGCTACCACAGAGAATTTTGGGCAGAAATAGTTCACCTGGTTTTCTCAAGGTATGTATCCAAGGGGACTCTGAGTTCTGCCTCTTTAACCACAGCAGAAATGCAGAAGTAACTGTCATTTGTGTTTTTGAGGCACCAGAATCCCTTGGGTTCACACATGCACATGTTCAGGTGCAGGATATCCTTCCCAAATGGAGTAATATGGGAAGGAAATCACATTTTTTCAGCCTGCTCAAGTATAATTCTAGAAACAGGTGCACTGCACTGCATTCTAGGGTGAATACATAAGAAAAAAGGGGGTCTATTATGCTTTTTTTTTCTATGTAAGGCAGAGAATTGCAGGTAAGGAGAATAGCAGAAGCTGATCTGTGTTTGGAAGGCAGAATTTGGCTGTGCAGCATTTTGCTAATAACCTACTTGTATTAAAAAATTAATTTACAAGTATGTGGTTGTCTCATTATCCAGCTTGCAGTGTACAAAACACTGTTTCAGGAGTACTCTACCGTTTGCTTGAGGTGTTGCAAAGAATTTTGCCGTGCCGGGCCCCAGCTGTTGTGTGAGATGGTTGTGCCTCCTGGATGTGGCAGCCTTGCAAAATTGCTTTTTTTTTTTTTTTTGCTGCTGACTGGTGAGCATTAATCAGCTTTAATTATCACTACTGGATATACTAACAGCTTACAAAAGTTGCCCTCTCCATTCTGCTGTAAATGAAACCTCAAATAGTTGTAGTTGCCTACGGCTGTGTGCTGGAAAACCTGTTTTCTTCTGTGGCTCACGCTCTCACCCTTTAATCAGAACTAGTTCTGAAAATGGCAGTGCCATGTCTCTGAGGTGATCTCATTTTTGAGGGCAGTGGCCAAGGGGGATATTGTCATCTGTTTCAACCTGTTCAGAAAATGAGCCTGCAAAAGGCACATTTCGAACTTCAAGAAAAGGCATTATTCTGGTTTTCAGGCAGTTCATCTGGGAGTCTGAACAAAATAGTTCTGGGTTTTGCTGATATTGTTCTGCTTCTCAGGCATGCAGCAGGACCTCTCTCCACGCTGACTCAAGGGACTCACCCCAGGGAACACCACAGATGTCACAGCAAGTGTCTGCTTGGGAGTCAAGTGTCTCAACTCCCATTAGAGAGAGCAGAGCCATAAAGCAGATGGGCTCATCTGAAAACAGGTGCCAAAGCGGGGATTAGGTTGTGTCAGCACAGCTGTTTGGTGCTGTCTGGGATGCCCTGCAGGATGCACAACGTCTGCACACACCTGGCAGGCATGGGGCATTCAGGGAGGATCTGTGACTTTTTGTACCTTCAAAAGTTACAAAAGGAGGCCCAGGGGCACCTAAAATGTTGCTGGGTACAGCAGAGGGGCCACTCTGACAGACTTGTCATATTTAGATGGTCTCTGACTGCACAGACTGGGAGTTACAGAGAGGCCCTAAAGACACAGAGTGCGTGTGAGCACATAAGTTCAAGTGTCTTTACCTGAAATGAAGCCTTAGGCCCAATCTGACTTCATAAGGGTCTGTAACTTGTTAGAGTTTAAATTAGTTTTGTACTTAAGAGCAGAGAGAGATCATGTTGAGTACATTTACTGGAAAAGTAAATTAGGAATCTAAAAATCATAACTGACACTGTTCGTCACATAGACACACACACACAGACACACACACACACACACTTTGGTGAGAAGACATGAACTGTTTATTACAAAAATCTGACTCCATTTTATAGTATTTCTACAAAGGCCAGGGATTGGGGGAGAAGGTTGACACCTCTCCCCATCCCATTGGTCAAGACACCTGTCCATCAGCTGTCCATAGCTCTAAGACAAAGAATGTAAACTTTCCTTGATTTTATGAGAACGTTGCTTCTGTTTATTACACCCGTGCGTGAGAAACAATCTAAACCATGAAAACTGTGAAATAGAAGAGAAGGCTGAAAAATCAGGGCGACACATAACCACAAAGTAAAAGTGCATCGATACCATTCTGCCTTATTTTCAGTTAACTTACAGAGTGTAGCTGGGTTGTGATGAAGAGGAGGGAGGGAGGGGAACAATTTGCTGTCACTGAAGAGGGGCTGCACTTCAGTTGCTTACCTATATTCTTTCCCAGTGCATCTGTACCAGGTAAAAAAGTCTGTATATTCATGATATTCAGAATCTATTTGAGCCTTGAATGCACATATGATACGGCATTTATTTATCAGAAGCAGCCCTAGTACCACTCAGCTCTGTATGCCTTTTACTGGATTTTTGTTCAGTGTTGTAGCTATGTGCTGGGAAAATTTTGTTATCATCACAAGATTTACCTACTTTTATTGCTCTTGTAAATTGACCCTATGCTTTTTATCCATTTTGAAGACAATTAAAATGTCACCAGAGAACTTGTATTGTTTTATTTAAACTACAAGGTGAAATTCTAAGTTGGTTTGAATCAGCGAGGTTCAAAAACTGTGTTATTTTTGGTAAGTGCCTCAAGTTTTGGTAAGTGCCTCACATTCACAATCTAGGAGCTTTTGTTTGATACAGTGCGTATTTTGCAGAGCACGCCACTTTGGATAGGCAGCACTGAGATGCTTATGAAATGCATTGATTTTATTTTGATAAATCTTATACAAGACATAATCTCTTGCCATTAGCATACGGATATCATTATGTCGGGAAGTACTGCATTCCATTTTGATTTAGTTTGTGGTTGACAGAAGCAACCGTTTTAAATCCACGGCGAGCTTTACTGCATTTTTTGCAGGCAGAATTGCATCACATTCTAAATGTCAAGGTGCTGTCAGCCAGCCTGGTGAGAGGCGCTGCAGGCACGAAGAAGGTGCAAAGGCAGGTGTGACACTGCCCAGCACACCCAGAGGTGCAGGTGTGGTGCCGTGCTCCCCGGGAAAGCTGTCTGAGAGGAGATGTGGTGCTACAGGGCATGGGGAGCTGCTGCCAGTGCCTGCTCACAAGCAGAACAATGGAATTAAATGCACGGACTGGAGTGGCAGCATTGCAGGGCAGGTACTGAGGGCTGAGAGGGGCTGGAGCTGGTTGGTGAGAAAGGAAGAGGAGAAACTCCATCAGGCTAAAGGTTGGATGGCCAGCACATGTGGCCAAAGCCAACAGTTTTTTCAGTCACAAATCCCCAGGGCATCATCAAAGTCCTAATTAAATATGCAAATAAAACTGCTGAATTAATCTTGTTTTGTTGAATACTGGCAAACATTTATGAACTGCTCAATTCAAAGAGGATTTTGGCAGTAGTTCGGACAGATGCTGACAACAGTGGAAATCCTGTGATAGGAAGTCTTGCTGGAGTAGCCCTCCCTATATTGGCAAAGCTCCTATTTAGAGCAAAATATTCTACTTGGGGCTGCAGTACTGCCCATTTCAATTGGGAATTACCTATTTATATATGAAAATGCAGCTGCATTTCACCCAAAAATACCCTTGAGTGGCACAGGTCATTCTGAGCAGCTGGGATTTCTTGTTGTGTTGAAGGTTTATAGGATGAAATCTATAACATGAATATAACAATGTTATTACTTCCCACACTAAAAAGGTATGGCAAAATATCTTTACCTGCCTTTGGCTCAGCCATGCCTGGGTGCATCAAGGGGTGCTTAAGGCCTGTCCCAGAGAGGGGCTGGAGCCCAGTGGGAAAGCTGAAAACCACACTACCACTGGAATTCTTCATTTTGCCACCCTGATGCTGAAATAGCTCCATTTCAACAAGAATGAGAAAACAGATTTTCTAAGAAGAACGGGAGCTCCATGTCAGAACAACCATTTTCCTGTAAATGCTGGGAAAAGAGATTTCAGCTGATACCTTCTGGCACTCGTGAGGCTGGGCTGATAATACCATCTCTCAGCTGGTCACGAAAGCAAGCCAGGAGCTACTATTCTCCTGTTTTTGCTATGTATCGAAGTGTGTATTGATGAACACTCTCTCTGTTGTACCTCCCAATCCCTCTCAGGTCTGGAGTCTTTTCTTCATCCTATGTAGCCCCGGTTTTTCAGCCTGAGATGTTTTGATTTCTAAAACTCAGTTCTCACAGAATTTTCTGTAAACAAAGAAGATTTTTTTGCTAACTCTATCTTGTTTTCATTCTTCTTTGGAGGTGGAGACAATTTGATGTCTCTCTGCTGGCCAATGTGATTGAATGGGTGTTACTTCTAACACCAATCAGTTTAGCTCTAGCGACCTAGTATATAAAGAGGTCAAGTTTCTAATAATGTCAGTCTTTAGCCTTCTGACAAATTCTAGAGTTGTGTGGTCTAATTTTGTGTCTTACAATGACAATCCTCCTGCCTCCCATGGAGTTTATCACGTGAAAGTGACTGTTTGCTGTCACCTCTCATTTTGTTGCCAAAACCAGTCAAAAACTCCTTCAAACCACTGCAGCGTTATGAAGCAGACATTCTTTGTTACAGTGCTGGATGAGCAAAGGGATAACTCCACCAAAATTGCGCATCCTGCACACAGAAGAGCTCCTGCTTGTGTACTATATTTTGCACACATATTAATTGATTTTCCCGGAGCAAACATTTGTATGGTAATCCTTTCTTTGAATCATTAACACAAGTTCCCTGCCCCTTGCACGCACATTCTTCTGTCCCGGCGTCCCTCTGGTGCTCATAGACCCCAGAGCTGCCACTGGATGAATTGGTGTTACCTCCCAAATACGGAGCAGAGTTGGCACACACAGGTTGGATCATGATTTTGTGCCTCTTCCTGGTTAATATTTAATGATCCTACAGAATAAGCTTTGTGGGGTTCCATAGGCCAAGTGTTTCTGCAAGATAACAACTGCATTTTCCCACCAGCTGAGCAAATAGTTTTTCATCTGGCAGCAATTTCAGACCAGACCTACAACTGGTCCATGATGAACAGAAGGATTTAGCCCTCTTTTTAGCAAACCATGTATTAGTATCAAATTTTTTTTTTTGGTTGTTGGAAATTACCTGCTATTCTGCAACTTCTGTGTTTCCCAGCAGGTACCACAGGCTGGCAGTTTCCTTGAGTATACATGCCTAAAGTGCTTCTCCTTTAGAAAGGAGGAGTCCAGAGAGACTCAGACCTGGGGTTTACTTAGTTTGTTTTAAAATAAGCTGGAGTTACCTTGCACCTACAATGTTACAAACATGTTTTGTTTTTGCATAGCCCAGCGCCCAGTGTTGAGGCGGTTTGGGGTTGCCATGAGACGCTGATGAACCCCACATCTGAAGACGCAGCAGTTCCCCTTTCATGCCAGCACCCCAGCATGGGGCGCCCAGCAGCACCCCTGGGGAGGGTTGGACATGGGGACCAGTTGTGGAAAAGGGGTCCTTTGCTGATGGCCTTCATCAGAGCTTCACCAGGAGGGATCTGCTGTGCCCTGAGGGCCTTCTCTCGGGTTCCCAACAGTGATTCACAGGTGTCTTGTGCAGCATGGAGGTTAAATGTTAGGTACCTAAAAGCTATTGGATCCTGGCAGTTAAGTTTCATCTTATATAAGGATTGGCATTTAATGCCACCACCAAAGAAGTGCTCGCTTCTCTCAAGAGTTTTGAAATAGGTTTTCTTCCCTGTTCATAGTTTAGTCTGCTATAAATGACTCACTATAAAGTTGCAATATTCCTCTCTCCTTTGATATCAAAATCTATTTCTATCATATAAAATTCAGAGTTTTAATTTGAGATATTTTCTGTGTAAAAACTGTCATTAGAAAAACAATATTACCCTTTCCAGTGTCCCAGGCCAAGGTAATCACGGGTGGAAGAGAGTTAGACCGTGTTATGAGGAATAAAAAGTTTTGACAGAGGTCATTATTAGAGGTTTCCACTTACATTTGTATCATATCTGCGCTTCACATCTGGATGTTCTCTTTTTATGGGAACCTCATTTGCTGCAGTGTGACTGACCACTAGCAAAAAGGGGCCCTGTAAAATGTCCTTGCTTTTGCAATTCTTGGTGGATTCTGAGGCAGCCAGTCAATGGCATCTCTGATAATGTCCTGAAGGCTGTGCTGCTTGCCATAGCCATGGGGCCACATCCTTTGCTCCTTCCTCTCTGCTTTTCTAGTCTATGGCTGTGCCAGAGAAGTTGTGGAAAGTAGTTTCCAGGTTTTGCCTATACATATTTCTGTTTGAAAATCTAGGTGGTCTGGAAATAAATCTGGTATATATTCAACTTGGCTTTAGTCATCTGGGTCTCTGCCACTGAAGTGGAGAAATATCTGAGGAGGGAGCAGTGGGATGTGTGATGGTTAAGTGCCATATGACACGGGCACAATCCATGATGAAATATGGGTCATTTCTTAAGAAACAGAGAAATGAGTGCTATTAGTTGTTGTGTTAGTGAAGCCCAATAAATTGAGTTCACCCATTTATTCAGATTTAAATTTTAACTTACTTGTAAAGGTCTTCAAAGTGGTACCTGACTTTTGTGGCAACAGGTTGTTACTCTGTTTGCAACCTTCTTTTCATTGTAAAGAGAGGTACATGCCCAGCACAGGCTGCCGTGAAACTGCTGCAGCTCCAGCTTTGGATGGAAATTAAGAGCAGGGAGCAGTAGCTCTATCTGAGTTGTCAGGAACATAAAGCAAAGTCAAAATTCTGTCTGTGTCCCAGGTTGCCACGACCCAAATGTGTCTAGCTGATATGAATAAACATCTTCAGATTCTCTACTGGTAGTGGATCAGAATTAAAAGCATCCCAAAATGACCTTAATAATGAAACCTCTAGTAAATATCTGTAATCTCACCTGGGAAATTGTGTGCAAATAGATGTGGAGGCACACAGCATTTTACTGACCTGCTGCACCAAAACATCTCTGCCTCCAGTGTGATTATCAGGTCAGTGAATTCACCTTTCAGCAAGTGCTGGGACTTCTCCAGTTTCAGTGACTTTAGCAAAGCCTTCAGAAAGAAAAGGAGAAAATACGTTTTGTGTGTCTGGATGTACTGGGAAGTCCTAAAAGATGATGAATGGTCTCTTTGTATGAGTGTGCAGGTGAATGATAAGCTGAAAAGTGTCTAATGTGATAGTCATGAAGATGAGGAATGTTTGATGGAGTTCTGGGCATGGCTTAGTGTGAGGACTTAGTGTGTAGATCTCACTTTCCAGGGAAAGCACTTACACGCATACATAGTCCGACATGGATGTGTATAAGTGCTTTCCCTGGAAGACACACTCTGTCCTTATTGCTCTTCTGAGGACAGGCAAAGGTGAAGAGTAGACTACGTAATTTGGAAAGCAGGTGTTGCTCCTTCCCCAGTGCATCAGCCTGATGAAGTTGTTCAGCCGCGTTTGTGGCTTTATCCCTTTTTCTGCTGTGCTGATTTGGGCTGTTCTGTCTTCAGGGATGGAACAACCCAAGGGTTTCCAGCAGATACTGCAAGATAAATGATTCTGAGGCCATTTCAGCCTTCACTAGGATATTGAATTGGCATCTAAAGCTGCAGGAAGAGGATCTGCATGTTAGCTTGGTGTAGTGGGTTGCCTCTGGCTGGATGCCAGGCACCCACAAAAGCCTCCCTGCCTCTCCCCTTCACAGCTGGACAGGGGAGAGAAAATACAGCAAAGGTTTCATGAGTTGAGATAAGGACTGTGAGAAATCACTCAGTGATTTTACCATATGGGCAAAATAGGCTGGAATTAGAGATATTAATTGGATTTATTACCAGCAAAATCAAGGCAGGATAACAAGAAGTAAAATAAGACCTTAAAAATACCTTCCCCCTACCCCTCCCTTCTTCCCAGCTCTACCTCCTACCCCAGCACTGCAGGGATTTATGGTCAGTTCATCACATGTTATTTCTACTGCTGCTCAGGAGGGGAGTTGGAGTCCTTCCCTTGTTCCAGTGTGTGGTATCTCCCACAGGAGACAATCCTCCATGTACTTCTCCAACCTGCATCCAGCTGTGAACTGCTGCAGTGTGGGTCACTCTTCCATGGGCTCAGTCCTTCAAGCACAGGATGCTCCAGCCTGGGCCACAGGTCCTTCCAGCAAACCTGCTCCAGCGTCGGCTCCTCTCTACAGGGGTGCACAGGTCCCTGCCAGGACCCTGTTCCAGTGTGGTCACAGCCCCCTTTGGGCATCCCCTTTCTCTGGCATAGGCTCCTCCAGGGATCTCTGCACTCCCACAGCCTCCAAGGGCTGCAGGGGCACAGCTGCCTCACCGTGGGCTTCCCCACGGAATCTCAGGGGAATCCTGGCTCTGGTGCCTGGAGCAGCTCCTGCCCTTCTGCCCTGCCCCGGGTGTCTGCAGAGCTGTTCTCTCACGTGTGCTCACCCCGCTCTGCTCTGCACCCAATTACAACTGCGGAATAACTTTTTTTTCTTCTTAAATCTGTTATCCCTGAGGTGTCACCACCATTTCTGGTTGGCCCAGCCTTGGCCAGTGGTGGCTCCATCCTGGCGCAGGATAGCATTAGCTTTACTGAACGTGGAGGAAGCTTCTGTCAGCTGCTCACAGAAGCCTCCCCTGTAGCCCCCCATATCAAAACCTGGCCACAAACCCAATACACTTGAAAAGTGGTGTTTATGACTTCCACCAAGACTGCTGGTTTTGTGTTGTTCTTCCAATGTGCAGCCAGAGCAGAGTTTCCATGCTTCTGCCTGAGTATCTCAACACCTGAGCGTATGGATTAATGTCTGGAACATATTCATAGCACTTGTCAGTCATGGAGGGAACAGGAAAATCCCCAGGCTGCAGTTTCACATATGGCAAATATGTGTAATTATGTTTTACAATGATCATTTACCGGGTCAATGTAAGTTGGAACAGTTGCTATTCATTGGACCATACTGAAAAAAATAAGTGCGTTAGCAGCCACAACCTCTCCCTTCTCTCTTTTTCAAACGCTGCATCAGAATTAAAGAGGTGATAGTGAACTCCAGAAACATACGGTACTGCTATGGCTAGTTGGAGTTAGGCCTTCACAGCCACAGAAGTTTAGTTTAGTTAGCAGACACTCAACAGCAACAACCTGCACAACTTGTTAATTGATCCCTTATCACTCAAGTGCAGCTGTTGATTCAGTCATTGCTGCTCTGTTTTCCAGCAGAAATTTAAGTATGTCAAGATACGGGAAAGCCCAGATAAAAAAGTGAAAGCCACTAGAAGCGTTTTTGCACAGTAAAACTTGTTTATGAATCAATAAAACTGTGAGTTAGGGTTTGGATGTTCTTCATCTTTACAATTGTTCTTTGGGAGCCAATGAGCTGTTCCAACATGCACCAGAAATGGTCTAAAGGCTCCCACTGATTTCCAAACACACTTTGGATTAACTCCATGTGGTTGTTCCAAAATCCTGCAGTGAGGATCCTGATCCAAAATCAAAATGAGGGCAGATATTTGTTCCTAGTCCTATCCTAGCTCTGAAATGCTGCAGAAGGAGAATACTTTTTTTTTTTTTACAGCAGAAATATTTTCTTCAATTCTCCTGTCACATCTGGTAGGGCTAGAATTGTTACACCTTGGGCTGCTTTTGTCATATGAAGACAGAATTTTCCTCAGCTCCATTATCCATGCACCAAAATCACTCCATGTATTAGAGAAGTTTAAGTGAAGATGTAGGTGTTGTGCAGCAGAAGCAAGCTCAGCAGTGAAATCAAATGTGCATTCCCGAGTTTCCCAGAAAGCAGCAGGATTTATGCAATATTGCCTGGAACAGCATTGCTGATGTTCAGGTTTATGGCCAAAACACGAGCCGGCAGGTTAATGTCATGCAAACATTTAGCAAGGGTCCCAACAAATCATTTGAGTGTGCAGCTATCATTTCCAATATGACTTTTAAAGAAAGAGATAAAAATGTCGTGTCTGTGGCATTTAGAATTTGCACACTGTTGCAGAAGGCTCTCCAGAGGAATGGAAAGCTCTGCAAAAGGAGCTCCTGCATCCAGTGGAGCACGGTGCCTTTCTGGGGAGGATGTTACCTCCTCACAGTCCCCATGGGCATGACCTTCCCTACTGCAAGCAAGCACCCTGCAGGCAGGGACCAGCTCACACCTGCAACAGGGAGGGCCTGTTACACCCTGAGATGGATGCAGAGCACATTTAAGCTCGAGCAGGAGCATAGCAGCCACAGAGCTCAAACATGGCCCAGCTGTGGGTGTGGATGGGTTGTTAGGAGAAGGGGCTTTATCAAATAGGATGTGTTTGGGTAAGAGCCATGTCCTAGTCATGCCATTTTTCATGGTTGCTGCCCCAAATAGCATTTCTTCATTTCTCTGCCTGCTCCTTTTGCCCCGAGAAACCCAAGTGAGCACTCAGCAGGGCTGATCTCCTGGGAAGCCCCATGGAGGATGAGCAGATCCTCGTTCAACAGTCAGAGACTTGCTTCCTGCGAGCACCAACAGCTTAGCTGACAGCCTGTTCCAGACAGGGCAGACTGCACACTGTACCGTTTATTCATGCCATTTGCCCCATGGCTGGTTTTACTTCTGCCTAAAGTACTTGAAAGAAATAATCCTTATCATGGGCTAAATGCTGTGTGACATCTGAAAGCTTCAGCTGACGGCACTGATTACAAAGAGAGGCACTGAGAGAGTGCCTCAGCCTGCAAAAGTGGAAAGTATGGAGAAATAAAATGATTTAAGCCAGATTTCATTTTGCTGCAGGATATGGCTTTGTGCTGTAAGTTTAATGATGAAGGACATTCTTAGTCATTTCACAAACCTTTGGGAAATGGGACCATGAACCACTGATACCTTGATTATAAACTTCTGATGTAACAGCTTCCAATAACTTCCACCTAGAAATGAGGGGACAGCTCTGTTTGGTCTTTCTTTCCCTATACCGTTACAATTGCTTCTAGCTTAAAAAAAGGCAGAAGCTCTGGTTTCTATCAGCAACTAGCTGTCAGTGTAACTAGTCCTGTTACTAGTAACTACATTTACAAGCACTAACTATAAAAGCAAATTTTTTTCCTACTAATTTCTACTTTCTACTGTAGGAGAGGCTAAAGCTATCATCCCAGCCAGCAGCAGTGCGGCAGCGAGTAAAGATGTTGGAATAAAAAGAATAAAATACCAGGCTACAAGTCTGTGAGGCAGCAGCGAGGCTTCTTCTGTGTTTCTGTGCAGCTTAGCATAGTAAGGGCTTGCTCCTCATTGGAGTTTCCAGGCACTGCACAGACGTATTTTGAAAAAGTGCTGCTGTAGTCGGCTCACGTCCCAACAGCATTGGTGCCATTTTTGAACTCTTCTTCCATTTATACCCAACTCTTACTTTGAAGGAGGGAAATAATACACGTGGATAAGTTAGAATTTGTGGAGCAAAGAAGATAGAAAATAGCCATGTGAAAAGTTTGAGTATCCTTATTTTGCAGAATAATTAACAGCCTTCCTTGGGCTCTTCGGGTGCTTATTTTGAGCCAGTCCAATTAGAAGGCGCATCTAGAAAATGTTCAGGCTGAGCTGTGGCTCAGGTAACTTCACTTATGTAAAAGCAAAAGAGAAAATAATTACTAAAGTTGGCTGGGATGGTTTAGGGCACTTGGATTTCTCTGTAAACACTGTGTGGAGCTTGTGCTGGAGGTGACTGATAGCTCCAACCTGGAGGAGGCTGCCGGGCTTGTTACCAACTCATGAGTATTTTATCATCATGGCCAAGCGTGGAAGGGTGCTGGGAGCTACTGCCTGTCATTCTCACCTCCCTGCATGTTCACAGGACAAGCACAGGGAGCCAGGGTTGTTTCTGGGCCTCATCACTTCAGTTGCACATAATTGAATCCTTGGGATGATGGATTTTTCTGCAGCCTTCAACTGGGTGTGGATAGACTGTTGGGACTGTGCTAGGTCTGAGCACTCCCTCAAAAACAAGGGGTTAAATTACATTGAAGTGTGGGAAAGGGGGAAAAATACAAAAGTGGGAGAAGCTGTGAACTCTTCTATCCCTCTGCCTTTGAAGCTGAGAGTGTGTGACAATAGCCTTGCACCAAGTGCTAATCTGAAACATCAATATATGGATCATATTAGGATTTTTTTATATTAAGGGGAGCTGGTGTGACATTCATGGCTGTCCCCCTGCTACCAGCCCTTGGAATATGTCATGAGGCTCCTACAGAACATTGTAGAAAATGAAGGTGATTTTTCTGTGCTTTTCATTCACTGAGCAAGCGAATTACCCAGACCCCTGTGGTGTTTAATGGAGGAGCAGGAGCACCCAGTGCTCTCCCATGCTTATGATATTATGAAAGGAACAATCCAGATCGCTCTGCTCCTCATGATCAGAAGAAAACCTTGCAATGCAGTGTTAGGGAGATGATGCAGTAATGGCTTTGCACGTGGGAAAACACACCGGAATCACAGCAGTAATAGAGCTTGATTGCAGCACTGGAACTTGATTGGATTTGCCACCATGGGGTCCTTTTGGAGGCAAGAAAAAAAAAAGGCTGAAAACATAGAGCTACAAAATGGGAAAACACATTAAGTGAAGCTGTAATATGTTCTGATGTAAATTCAGTGCAGTGTTTAAAAGTGAATTAACAAAAAATCCTCTAAGTCTGGGAATAAAATTGAAGTGGTTGTCCTGAGGGAAGCCAAAGTGGCTGTGGAAAAAGAAAGTGTCTTGGGGTCTCTGCTGCTGCAATGCACAGTGAGACTGGCCAGCAGGGTTTCATGTCAGATCAAATTAGAGCTGTGAGTTTCTGCACCATTTTTCTGTTTTTGCTGTTCCTGTGGCCATCAGAGGAAAGTGTGCTGTCCTGCTCTGTGTGTGAGAAAACTGCCGTGGGAGCTCCAGGACCAGGAAAGGGAGGAGCAAGAATTAGTCTGCTTTCATGGCTTCCTGCTGGATGCTCACATGGATGCCTCAGTGAAATCCAAGTCCTAATTCCCAGGGAACAGCTGTGAGTTCTGCATTAAAATCACTGTGTAAGATGCACTTGGATGTGCACCTCTTCCATCCTTGCCAGAAAAAAAGCTGGGATTTACTTACTACAGTGCAGAAGTTCAGTAGTGACTTTCAGGTGTTGAAATAGAATTTTATAATAACAGAGTAGGGTTCAGGGTCAAACTCCAGAAGAAAGGGCTGGGACTTCAGACACATCTTTCCTTCATGTTGTCTGTTGCTTGGTGCAGTTCTGTATCATGGCTAGTGTGCTGGCTCTAGAAATTTTTAGAAGATTATAAGAAATGTTAATGTTACAATTAGCACTTGGATTGCAAGGGCCTTTCCTGGAGGCTCAAAATAAGGGAGTCCAAACCTAAGGACCTCCTTTGTAATTCTGGGCCTTCTCCTCTTTCTACCCCAAAACCACAGCAGGGGGGTGGTTAGCTTGAAGTGGGAATGATTCTTTTGAAGAAAACCAGTTTTGTTTTCCCCTGTGGAACAGAGGATCCAGCACCCACCTTTTGAACTGAATGTGTATCTCTGTTACTGCCTAGCCACAAAACCTTCTGCAGATGCTCTCAGATGCTCAGTGATCTAGAAAGTTTGTACCGATTCTCAGGAAATTAAAATTTCTGGGGTCCTTCTCCTGCAAAAACAAGAAAGGAGGGGGGTGGGGAGGAGGTATCTTTTGTTTCTGATTTGAAATGGGATGCTTCAAAATTCTTTTATTTCCCCATGGATAGGGAGTTTAATTTTTTTTTCTCTATTCTAGACAAAGAAGTTTTCTAAAGCTTTTAGGTTTTCTAGGAAGACAAAGGCCTTGAAAGCTTTGAAATGCTTGACTATTACAGCAGCAAGGTCTTAGGAACTTCAGAGGACTTTATATGGTGTATGGGTAGCAGCTATTTTCTCACTACTAAAAAAGAAAAGCAACTAACTCGGTGATAAATGTCTGTGCCTGAAATGAATGTTCCCATAATCACCTTGTGATTCCATTTGTGGGTTTTTAGGCTATTGTTCATTCATTCTAGTAGAGGAACCTGACTTAAATTTTGTGATGTGATCATCCCTTCAATTCAGAATGCAATTAGCCCACCAAAATAGTTTACATTTTATCTATCTCTAAGAATAAAGTGTATCAAACTAGATGAATTTGAAAACCTGCTGTTCCCCTTGTAATACGCCTCCCCCTCTCCCTATGCCAGCCTCCTCCTCCTCCATAAAAACATGCAGTTTTATTTACATTCTGTGTAAGCTTTGGGGAGAATTCTTCTTGGAACACAATAATCCTTGGTGCTGGTTTTGTGAGAGAGCCATAGATATTTAGTTACAAGATAAGGGATCTCATTATGGGATAGAACGCCTACTTTAGACTAAATAATTATGGCTGAGGAATTTGTAGACTTTTGGCAAGGTATGGCTTGCTGCTACAAGTGGGAGGAATCACTTGTTGTTTTGGTGTTGTGGTAGTTCCTCAGGAGCAGTGCAGATCCCACAGCCAGCTGTGATCAGGCAACATGGGCATGAAAAATTCTTAGGATTTCTCTCTGGAGCCTGGCTGTGTCCTGGAGGATCTCCTCCCCGGGATCTCATCTCCAGGCTGCTGCCAGGCTTCTTCCCCTGGGCAAACCAAGGCTGTGGTGAAGGCCAATGTCACACAGTGTCCTCAAGACTCAGGGCGGGTGGGCAACCAGGCAGCAAAGCAGGGCTGTGAGTGCAAAGAACTAAAGCTGCTGCAGTGGTGACAACGTTCCAAAGCCAAGAATGGACCCTCAGTCTAGGATTTTATATTTTATTGCTGTCTTTTTCCTTTGCTCCTGAATTAAGAGCTGCACCAGGCAACTTAGGAAAAATAGTCCTGCCCTAAAAGCGTTGAGCTGAGAGTTTCTAAGTGGCTGTGGAGCTGCTATTAGGGAATGGTGCTTACATGTAAAAAAGCAATTGAAATTCTGGCATTCACATCCTCAGCTCTGAAGACCCAGCTACTTTAAAACTTGACTTACCATCTCATTATCTGTTAAATGAAAATCACTTGTGTTCTAAAGTTGAGTGCTGCTTCCTTACCCGGAAAATCAAATTTGTCTTAAATTATGATGATCCTTATTTTTTGAAAGAAAATACAGTCCTTAAAATTCTGTGTGCAACAACTGGAGCATTTCGAGGATAAATAGAAAACTTAGAAAAAGCATTAGTATGTTTTGTTTAGCACTTTAATTTGTTTGTTGTTCGATGTGCAGGTTTTTTTCTTTTTTTAAATCTTTGCTGTAAGAGCAGAATTTGTTCTGCTTCTCTACAGAGAACTTTATTGCAGCTTTTCCCCTGTAGCACTTGTTTATGTGGCAGAGAGAACAATGGCAAATGAGCAAGAAAGAGGAATTTCTTTCCTTTAGAGATAGATTGGAATAGGGAAGGCATTTTCTACCTGAAGTGTATATTTTCTAACAGCAATAGCTGTTCTGCAGAGCTCTCCAGAGATCTGGGCGTCCATAGGACTGGCAGCAGCAGTGTTTTCTCACGGTGATATCGTTACATCTACTGGGGGAACAAAAAACTGAGACATGAGTGATAGGGAAGCAGCTGGGATGTCTGGCAGATGATGTTGCTGTTTGAGATCTGCTCCCAGGTGGTGATCAGGCAACATGGGCATGAAAAATTCTTAGGGTTTCTCTCTGGAGCCTGGCCTCTAATTGAGATATATTGGCATAGGGAAGTTGAGTAAATAGGGCCTATAAATCTTCAGAGGATTCTGTTCTAAGGGCTTCCCTCAGGATGTGTCTCAGGTTGTTTTCTTTGACTGTCAGCAGTGTTAAATGTATCTGGCCCTGTACTGAGCTTGGATGGGCACAAAAAAATGCATAGATAGGCCTTTCAAAAAAGTTAAAGCGGAGAGTGGTTAAAAAGGTAACAACGTCTTTATTGTTACTAAACTCAGGACTTACTGCTCCTCATTCTGATGGATTTTCACTTGCAGGACAATTGAAACGTACAGCTTACAAACTTCTCCAAACAGAGGCTCAGCTAGTATTTTTGTCACCAAAATGTTTCTTCAGCATGATAGAAGAGCAACGACTACTGCTGAAGAGTGCCCTACACATGGCATAATACAAGGAATAACTTCCTATGGATTCAGGTTCTGGCATGAAAGACTATGGCTATGGCTTTTGGTGGGGAAAATCGATCTTGTCAAGTTTGGCTCCACTTGAGTGTTTTAATCTCATAGTAATGACCTGTACTTTCTTCCTACACTTTGATTATATTTACTTGCTTTCTCTTCAGCATTTTCCTTTTCTCATTGTGAGAATAGTGCTAGTGAGCCCCGGCTTTAACAGATCATTTAAAAACTGGCGAAAAGCAAGACTGTACATGTGCAACCTAAACTCTGTTATGTGCGTTTCCAAGGAAAGCGTCCCTGGGGCTCCACTGGCACTGCTGTCCCTGGGCAGAAGGGACAGAGGGCAGTGCCATGGTTTCATTTCCCAGCCTGCAGCATCAGGGGAACATCCTGCATCCCTGCGCTTATGTTCTGTCATGCCCCCACATACTGTGACACTCGTGGCTGCTGGTTGTTTTTTTCTCAATTAAGTAGTGTACAGCAAATAATGGAGATTGCATTTGGGGCTACACTGCTTGCTTGGTCGTGGAATTATCAGCTATTTTAGAGGATTTCTAAATATATATTTATATTGATGGTTAATTAAAAATAGTATTTAACACCTTCAGCAAAGAAAGTCATGCTGAATTATTCAAGGCTTCATTTTGCATTCTGAACGAGTGAGTGCTCATGTATTAATAATGCTTTATAAGCACTGTTGAATTTCCAGTTGCTTCACAGTTTGTTTTCAGCCCCACAGTGAGCAGGAATGGGGGGACAATAAAGTGGAAGAGCAGCTGTGGCTCATGGTATTGCCCTGTTACCAAGTGAGGTACCTCTCAATATTCACAGGAGAGACCCCGGTCCCGGAGCCATTAAGGAAGTATCAGGAGAGCAGAGTCTGGCTGAGGATCTCTGAACTCAGCAGGCAGCTTTGCCTCTCAGCAGTGCTCAGTGCTGAGCTAGGTGCCTCTGAGCACTGGGACACCCCAGGGGCTTGGAGTAAAAAGGGTGCAGAACACCTGCTCTTCCTTCCCATGGCTTTTTGGAAATGGGTTGGAATGGACCAAAAGGTTTCACTTCGTGAAATGCAGTCAGAAATATTTCCATTTTTTATGTTTTCTGGGAAAACTGATTATGTTAACAGTCAAAATCTCTGTGAGGAGTAGGGATGGCTGGGGGGAAATAAAGTCTTAGATTTGCTGTTTGGACTTCTCCCTGGTGAGGCTCTCCAAGACACAGGTAACTCCCTGTAGCATTTAAATATTGGCATGTTCTTGGCTTTTGCTCGCACATCTGTCTAATGGGCAGATGGCCATGGATTTGTGCTCCTTCCCAAGCAGTTCCTGTGGGGTTTCTGCAGGAGAAGTCAGCAGCAAGACATTATGTTGTAATCCCTTCAGCCAGTTTGAGCAGGAAGCCATCTCTCATTACTGTGACAGGTTCACTGAGTGATCACTTGAGAACTTTAAAAATTAAAACCCACTGTCGAAATATTTTTGGCTGCTGTAAGACTGAGTGTATGTAGCCCTCATGTGCTGAAATAGAACTCAGTGCAGCTCTAAGTAAGAGAAAGAAAAATGACGTCTTTAAATACTTGTTCACCAGACCCAAGTGTGTAAGTTAATTCAATACATTGTGTGTAGATATAACAAGTACAGTAACAGAACACGGGAGAGCATATTTTCCAGATGCTCAGTGGTTCAGCTTGAAAACAGATTGGGTGGAAAGCACCTAACTTTTCCCTAGGAAGGAGTACATATGCCTTGCATCTCACAGAGGTGTAACACAGAGTTTGTGGGTTGGACCTAAATCCTACTCTTTTCTTTTAGATTATTTGGGATAAGAGAAAGCATGAGCAGCAACACTGGATGTGCAGAGAAGTCCAAGTGCTTCTGCACAGAAGGAATTTTCCCTGCTTTCTTAGGGGCTGTGTTGGCCCCTGGTTTATTTCTGTGCCTGGGACTATGCAGTGATGTTGAGTTATGGTTCTCTATGTGACCAGAGATTTGGTTCAAGCACTTTTCTTCCTACCTACCTTGCCATGATTTATGGCTGAGATCAGAGAGGGCTGTTGTGCTGCCACTTTGGGCTGAGCTCTGGCCATTTCAGGCCTCTGGCAAAGGACTGAAGGTTTTGCTAATAGAGTTGGCAGTGTTCCAGCTCGTAGGCCTCTGAAATGTGTTCTGCAAGAAGTTTGCTTAATGAGGAAAAATAGAGTGGTTTGAAGGGAAAGAAAGAAATCTAACCAGAATTGTAGAGGAGACACACTGGGCTTTGTGTTTGGGCAGAATCACCAGGGCATCCTTGAAACTCTGTAAATGAGTTGGTTTTCAGCAAGTTGAGATATGCTTGTGTCACTGTGCCCTGGAAAGGCCTGCAGCACTGTTTAAATTAAACAGCTCTGTGGTCTTTCAGCTTTGTGGTCTTTTGGAGAATTAGCTGGAGATGCTGTCCTTTCCAAGGAAATGTCTCCCGAGGCTCAGTGTCTGCCCACACATGCATCCTCACATGTCCACATGCACACAAACCCTGCTTTTGCCTCTTCTCTTCCTGCGTAAATACAGCCCAGGAACCAAGGTGATGTATTATGGGATAAATGCACAGCCACAAACTGCAGAACTCAGGCTACCCAAATGCCTTCATCTAGGACCTGAATGTAGAGGTAGATGACCTGTGGCTCATAACTCACATGGAGTTTGTAAGCAGTTAAATCAGTCAGCTCTCTACTGTCCAGATTTCTTCTGGATTCCCTGGAGGTCTTCCCTGGCATTCACTGGAAGGAGACAAGCATCACACTGATGAGTGACACAAACAGAAATAGGAGAGCCCACAAGAGCCTCCAGCCACTCTCTGTGAGGAGGGAGAGAGGTGACGTCAGCCTAGGACTGATATCCTGTGTGTGAACTCTTCCTCCCTGCCATGTGAGACACATCTCCTCTTCCCAAGATATCCTGTGGGAAGAGGTCATGTCCAGGAATCGACATCGGCCTGTAGATTTGTGGGAACTCACTCATGTCTGAAGCTGGACATCTGGATGGGGAAAAGCTTTGGTCTGACATTGGTCAGGGAAATTGTGAGAGTAAATAGGTGTCAGAGGGTCAAAAAGCTTGAACATTTGCTTAACAGAGGTCCAAACAAACTCTTAAAGCTGCTGCCTCTGGACTTCATTTCAGATATACACACATATATATACATATATACTAACCTACATTTGTATATGTATTCATGTCTTCACATATGTGCATGCACTGACTAGAAAAAAAAGACTGGGGAAAGAGCAACTTCCAAAAACTCCAAGGGACTGACAAGTAGTGGTACTGCTTTTAACAAAAATTAAAGTGCTGGATGTTTGTGGAAGCCAGTAATAGGACAAGGCTGCCTAAACTCCATTATTAGAGAGCTTAGCATACAGAATAGCATCAAAAAAAAGAGCCAAATTTGAAAGAGGACACTTTTCAGGGTCTTAAGCAGTGCATAATCCTCTAATCTTTGAGTAGGACTTTTGAACTACAGTACTATTGTCTTTTGTTTTTCATAGGAACATGATTATGTTTTCTATTATAATTAAGGATGGTCCCCACCATGGATGTGTCAGGTATATTCTAGGTTGTTAAACTGACGAACTCCAAGATTAATTGTTATATACTAACTTGTTTTGATCTTGCTGACATCTTCATTTGGACAGAAAAAATATCATGCATATAAATTGTATGTTGACTTTTCTTTCACAAGGGTAGTTATCTAGCTATTGGTAGCCTGCAGAGCAAAGACTTGTCAGAAATAATCACTTCCAGTTCTCATTTGTTGAAGTTAAATAGCCTGAACGAGGAAAAATTTGTTCACACTCTTTAACACTCATATTATTACAGTATGAAAAGCCAGCATATAAATAGGAGGAAACTGAAAATAAATCAATAGGATAACATATTAGAAAACCGAGGAATGATTTTTGGAGAGGATGACATAATGTTTCAATAGAAAACCACTTGTTAGCATTGATTATTTTTTTTTTTTTTCATTATACAGCTCTTTAGATAGGTGCCCATTAGAACTGGAAAGCTTTTCTTTAGAGGAATTAACTACTCTAACAAACCCTTGTAAATAAATAAAATCAAATCTCATATGTTGTGAAAGTATGTTCTGGGCATTATGATTCAACAAGACCATGGAATCAACTATTTCTACAGATCTATGGGGACAGTCTAAAATTTGGCACAACCAGAAACTGAACAAATTTGTGATGGAAGATGTTTGATCTTTATCGATATTTTGGTTCATCCTGGTGACCTTGATGAACAGTCCTTGTGATGAGCAGTCCTTTACAACCTTTCATTTTCCTGTGCCTTGTCCCCACTTCACAAGAAACTTGTGGGTTTTTTTTTTTCTTTTTATTTATTGCACTAAGTGTTCATTTTTCTTACATTTTAAAATGAAACTCCTCTTTATTAGACCACCATTAACATTCCTGACAACCAACTCTCCCCTGGCAGTACAGGCTCATTCCAAGCAGGAGTGACCAATGCAACACCCAGGGGAAGGTAATTGAAGTAGGCTTTATATAGAACAGATTTTCCACAGAGATGGAAAATTAATAACTTTCTCTCTGAGAGGTAAAAATTACCCATTTAAGTTAAAGGTAATTATTATACTACATATCTGAGCCACCTGATGTCCCATGGGAAAAACTAAATGCCATAATAGTTATGCTAATCATGACTGGTAACTGGTGGTTATGGACTTCCTCTAGTGAGCTGAACACTTCAGGCACAGCATAATTGGAAAATGACTTTTTTGTTTCCCATGCTGGCTGGTAGTAAAATCCCCCAAGGCTGTTGTGCTGTGTGGGAGAGGCTTCAGATAACACTGAAGGGTTTCTAAGTTGGATTCTGATCAGTACTCATGAGAGGTGTATCTCAGGGTTCTTTCCAAACCCACTGTTTCTCTGAATAGGAAATTCCTTTCCATTGGTCATCTTTTGAACACGTGGTGTGAAGAACTAGGAACTTGCTTTCAGAAATACTAGTTTTGTTCTTGAAGACACCTGAAATTACAATCTGGCCATGTGACAATGAATGTTAATAAACAGATGGGGTCCTAATTGTCTCACACTCTATAGAAATAGATAATAATAATCCTCTCTGTAGAAAAGAATCTCTCTATATCCCTTTTGCATTAACACCACACTGGTATTTAGCTTGCAACGATCTGGGTGAACCTCAAATGCCTGGGAAAATATGTGGAATTTCTGGGTCATTTGTCTGGATTAACCAGACTTTCAACCTTTCAATATGTTCTTGAAATTTCATGGTATGAAAAATCATTTAAAGGTACTAGAGAACTGTGTTTTTTAAACACAGACTGGTTTTTGCATCTAAACATCAGAGCAGATTTCTTATAGAGCTGCAGGCTCAAGTTCTCCTTCCTTTTCAGACAAACCAAAATCTTCCCAACTTGTAAGTGCTCCTGCTGGGTGCTGAGAGCTGCAAGTGCAGGGATGGCCCTTTGTCACTCCTATATCAGCGTGTGGGGTCAGCATTGCTCTTCCATTCCCTCTCTCAGAATCTAGTGAGAGCCAAGTAATCTTGCTTACCTTGAGCATGTGGAGAGATGTCAGTAATAAGCATTTTCTTACATACTGGAAATGCTGTGAGAGTTAAGAACAAGGAGATACCTCACCATGAATGGCATTGAAAGGGATGGGAGGATAGGGAAGGTTTCTCCTTGCCTCCTTTTTTGTCTTTTTTGTCAGTATCTGCTAGCTCACTCAAGATTTTACGTCTTACAGCAGACAGCCTAGATCTTGTCCCTGGACATCACAGTCCCCAACTGAAGGACTAAATCCAAATGTCTTTGAATTTAGCTTGTATTTCCCAGGGTTTCAGGAGTGGACAGCTCTTCTCTAAACTACCTGTCTGCTTTTGGGATGTTTGGGCATTTTTTAAAAAAAAAGTTGTCTATGTCAACATTTTTGCTAACCAAAATAATCTGTGTACAGTATGAAGACAGCCTTAGCACCAAACCCCAAAGGGGTCTGCCACAGACTTTATTTAGTATATAACTGGATTCCAACTACTACACTAGGAATGTGTTACAAATACTTTGCCAGCTAGCTGGTTAAGATAATTTTAACTTCTTTGGTGTGTAAGAGGTAGAAAGGATTTACATGAATAATAGAGAGCGTGTCAGCCTTTACAAGAGTCCTGTGGTGCCCGGTTGTAAAGTCTTTCTGAGAGTGCTTCTGAACATGTTATTCTCTCTCTTCAGGTCCTCCCTGTCACTGATCTAAGGGAAAATCTCATTGTAAAGTGACCTTCTGCCCAGGTGGATAAATGTTTACTGAAACTGGGTTTCAGGCTTTTTGTCCTCTGATGAGAAGCTCTCAGGAAACCCAGAAGGTCTTTCTGTGGCTAAAATCTGGGGTGGAAGTAGGAGGGAAAGGAAGATCCTTCTTTTTTATGTCCAGTGAAACTTTTGGCACCTTGTCACAAGCTGACACATCCTACAATAAGATTTTCAGAAGCATCTTTATATCATTCAAATGTCTTGTCAGGTCTAGCTGACACTTTTTTAACAAAAGCTGTTTTAGGAGCAGAAAGCATATCCATTCACTTCCCTGACACTGAAGACTCTCTCTGAAGGCAGGCTGGAGTAGCAGTTCCTGCTTGGGCTAGGAGAAATGTCTTTTTGCTGCTGATCTGTACTTCAAGGTTTTCCACTCAAATGAGAATCTTCACTGAAACATGCTTTTTACTAGGAAAGTGAAGAAGATCTTATTGCTTAGGCAGCATCATCCTGTGCCTTTAGAAATGTGCTCTTGGCCAGCTGTTTGAGGCAAGAGGGTGACTTTGCTTATGACATTGCTATTGTAAAATGTCTCACTGATCATCACCACTAACTGAGTCACAGAGTCACAGAATATGCTGAGCTGGAAGGGTCCCAACCAGGATTATCAAGTCCAGCTCCTGGCCCTGCACAGGACACCCCAACATTCCTACCCCCTGCCTGAGAGCATTGTCCAAATGCTCCTGGAGCTCTGGCTGCCTTGTGATTGTGACCATTCCACTACCCTCTGTGGGAGGAACCTTTTGCTGATATCTAACCTAAACCTCCCCCAAAACAGTTTCAGTGGTTGCCTCAAGTCCTATTACTTGTCAGGAGGGTGAAGCGTTTGGTACCTGGCCCACCACTGTCCCTCAGAAGGATGTTGAAGGCCTCCGTGAGGTCTGACCTCAGTCTCCTCTTCAAAACTCATGATGAGTTTGTGCGGAGCAATGTGATCTCCTCTTAGCATCAGCTTTCCTTTCCCTGATCCCCCTTGGAGCCTCCTCCTCTTCCACTGTGATTGCTCTTGCTCGAAGATCACTGACCAGAACTGAGCTCAGAAGCTCTCAATACATCCTTACAGGATGTTTTCATCGCTCTGAGATTGAGGTAGTTTGCCTTTTCCTTCTCTCCCATTTGGCAAATTTCTTTTCCATGCTTCTGTTCCATGCTTCTGTTCCATCCTGCTTTAATCCATGATGGCCTTCTTACCATTCTTGATACTTGAGACAAGGGATCTGTGCAGTATTTGAGCCAGGGTTAGATTATCATTTTTCTCAGCTCAGTCTGCATCCTCAAAGGTCTTATTTCACCTTTTTTTTTTTTTCTTTTTTTCCCATAGGACATGGCCTATTTATTATAAACTGAGAAGAAGCCCTTTGCCTTGGCAGAAAATATGATTGCCCTTTTATCTTGGGGGAAAGGGAAGGGATGGTAGCAATGTGGTTTTGGCACAGTTTCCCTCCCTCATGTTCTGACTTGGTGAGAATCACACAAACTGTGCGGCCTTAGATCTGCACCCCAGCAGCTGTGACAGAGAGCTGGAGTGAATACTTTAGATTGACTGGATAAATGTAGTTACATCTTTGCAAAGTGGAAGCAGTTCCCCTTTGTGCTGTTTTTCTAGGTGTGAAAGTTTCAAAGGATCAGAGATAACAGGGAATTGCGCTCACTATTTGTAGCTACTAACACTTTAAAAATGCTTTGCTACTAAAGTCATTCTCTCCTCTTTTATTTATTAGGGAGGTTATCCTGGAAATGGCGCCTTTTTTTTTTTTCATTTGACTGCCACTTCGTGTTACTTCTTTAATTATAAATACCTAAGTATCCTGAAGTAATGCCAATATCTTAAAAACAGAGATCTTTCTCTCATCTGCTGCTCAGTGAAACACAAAAATGCATTCCTTGTTGCTGCAACCTGTCCTCACTAAGGGGAATAAAATGAGAGCTCTCATAGGCAGTCAGAAGTAATAAAGAACATACTAAACATTTGCTAGGTAAATGATAATGCATTTATATTTATCCATCTGAAATTGTCACCCTAGTTTTGATAGTGAAATGTATTCTTGTCTCACTTTATCTAGCTGAAGTACCGTATATTTGTATGGATTTAAATAGCTTTCATTGCATCTTATGAGCATTTGCTTTTTAATATGGCAGATAAAATCATTGAGAAGAACTTTTAAACTTTTTGTTTATGCCAGGCTTAGTGTCTTAATGGGAAATTATGTTGCAGGGATAATTTCTATTCTAAAAATGTTAATTTTGCAGGACAATGTCACTTGAACAGGGCAGAGGATAACTACACTGTCAGTGATGTTAACAGTCAGTCAGGAAAAAGCCTCATGTTGTGACATGAGGAGCTGAAAAATGGTTTCCTGTTTGTTTCCCTGCTGTGTGAATTCCCAATACAAACCGATTTTTTGTAATAACAGCAACCCAGTGCTGGGGTAATGATTGGACTTGATTTTAGAGGTCTTTTCCGGCCTTACTGATTCCGTTCTTTCCACAGCCATTTTGGGGATTAGCTTTTCTACAGTAAAGGTTGCATTAATGTTAAGTGTAATTGCTCTTTTATTTTTTACTCTTTACTGGCTGACATGGTTACATTTTTCCCCCCAAAATTAATTGTGGAGATGCCTGTGTATTTCTATTTGTTTACCTGCCTCTTCCCCGTCATTTATTATCACTGAAAATATAGTTAAATAGTTCATATAAAAATATGAACTATATTAAAAATATAGTTCATAGAAGGCAAATAAAGTAGTTTAATGAAACTTCAGAGGGTTGAACACACACAAATTAGGTTGTCAGGAAATTCGTTACAGGGTGTTATCAAGAGGCTGGGATAAAACAGCTTACATTGCTGAGCCTAGGGAGAGGAAAAGACCCTGGTCTGATTTGCCCCTGTGGTTTTAAATGAGGGTCAGGAATCACCTACAATCTCTGTGTGGAATAGGGAATGAAGGCTTTGTACCTTGCTTTTGTCCATTTTCTACTTATGTGGCTGTGGGCAGGTCAGAGCAGCAAGCCTTGTGCTCTGCAAGGAGCATGGTCCACTTGGGCACAAGTTTCCTCATTGACCAACTCCACTTTTAAGCCAGTTAAGTCACTGAATCTGTGCACAGTAAAACTGCTGACATTTTACGTGATGAACAGAAGTATTCTGCATTTTACAAAACCTTACAAAACAAAAGCTGTTTCTACAAACTGCTGTGTCCTCAGGTCTCATTGACTTGCCTGAGGCATTAAGGGCAGGAGTAATGATGTGGAAATCATTTAGTAAATATAAGGTATAATTTTTACAGTCTGTTAGGAATTTAGCCTATCCTGACTTTGTTGGAATGGAGTGGGATACAGATCTTTCTTGTAATGTGTGAGGTGTTTTATGTTTTCTACCAGCTTGCTATTAAGGCATGGATTGTGTGAGCTGTGGAAAAGCATGCCATGACAGGGAGAGAGAATTAATATAGAGACTAAAAAGTAATCTGTAGGAACAAAGGGTAGATTGACTGTCAGAAATATGAAATTGCAGAAGTCAGGTTCAGGATTATACCAGCTGACAGGACAAGTATAAAGTAGAAGAGAAAGGGCACCAAAATCCACCAGCTTCATCTGCTGTGAGGTGGAGACCAATGCCAGAAGTTCAAGAGGTTTTGCCTGAACTGCTCTGTGATCTTTTCCCTTTCCTGACACAAAAAGCCAGTGCCATTTTGTTCCCCCACGCCATGTGGCCAGCCAGTTTGTTTCTTCCCCTGGCATTGTGGGGTTTCTTGTTCTCCTGTGGGTGGGTGGGTAGGTATGTGTGTGTGCAGGGCAGGGGAGAGGTGTAGGTAAGGTTCTGGCAGCTCAATATCTAGCATTTAAATTTTTTTTTCCCTGTGCCATTTGGGCACTTTGTGTGCCAATAAATGAGTTTTTTTCACTTTCACCCACTGGTATTCATTTCCTCATTGGCAGAAAAGGGATTGCTGAAGCCCTTTTACTTTAGAGGAAAGACTCACTCCAGAGCATTTTCTCCTAAACTTGTCTCTAAAATGAGACAAAATTGTTTTCACTAACAGGAGAAAATACAAAGAGAAAGTCAAAGTCAGAGGAAAAATGAAGTGAAACTGCACTGCTACTGTCCTGAACTGCAAAGGCATGTTGGCAAAATATTAAAAAACCTGTGAGATGGCCTGCTCTTTAAAAGGGAATCCTCTAAAATGGTTGTATAATTTAAAATGGAAATGCACTGGAGAGAATCCTGAGAAGGGCATATAAGCCCTATTTCATGACCTGTAATTGTGCTCTTCAGCTATAAATTGGTGTTTGCCAAACTCTAAATGCAAAGTAAAAGTATGCTAATAGAAAAGCATGTGGGAATCTGATTCTGGAAATCACAGGAAATATCCATGACCAGGAACACTTTTAGCTCTGCTTGCGCCACTGCCTGTCACTATTTTCATAATTTCCTCTCTGCTTTTGGTGGCAGGTCAATCCTCAGCCTCTCCTTCCCACCCAAAGTAATTTTCAGCCCCTTGCCTGGAGTGTGAAATGCAGCATTTCTCACGTGGGACTAGTGGGTGTCTCTCTCCTCCTCACTCCCATCCTAGTCAGATGTCTGGAGGTCACCTGGATCTTGCAGATTTGTCTTTGCTGCTCCTCTCAGTGGTTGCTGAAGCATTCTTGCAGCTTCTTTATGACCCAGTTGCTATCATGCTCCAGAAGCAGCCAGAAGAAGACTGGTGTTTCCCTTTCTCCACTCTGCCCTTACATTTTTTTTTTGTGCCCTGCAGATACACTGAGCAGGGTGCTGCTGTGTGCTGCAATCAGGCAGTTGGTTGTTTTTCTAGACCGCCATCTCCCTTACCTTGTGCCATGTTCTCTTTCCCTTAATACCTGCACAGGTATCTTCCCTTTACACGTGACACGTGGGGGTAGTTTTCTTCCATTTGTTATACTGTTATACCCTGTTCCAGCATAAGAGAGATTGTTTGGGGTTTTGGCAATATTTTTGATATGGACTGAGCGGTGGCTTTTACTATACACAGTAGCATTGGATGATATGTCAAAACAGACTGTTTATTTGTCCTGAAAAATATGCATGAGCTGTGATAGACCGATAAATACTGGAGACAGTCAGTTAACATTTTCTTACAGATGGACAGGGAACTTTCTCTAGCATGGTTCAAAGGAGTACTGACCATGCTTGTGGTTGTAGCTGTAGAAAAATTTCATCTGGCATCCTCAGCAGCTCACACGTAAGGATTTTTCTCTTGGTCTTTTGGGCATTTTTGATGATCAACTGATATTATATGCTGCTTGACTCCATCAAAGGAGTTTTTGCTCAGTGCACAACTTGCTGTTTTTACTTTTTGATTAGCTGCGTGTCTGTCACCGACACAAACCTCAGTATGACATGTTCCCTACTCTCTACACAGCTACTTACTGTGTTCTCTGTGCCATGCTCAGGGGTGAGTTTTAATGTATGGCCACAGCTCTGTCAGCCTCCCTTTAGCAGTGTGTGGGCTCTCGCTGGGCAAGACAATGCTGCATGTGTGTGGCAGAGCCGCACAGCTCTGAGAAAACAGCTCAAAAGGAGCAAAACCTCTCTTGTAGAAGTTTCTGCACCCATCACATGATGCAAAACAGCTATAGCAGACTAAAACCACGAGCTAGACATTGGACAGTTGCAAATTCACCCTTGTGGGGAGGAGGAGGGCTCAGAGGACTGCCTTCATCAGCAGCAGTCCTCATGGCACAAGCCTTACAGCACACTGGCATGAGGACAGGCTGCAGCACTGCACAATCTCAGGAATGCTGCTGCCAAAGGCAGGAGATAATTCTCCAACCAGGCAGCAGCTTCATGGCAATTATCAGGCAGAAAGGCTCCTGCCCCATGTCAAAACTTACAGGCAGCTAACCCCACTTCCATGGAATGGCTGAAATGACCTCAGAATTACTCTTTATAATGCAGTGATAACAAAGTGCATTCCCGTTATGTGCGGTTGTAGGTTGGAGACAGATTCCCAACTCAAGTCACCAATGATCATGAGACAGACATCATGTTTTATTCTTCAGATCCCTCTTACATAGGAGGTTCAAATTTTCCAGGCTTGGACAGCTGATGGGCCGGGGTCTTGACACCACCCATCTTGCTGACCAGCGATATGTCTGCATTCTGGATTGAACGTGATTGGCTGAGGTCCCTGTTCTGTGGGAGAAGGGAATTTAGGTGAGCTCAGCCCTGATCAGTACCAGCCGTGTTAATTACCCGGCACAGCCTCACCCTGATGAGTCCCAGCTGTATCCAATAAGGATGAGTGAGATAAAAGAGGGGCTGAGCTGCTGAGGGAGGATCATCATGGAGGAGGAACCTTGAGGAGCATGAAGGAGAGACTCATGAAGCAGGACCCTGAGGAGAGAGAATCCCTGCTGTGAGGTCAGTGTGGGTGTGCAGTCAGAGCCTGTTGTTGGAACCTGCAGTCACAGCCTAGCTGGGTAAAAGGCTGCAGTCAGAGGCTGCAAACTGATCCCTGCAGGCAGAGTTCAGCAGGGAATAACCAGCAGCCAGAGGCTGTAAGGCAAACATAGAATAGGAGCTTGCTGCAGCCAGAGTTAGTGAATAGTTAGAGTTAAGATGACTAAGCCATGAAGAGGAGTAAACCAGGGTCCTCTTTATGCTGTGTTTAACATGAAGTCTGTGCCTTGGCTTATTTTTACCCTCTAATAAGAGGGCTGCTGCAACATGTTTGAGTTCATATCTATCCTATCATTGCTCCCCCAGGGACTTGTTCTAGAACAAACTAGGCTTAGCTGAACTGTATTTTCTCTTATGACCAGATTTGTTTGTCCAGCTACAGGTCAGCTGAGCTGTGACACATCCTCAGTGGGTAGTAAATGTTACCTGCTCCTTCACAATCAGTCAGTTGTTGGTGTATTCTCACCCTGTGTCCCTCCTACTGGGGACACAGGTGCCACAGGGAAGCTCACACCACCTTCTGCTATGTTGAAAAATATTCAGTAATTCCTTGTCTTTGTACTCTGTAATACACTGTTCTGGGATCTCTTTTGAATTTTAAATAGCTGGATGAGAAAACTTGAAATGCTTGTCTTGGATTCTGGTAAATGTAAGAGGAGAAATATTGTAAGAGAAGACTGTAAGGGAAGAAGGGATGTTTTTGCCCTCTGTGAGCTGACTGGCCCAGTGCCTCCAGCAGCTCTTGCTGCACAGGCTGAGCCCCTGCATGGAGGGACATGCACCCTTGCAGCCACCCTGTTGAGCTCTGACTCCTGCATTAGCAGCACCCTCAGCAGTGCTATCCTGCCTGCCTCTGCCTGCTGCCAAGACAGCGTTTGCAGTTTAGCATTTACTTTCAGCCCCAAATTATCTGCTGGCCTTGCAAGAACCAAATTTCTCAATCCAATGTTTGTTGGCCCACAGTTTACTTAATCCCATCATGGAATGCATTCCTGTTATCCATTGACCTCTATTTCTGGCAACCTCATGGTGGCTCCAAAATGACTTTAAAGGCTGAAGCTCTTCAGGTTGGCTGACTTGTCCAGCCTGTAAGGCTGCAAGAACATGTTATCCTGTGTGAAGAGTTGCATGTCTATGCATGCACTAAAAGGAAATGGCAAGCACCGTTCCATCACTGCTAAGGACATGCTGCTGGGAATGCAAATGCAAGGTTAAGGGGCCAAGGCTGCCTGCCATTAATCATGCCGAAGGAGTCACATTGATAAAGTGTTGAGAAAAAGGCTTTGGATAAGTACAGCATTGTGAGGTGAGGGTCCGAAGTGACGCAGGGTCCCCAGGCAGGTGCAAAGGAGAGCCACTTTATTCCAGAAACCCAGCCTTTTTAAGCAGTTAGCCAGTTATCAGTTTCATAGTTTTAAATCGTAATGAACATAATTCAGCCAACCACCACACATCATGATGCCAACACACGATGGATACATAATTTGTTTTTCCACCTCTAATTCAGTGGAGTCACTTTCCCACAGTCCTTCTCTGCTTAGCTGAAGTAGCAGGCCTGAGCCATGGTTTTACAAGGCCTTCGCTTTGTAAGGTTTTACTTAAATGCAACAGGTCTTAAAGACATTTGCGGCATTGGGGGTGAACATGTATTTATCATTGTTTATTTCAGGGTAATTCAATTTTGCTCACCTGAAGAAGATTATGGAGTATTTTATGACTCCTACTGTTCTTACTGCTCTATAATTGGGAGTAAATAGTCAAGTGCATGGCAAAGGATTGCTCTGAAATAACCGTTAACTTTAACAGGGAATGTGGGGCTGTTTCTTTTAGATGTCTTCCATATAAAGATCTCAAAACATGTAATAAATGAAAGTTATGGGAGAATCTCAATAATTTCTTTGCTATTTGCTATTATCCATCTCTCCCCCCCCCCC
>WBMY01011985.1:710120-765783 GCA_013397315.1 Donacobius atricapilla | reverse complement strand
GGAATTTGATTTGGGCACTTTGAGTGCGGATAAATTTATTTACATCGAGAACTGGCAAACAATTTGCTGATGTATTTTTTGTGCATTCTACAATATGGAATAATCCCGTTGTGAGAAGGGAAATATCTACATAAAATATGCAGACACACATGCACACACTGCTAATATGATAAGCAGCTTTCCTTATAATGTGCAGTTGCTCGTTGTATTATCTGTAGCATTTTTCTTGTACAAGTGGTGCTGGTAAGCTGAAATTATAACCTTTATTTTTTCTTAGGGGGTTTTACATTTTTATGCTCATTCTTCTTCAAGAAAAATTACTAAAGGACTGACATGTAGAACCTTTTATAATATGAATATTTAATAATTAAAGGTTAATAGCAGGAAGCACATCAAAAGGTGATGGACAAAAATGTTCCTCAATAGGTTACACATAGGTTGTGACCCTGAGTAGCTCAAAATCAAATGCTGTTGCACTGTCTGGAAGTAAATGGGAAAAATGTGCTCTTTCCTACCCTGCAGGGGTGGTATGACTGACAAAGCCATTTGGAGTCACTGGGCATTTCAAACATTTCTACACAAGGGAGTTACAGCACCACCAGCCTTCCTTCCAGGAACTAATAAAACTGACTGCTTGTTAAATCCTTGCACATCTCCTGCGCTCTCAGGAGGAGAACAAAACTGTGCTGCTGTCAGGTTTATAAAGGCAGATGGGTTGTTTTGTGGTGGATAACTCAGGCTCTTGCTGACCTTGCTTACACCGAGGGGCAATATCTTTGCAAGGCTGAACTACTTCTAAATGCTTTCTCCACTGCGTTAAGTATACACACAATTTCCCAGGCAGGCTTCCTAAAGAAATACTTTATTACACATACTTAATTTCTCAGTGGAGAACCCCACGCTGCAGTCATGGCTCTGTATTTCTTCATGTTATAAAGAGAAATTTTTGTTGTGAGAGACTTGGTGCCCAACCTTTGCTGAAGTCTGTCAGATGGCGCATCTCCTTCAAATCACACAGCATAAACTGGTGACTTTTTTAGTGCCACTGCCTTTCTGGGGATTGAGGTTGAAGTTTTCTTTTGGCATGTAAATCTGCAGAACTGAACATTTATTTTACTATAACACACTGACTGGGTAGCAAAGCCTTCTCAGACAGGAATCATGTCAAGTTCATGGCAAGAAGGGAAGCCTTTTACACTGTAGGACCTTTTTGAGAAGTTCAAACCGTGAAATCCCATAAACTTTCCTTATCTTTTTCACCTGAATAGACCTGGGTATAAGTGATATGTCCTGGTGCTATCTTTCCATTTCCCCTGAGCTCTGATTTTTTTCCCACAGATCCTCCAAAGACAGCTCATAGCTTCTTTTCTCTCTGGATCTTTACATACAGTCTCCACTGTCTGAGTGCATCTGCCTCTCATCTCACTTCCAACCTTCTGCATCTCCCTCCTTGCCTTCCTTCCTCCTCCCACTGCCATTGCTTGAGATCATACCTAATATACTCTGGGCTGGTTTGGTGTTTTTTCCCTCTGTTGCTTCCATGCCCTAATTTTTCCCGTTTTGCATCTTTGTTTCTACTTGACTGGTATGGCTTTTTTTAATCTTGTCCTTCCCACCAGTGTGAACATTTCACCTTAGTCTGCCTGTACTGAAAATACACATGGCTGTTATGCTGCTTTGATATTTAAAGAGAGCCCTAAATATAAGTGAGTGTGATTATATAGCATGTTCCCTTGTATTTATATAGTGTAATATAATGCACTAAGGCCACTGTACTATCAAGTAATTAGGAGATGAGTTCTCATACCGTGTGGAGAAATGTCTCTTCTAGTTTCAGAAAGTGCAGAGATGTCAGTATCTTGTAGGCCAGGGCTTCCCTGTGATCACCAGGTTCCTTCTCAAGTGAAAACAAGAGAGGAGCAAGGTCATTGTAAACCCATTAAGTGCCTGAATGTCTGTAACAGGTCATGTTGGTGTGCTGACCCTTAGGGGAACCACAGTAAGGGCATAATTCTGCAACAGAAAAGTATGTGGATGAAGAAGAAACATTTCTACAGATGTACCACAGAAGGAAAATGATGTTGTCTTGGCATGATAAAAATCCTGGTGAGCTGGCTTTGAGCACAGTTCAGGGATTGCCATATTCAATAAAGATGTAAAAGCATTTTAGCTAAATGCCAACGAGAATATTGTATGTTTAAAGTAGAAGTACACTGCAGGGTCCAGCAACATTTAACTGAGGCTTAGCTGCTCAGAACACAGGAGGTCTCTGTGGCCATTAATCTGTAAATGCACAGCAGTTTCCCAGTGGGAAATATACAATAAGAAAGAAAAAAGCTCTACTTGAATACATGGTATTTTAGTAAGCAAGTATATCACCAACTGGGAAGTACAAATACTCTGATTTGCCATCACCTTACCAAATCACTTTGTTGTGCCTCCAGCTTGCACTGTTATGTGGATTTTAGTACTGATTTCCCCCATGACCTAATTAGATGACAGTGATAAGTATTCTTTTCTTGCCCTTTTTTGAAGGTGCTGACTCTTTCCTCTTACCACCTTCTCTTCTGTCATCTGGAAATACTTTCTTCCTTTCCCTACCTATTTGCAATTATTCAGCTCTGCAGTGAAGTGTTGAGAACTCCTTGAATATTGCTTTCATTTGTTACTGAAACTTGTGGTAACCTAAAGAGCTCTGTGGGTGTTTTTTGTGCTGATAATGTGTCATTTGGAAAGTTTTGCTTTTTAGCTTTAAGCCCCTTATGTATGCTGAAAAGAAAACCCATGAAAAGATAAACTTTATAGAGTCAAACGCTGGATAGCATGAATTCAGAAACTAACTGCTCTCTCACCTGAGGCTCAGAATGATGTGGTTTCTCAAGTGTGAGTTCTTGGGATAGTTTTTGCAGAACAAGTGAAGTCCTGATGAAGTGGAGGGGATGCAAACTGCTTTCCATGTGAAGTTTCTCTGGCCAACACAAACCAAGTTGCCCTTTATCCTCTCAACACCTGTGACTGCCAGCACTACTGAGGTGCATCCCTGACCGTTGGCTCTCTCATCAGCAATGTCTCTATTTATTCCCTTTCCCTTGGTAGGTAAATGGTAGATAAGAGATACTTCACACCTTGTCTAAAATCTAGTACTATAGCTCATCCCAGGTTTTTCAGCAGTTGGTAGTAGTTCTTTCTTGAGGTGACACAGGCAATTAAATATAAAATTGGGATCATTCACATGTGATTAGCTCAGATATTTTGGTGGTTTTCTTTCCCCTAGCCCTGTGAGCACACCCTGTGTGGTAGGAAGCCTGTCCTTGCATCAGGGAGGGTATTTCTGGGCTTTTTTGCAATGGCCAATTTTCTTCCATTCACAGGGTTACTGAGGAAAAGCATAGAAAAGGGATTGATACCTTGGGCCTTTGGTAGGCTTATCCTCCACTTATCGCCCTCTTTAATTAGCTCAGCCTCCTTTCTATGGAGGGCAGATGATGTGGCATATACTGCAAGTAGTTTAGCCTTGTAGTTCTGGCCTAGGCTCAAGAGCATGTTTTCCTGGATCCTGTGGGAAACAGCTTGCTCTTGAAAAGGTGGATGTTGGAAGATGAGGGCCTGCAAAATTAAGGAGCTAAAAAAAGCTGGAACAGACTATAGAGAAGGTAAGAACTTAATACTAAGAGTCTGCATGGTAAATGGAAGGATTAGATGGCAAATTCTTCTATACATGAATACCATATTTTTCCAGCAAAAGAAGGAACAACTTAGCATGTGAGTAGTAGCTGGTGTCTCCCACCTCTGAGAAGCATTATTTTCCTCTCCTTTTCTGTCTATGAAGAAGCCAGTGAAGATACATAAAAGCTGAGACTACTTGAAGTCCAAGGAATACCTGTCTCTTGTGAGCATCTAAGTAAAAGACGAGCATCTAAACAAAGACAGGTGAGCCTTACTTATAAGATGCTGTTTAACTCACAACTCTGCTGATCCTTGCCAGACAGGAATAAAGGGAGGGCTTCTGCTTTATGTTCTTTCAGTTTATAAATTTTGTATGTGCAAGTGATGATGTGAGAAACGATGCTCACTTTTAAAATGTCAAAGGTTTATTAAACCTCAGCAAAATACAACAAAGGGCTGGGTAAGGAGAAGAGCGGCGCTGGGAGCACGGAACTAAACTGCCATGCGCTCACCCACAAAATGGCTGTTCCGCCATTTTTATGCACCCTCCTTCCTCCCAAATATCCTGACTATCAAGGCTGTCCATGTCAAAAATAGAAGCGGGAGTGGAAAGGGGACTATGTAGAGAACAAATCACAATAACATAACTACAGGTCAATAAAACTTCTCTTAACTTACGCATAATATTAATCTCTTAATTGTGGGGCTCAATTACATTACCATCGCATTACCCAGCTATAACAATGATAATCAGGAAGAAAAGCAAAGTACATATTTAGGAGTTTTAAAAGAATCCAGAAAATGAAATTTCTTCATGAAGAATGGTTCAAATATTTTCTCAGTGGGGAGGAGTAGAACGGGGAAGGTTGTTTCTCTGGCTTGATTGCTGTCTCAGTTATTTACCCAGCAGTGGCCCTTTCAACTGAGGAACACAAACACATATGGGAAACCAAACTAGGATGACTGAATCCTAGAATGGAAAAGCCATCTTTCATTTTATTCACGGCTGCATGAATAAAACGAAAAGAATTTAACATGTACTGGAGCATACCAATAAGATTTGTGCTGGCTTCACAAGACTCTGGCTCTTTATCATCCAGAGGAGGGTCTATACTGAGGATAACAGTCTTTGTGAAGCTGCAGTGGGAGCTGTACTATTACAGGTGCCTTTAGTGCTATGATGGTGTCACATGTATTTGTGAATGGATGTACTTGGCGGTTTTCTTTGCACTTGACCTTGTTTCTACCAACTTGAAATTAATGAGATTTTTTTTGTAGTTGAAAGGAGGTAAAATGCTAATAAATGTGCCTGTTTCCAGGTTTAAATTTAAGTAAGTAAAGGTAGAAAGTAACCTGCCTTCAAATGACAGCAAGATTCAGTAGTGTCCAAATCAGAAAAAACCTCCAACCTTAAACCACTATTTTTTCCTTCTTCTGAGCTGACTGGTAAAAGAGCCATAAGGAATCTAGATTTATAGCAGATATACAGATAAAACTGCCCATTGGATATATTAGAGAGGAGTCAGGTATATCTCTAAAAAGTATCTTTATCATATACTTGCTGGTTATACCTGATTGCAGATGATAAAGGAAAATTATGCAGTTTCATTTTAAAAAACCCTATCAAATGTTTGTGGAGAGTACAGGTTTGGATAGTACTAATTTTTTTAGTTGAGGAGGTTCTCTCCTCAGTCTGGCACAGTTTGGCTTGTGAAGAGCAGTATCAGGTGACTTTAAAAACAACCCCCCCAACCGTGACAAACAGAAATCCAGAGCTGCATACTAAAAGATGGAGTGGTACTACACGAGATCCAAGAAAATCTCATGTCTTGCAGATTTGGCATGGTAGCATATCAGGCCTTCAGAAACTAAAGAAATCAATTTGCTTGTCTGATTTCTTTTGATATTTTGATAAATATTTTAAGATCCTATTATTTTTAATAAAGAATAGATATGCAAGGGATGACTTTAGCTGCCATAACTTCCATGTGAAACCTTGTAATTTAGCGAGGGAGCTGTCAAAATTTCAGTTATCTTTCTAAATTAGTAATATGAAATTTTATGGAGGAGAGTAACCCCCATGGACTTAATTACTTTGTTCTAATGCTTTGCTGCATTGGTGTAGTGGAAACACTGCATTCTCCAGGTGAACAGGCATACAGAGCATGGTGAAGGATGGTACAGGCGGGGAGGAGGAAGGCAGCTCATTGCCCCCCATCTGGGGCTTGTTCCTCCGGGGACTGGAGCAGCACCTGGAACAACTCCTGCCCGATGGTGGTCCCAGCATATCCCAAGAGAGGCAAAATCCAGCCTGGTCTATGGGTACGAGGCAGAAGGAGGAGGGGAGATGGTGCCATGCAAAAAGATGGCTGAGGGAGGGTGGTGGTCGCTGCCAGCAGCTTTTCTGGTGAGGTGGCTCTGAACAGCTGGAGTAACCTTGAGGTACTGCATCATTGCTCATCCAGCAATGTACTTATTTTCTTTCTTTTCTCTTCGGGTACCCACGGGATCGTTGTGACACTCTGACAAGCTAAGTAGGCTGATCAGCCCCCTCAGCCCACCAGCAGAAGTAGAGGACCTCGGCGATTAAAATAGGACACGCCACGCTGTGTTTTATGGTGTGCCAGATCTCGGGCACACTGGGAAGGTCATGCTGCATTCTAGCTGTCTTGCACTCTATGAGGGTCACGCCGTGTTTTTGGCTCTC
Organism: Donacobius atricapilla; assembly: GCA_013397315.1. Lineage (NCBI taxonomy): Eukaryota > Metazoa > Chordata > Aves > Passeriformes > Mimidae > Donacobius > Donacobius atricapilla. Next base: position 759,410 of record WBMY01011985.1, on the reverse strand, counting down.
TGGCACGCTGGGGAAGTCACGCTGTATTTCTGCTGTACCTTCCCTGTGTAGGCTCAGGACTGTGCTGGTGGCTGCTGCCAGGCCCCTCCAGCCAGGTCTGGGGGTTGTGGCAGCCCCCACTGCACACAGGTGGAGAAGGTAGCTGCCCCCAGCACCGTGTGGTATGAGGTGTGCTCCGTGCCTGGAGATCTGGAGCGTGGTGCCAGCAACATTCCCCCAGGTGTACCCACATGGGCGGCCGCTGGCACCTCGGGGAGCTGCAATGCAGCCCTAGAACTGCCTGTCCCTATGGTGGGTGCTGCTGCCCCACAGCCTGGGATCCAGCTCTGCTCTCATCCTCAAAGCTCTTTCTGAGGGCAGAGGGTGTGTGTCCTGATGAGGTATTGGTGCTTGTCTTGATTTTCTCTGAAGGACTTTCATCAGGAACCTGTTCCTTGCAAGCAGTGTGGAAAGAAACCTATGGGTTTCCAGAAAGATTCCTTAACTAAAAAGACCTGCAAAAAGTAAAAGCATCCATAGTATATTTGCTGAACATTAGGGAAAAATAGCTCCTCAGGTATGGGTTTTTTTTTTGATATATATAATACAAAAGACATTTTTTATTTTAGGTAGCCTTCCTAGCATTTAAAGCACATATATTGTAGGCATAACTCAATGCTGTAAATCAAAATCTAGTGGAGAATGGATACATTAAGTAAAGTTACTGTGTATATTAAAACAAGGGTATTGATTAGATTTTTTTCAAGGAGTCTAAAAGAAATAGACAAGAACTCTATAAAACTTCAGGGGCTTGTGGCTCTTGCAGTTTCTCAGGACTCTTCTATGGTCTATCCTTGGTTTTCTTGTACTGTTGGCACAATAAAAGCCAACAAAATTCAAGTTCTCTGTTGGTTTGTCACTGAAGATAATAGAAGAGGAGGATGAACTTGAGTAATTGTGATGGAGTAGTGAACTGCTTATTTTGTTTAGTAATGAGATACAGCTGAAAAAATTTACATTCCAAATTAGCCTGCAGGAAGGTATTGAATGCACAGCAGCTCTGGCAAAATAAGTGACTTAAAGACCCTGACAGCAAGCAGTTATTAAACGTTTTGCTCAATAACATGACAACAATGCTCTTTTAGAAACCTTTTTATCTTTGTGACGTAGGTGTAGCAGTTCTGAAAGTAGCTGGTAGATCACTGCCACAAAAGGACAGCTTCCAGAGCAGAGGCACATGAAAGCAGGGGATCAGTATGGACTTTGAAGTGCTTTATCTTAGTGTACTTTTTTAACCAGGGTAAACAGATCTGAGGCCAGATAGTTCATGAATAATCAGGGAGACTGCTACATAGATTTAAATATGCTTTATTTTCAGCATATTTATCTTGAGTATTCAGATATGGCTGAAGTTTCTGCAAGCTCCAAGGGCTGTAAGCTGTTCCAGCAGTTTCATGGGTCTTGTAATTTCCATTCATTGTTGCATAGAGCTCTTTGGATTCTTTCCTTTGTCCAGGAAAGTTAATATAAGGAAGGTTTTGGCTATTAACTGACAAGAACTGTAGGATTTGGAAAGTGGTGGTTATAGTGTACCTGCAGTGAAAAATTTGGTGTACCTAATGCAGAATTGATGTCTTGAGGGAAAGAGATTATTTGAAGAAACAGTTGTTTTCCTGTGTGCGGTATATATTGGCTTTTAAAGTAACACTATTGAAAACTGAAATAGCACCTACTAAACCAGGGACTGCATATGTGACTGGTAGGTGCCAAGCAGTAATTACCAGGAGAAAAAGTCATTATCCACCAGGACTTTGTGCCTGTGTGAGGCTTCCTTTATTTCTAATTTTTGGTCATGTTTCATGTCTGTTCTTCACTGCCATCCTACCTCCCCATTTTCATTCTCCTCCCTCTCACAGAGTCCTGTGTTGCCATTTGGCAGCTCTAATTTTAGCAAGGATTCTTTTTGTCAGATGCCTGAAAACTGTTAATGAAATGTACTCTGTTCAAGCATTGAGTATTTTTGCAAACTAAAATAGTATAAAATGAATCTTTACAGTTACTTTATTCTTTTCAGTCAACTGGGAAGATACATCTAAACTGTGGAGTGTAGAACCAAGTCAAGGCTTTGATCACTGCATGTCTCAGCAGCATTGGAGTGCTTGTTAACTCTGGCTTGTCTCCTGTGTGTAGTTGTAATATTTCCTGTCTTCTTGAGTATAGATTTGTAGTCTGTGCATCTGTGAGGCCAGGTGCTTACGCATCTATGTCTTTGTGTCTCTGTAGATTTGATTCTCTTTTTTTTTTCTGATCCAATGCAAGAGGTGGGGCTGATATCTGTTCCAAACATCAGTGTGCCTTCCATCAGCGCTCCTGGGGATGCTGGCTGCTAAAAGTAGCAGTAGAGGTAGCTAAGAAGGGAACTCCTTTGCTCAGCTGTTACGAGCTTGTTTCCTTATGTTTAAGTCCTAGAATTGGTTCTCCTAAATCATCATAATTTCTCAATAAATCCTGTCACAAATGAATGTCAGAGGAGCAGGCACATGTTTGGCTATTAAAATGCTAAGTTAGTGTTCTGCATTTTATCTGCTTCAGATTCTTACACATATAGGGAAAAAATAGGCATAATAAGATGTGTAGAAACAAAGAAGGAATAATGTTTCAAAAGCAACTGAGTTTGTAATCAGCTGGAATGCATTTAAATACAGCATCTAAAGAGGTGTTGGGAAGAAGCGTTTTTACCCCTCTGCCTTGACAGCCTCGATCGTAAGTGCTTTGTGCTCATAGTTCTGGGAGCAGGATGCTCTCTAATGTATCCTCTGTCTGCTCTGTGTTCCCTTTCAGCATCTCTGCTAGATGTTGGCAAGCACTCAGGGGCCGTAACCTTGTCCCTACTGCTTGGGCACGTTGCCACTACTGCATGTTACCTACTTGTACAGTTTTCAGGCTGACTGAGGATAGTAATTGGGTTTTGAGTATTTTTAGTTTGCTGCTTGTTTCACTTGACCAAGGCTGACTAAAAAAGTGTCATCTCAGCAGGACAGATGGTCTTATCTTGTTGGTACTGCTTGCATGGTAGAACTTCTTTTCCCTTACACCTTCTTGAACTGAAGTTGAAATAGCTGAGTGTTCATCTGATGGGTTCCCCGAAGAAGCAGCAGCTCTGTTTGAGATCCCCTTCTGCTCAGACCATCTTGCAAGGATTTGTGGGCTAATAAGACTTTGAGGAAGCTTCAGGCTGCATTCCTCCTCTATGTATTAAGTGACACATTATCTTCAAGCCTGTATAGTGAGTTCATTTGTTTCTACTTCCTAACAACTTAGAAGGAAGGATAAAACCTGGGCTTCTCTCATTGTTCTCCTCCCCACAGGCTGATGCTGGAGATGCAAGCTGCCTGCTGCCATCCTCCCTCTGCTTTACCTTGCCATTTTTTTTTTAATGACTGAATATGCTTATTCCATGTCTTTCATCTGCCAGAAGTTGCCTTGAATGCTCCTTGAGTTTTGTGAATGGAGAAGGTGGGGAACTGAATTCCACATTTGTTACCTGTGATTGGAACTAACCAGAACTGTCACAGGAGAGATGATGACAGCCTTTCTGTGCTATCAGTTATATGCTTGACCTTTTCTGAGGGCTTTTGTAAAAGCAGTTGTCCATTTTCATTGGGATTCTGCATAGCACCAAAAGCTGTAACTCAGTCATGCAGAGAGGAGCATCATCTGAAAAAAAAAATCTTTCTCCCTCAGAGAAATTTCTTCTTATTACACCAGGATTTAGGTTTTCTTCTAGATGGTAAGGTTTGTAACATGAATAGTAAGTTTTCAATTGCTCCTCAGCCACCTGTGTTGATTTATTGGCCTGGAGAAAGGAAAAGCAGCTCTGTGAATTCTAGTATTTGTTTCATGCAGCTAAACACTTAATTTGGGATGTATAACTGTTGCATACAAGTAGAGCTATTATAAAGGAAAGGTCTTATAAAATATGTTTTAGGCCCTACTACTCCAGCTAAGCCAGCAGTAGTTTGTAAGTTCCCATAAGGAGAAATCTTAAGAATGAGAATCTGTTTGCATAACAACCTATTCTTAGAGAGAAAAATAAGTGGCACCTGCATAAACAATGAATCTATCCCATGGGAATCTGTGAACAAAATATGTAAACCAGCCAAATACAGAGATTTGACAGATGTACACCCTAGCCATTTACCAACCAATAAACTGAGTGTCAGTGTATTGTTAGTGAATTAGGTCTGACGCAGTACCTTCTGATATTTCCGATAAATGAGTTTTGTGAATAAAGAATTGGCTTTTCTGCATGAGGAAACTGAGTCCAGTCTACTTATTAATGCAACATATGACTATTCTCACAATGTATTTATATTTTGATAAAACATTATGAAATACAAAATGTTTTTTTAAAGAAATACGTTTCAAATCAGACTGCCTTGTGTGATGATACAGAGTTGATATCTTAATTTTACCAATCTAACTCTGAAATTAAGCTTCTCTGTAGTACAGTGAAATCATGGTCTTTCTAGGCTTGTTCCAAAGCATCCAACTGGATTTTTTGGAAAATCAAACATGTCTTTTATTTTTTGCTCATCATTTGCTCTTGTCTACAATTACTAGGAAATTGCTAATCATAAGAGTTTTTGTACTTTGGGGATGGGGAAAGGACTGAGGTTAATGAAGAGGGAAGCAACTCAAAATATTTGGTTTTGTCTTTGTAAAGGAAGCCTATTTGTCTGCTATAGGACTTAGAGTTTGGTTGCTCTCCCACAAGAGTACTTGCTGCTCCTTAATTTAAGAGCTCTTAGGGCTACTTAGTGATACAAGTGAATTCAAGATGACTTTTAAAAAGATGAATGTAATATTTGCATGTCATAAAAGCTAACTGATAGTAATTAAACATTCTTTCATCTTGATGAGGGGTATAGGCTTTTGAGGTAAATATTGAGAGTTATGTGACTCCATGCCTCAAGGAGCTTTCCACCTTAGTTTGGCCTTGAGGACGTAATTATTTTCCCTCTCAGTGCAGGCATTGCTGTCATTCTCTATGTTTTACACCCTCATAACTTGATTATTGCTTGTGGCTGTATCTTAAATCAATCTAGAAGCTTTGCCTGGTGCAGAATGCTTAGTAGTGTACTGAATAATGAAGCTGGAGCACAGCAGAATTTAATGTTTTCAGTTCTATTCTAAGTGAATTCCACGGTATTTCTACAAGGTACCAGGTGAGCATTACTGGTGACAAATGCTTCTCTTGTCACCTGCTGTGGCTGGTGACACAGCAGGCTTCCCTACACAGCCCCTGCAGCCTGATTTACAGAGATCTTATGGGTGGACGAAATACCCTGTTAGCTGTGCACAAGCCCCTTGTCTTTCCTGTGCTGGCAAGACTTGTCAACAGAGGCAGGAAATGAGCTGAGCTTGTATATCTCAGCCACTGGACTAAAGCTCTTTAATGTCCACAGGGAACGGAACAGGCATCACTCTTTATGGTCTAGGTGGAAATTCCACATTGGCAAACAGCAGGAGATGCAATTTCTCCATGTTTAAGATGAAAGATTGGTTTGTGTCTGGCTTCAGTTTGAAGTTAAAACTCCAAGGAGACTAAATATTTTAGTTTTCACCCTGTATCTATTCCCTACAGTAATACCAGAAAGCTCTACTGTGCCTCATTTTGTCTTCCTTTCCCTAGTAGATGTCTGTGCAATGGTATTTCCTTATCAGCGTATATCCTGGGAATTCTGTCTTCCAAATGGAAAGTAAGAGAGTTTGTGTGTCTTGGGTTGAGGCAATTTAAGCAGGCGGGCACTCTGAAATGGGTAACCTCCCCATTGATTCCAACTAGTAAGGAACACGATACAAGTAGATTTAAGTGAAAAAAAGAGAATAGTTTATTACAAAAGGAATGCCAACAGGCGGGGGGGAAAGTAAGCTGCTAGATACCAAAGGGCTGAATTTCAACCCCACGAGGATGGAACTGGTCTGTCAGCACTGGCGTGGGGTGTCCTGTCCCCAGGACCTTGCTTGTTTTTTTTTTTTTTGCTGCTAGCAGGGTTTGCAAAGTTGACTTTGAAACGGTTTCTCATTATGAAATGCAGTTTCTGCGAATGGCTGCAGGTGCAAACCCGAAGCTGCCACCAAAGAGAGAGAGCTCTGCTCCTGTCTTCTCTCCCAGAGCAGCGCTGATCGATCCGGGCTGGCTCGCTGGAGCAGCGCTGTCTGCAGTGACCTGCAGGCACCCAGGGCAGCTCAAACCTGCTGACTGTGCCTCTCCAAAGCAAAGAAAAAAACCCAGAAGTGAAAAGAGGGCGCAAAAAGGGAGGAAAAGAAGAACCTTTGCCTGAGCAAGGACCAAACAGTCCATGAAGCAAACACCACACTGTGAAAAGCAGGAACATGTCTGAATGGACTGATTTTAAAAATGCCCATGGTAGTATCCCCCCCCACAAAAGTCCCTGCTGCAGGGTTTGAAAGAGACAGGAACAGCTTTTGGGTACAATAACTGTGGAATTGAATATAACATTCTGGATTACTCCAGGACACATGCACAGAGACTTGTATTCTGTCCTAAGTAGACTGCAGGGAAGAACTAGTCAGGAAAGTTTTTGGTTTTCTCCTTTATTTATTTATTTATTTTTAATTTATCTTTACATGTGCCTAGGATGTGGGAGAGTGAAACTCATGCATGTGATTTGGAGCAGTCACTTGTCTTGGGTCTCATACTGGGTAATGGCTAGTTTGCAATAAACATCCTTTTTTCATGACTGTTCCTAAAAAGTGTAGATTGGATTTCATGCTTTAAACATTTCAGTGTCCTTCTAGGATATTTCGAGGTATTTCCATCAGCCGTGGACTTCTGTTTTTAAGGGGTATTTGTTAGGATGGAAGGAGTGCAGAGAATTGTAGCAGGTGTCTTAGCTCAGTGGAAAAGATCTGAGATCTGCAGATGTGGGTCTAGATGTCACTTTTTCACCCCCCCCATCATGTTTTATGTGAACTGACTGTCAGACATGATGCTGCAAGAGCCTGTGCCTCCATGGTTGCAGAAAAAGGGTTTGTTAACACCTACTGAACAATAGGTCTGTGTTTGTACCAACTAATTTTAGTCTGCTAGACTCCCATCAGTATCCTTATGCGAGGTTAAGCTACCTAATTAACAAGGTATAAGGAAACTCTAGATTTGAGTTGAGTACCTGAAGGCAAAGAAGAAATAGAGCACTTAGTTATGATGTATAAACTGTATGTGGGGCTTTAAAGATGTGGCTGAGCTGACTCAGTACTTGCAGCTTCTCTGCTGGAGCTGGCTACACAACAGACACACAGAGGAAGCAGAGTGGGCAGAACAGAGTTTGAGGGAGGTAGTTTGCACAGGTGTGTGTTCGTTCTCAATTGCTGCTGTAAAATTTGTTGAAGCTGCTTTGAACACCTTAGAAGGATTTTTTGGTACGGAAGTGTCAGCTGGTATAATGGCTCTTGAGCGATCTCTAGCAGTGCATGTCCCTAGGTTTCTGTAGGTTATATGCTTTGTAGGACTGTTTGTTTCCTCATGTTGTTTGGTGATCAGCTTGTCTCATTCACTGTGTCCCTGCAGCAACACTGCTGCTCAAATGGAGCTCAGCTTGTTTGAGGTGCTGCGGGTGGTGGCAGGCACTGCTCTGGCTGAAGATGTTTCTGCTGTAGGCTTCGAAACAAACAGAACTTAACATTTACTCTGTGCTAAAACTGCAGATCCTATTTTTTAAAAGAGAGAGAGAAAACAGTATCTGATAAAAAACTTCCTATGTTTTTTGAAAATAATCTAGTGCAGGAAATCTCTTTGGCCTGTGATGTGATAACAAGAAATACTGACTTGACTTTAGGTTGTGTGCTAGTTCAAAGCCAGTACTGGCTTCCAGAAAGGTCTTTGCTTATCCTTTTAACCTTGCCAGAGAATTCAGCATGCCAGGATGGAGTGGCAGCACCAGAGGCTTCCAGACAGAGATGAAAGTGATATCCTGGACACTGGTAACCAGGATCAAAAGTCCAGTGTTCCCCAGAGAATGTGGGCTTTTAAAAACTTAGAGCAGGCATCCAGGAATTCTTGGAGCCAAATGAAATGCTAGGCCAAAGTATACCTTTCAATACAGATGCTTTGGTAGGACCTTTCCTGAGTAAAATGAATTCAGGGTGGTTCTGAAGCTGCTGGAGTGATACCTGTGTATGTACTGTCCTTGCTGAGAAAACAAGGTGCAGATACAACCATTCAGTGTGAGATAAGGGAAAAGCCTGGGAGATAGAAAAATGGCAAGTGGCAAAGCTGCAAATGTTAAAAAGCTAGATTAAAATGTATTCCTGAGAAGCACTGGATAGATTCTTTTTCACAAGTGAAACAACTCTATTTGGGAATAGGGACACAGTTCCAGTCTGTTACTGTGTCCCCTATCTGGGATTTAGTAAGTATTTTCCATCTTGTTTCTCTGATTGGAATGTAAATAAACAGAAAGAATTAAGTGGTGGAAGTGCTGTATCTTTTCACAGAAAAAGCGTCCAAGGCAGGTCACAACAAAGTGACTTCCCTTCTCCTAAGAGAAGGGCAGGGATGACTCAGGTCATAAGCATTCCTTATGTTTCAACAGTGTGTGTCCCACGTCAGTGTGAGTGGAGTAAATGTTCACGGTACAAAATCTGTTGGCATTTGTCTGTAGGTTTGAAGTCAACACTAATGACTGTTGCATATATATTTTTCCAGAGAGAAATGTTTTTGAGATAGGATATGGTTTTAAGGTCATTTGCCACTTGAAGTCAAACTTTAATAGTCAAGTTTCCAGTGGTAATGAAACAAAACTGTTAAAGACCCTGCATCAAATATCACAATAACTGTATAGGCAATTCTTGGGTGAAATTATTGCAGGAAAACATAAAATCACAGAATGGTTTGGGCTGGAAGGGACCTTAGAGACCATCCTGTCCCAGCCCCTGCTGTAGTCAGGGACACCTTCTACTATCCCACATTGCTCCAAGCCCTGATCAGCTTGGCATTCTACACTTCCAGGGATGGGGAAGCCACAGCTTCTCTGGACAACCTGTTCCAGGGCCTCCCCACCCTCACAGAGAAGAATTTCTTCCCAATATCCAATTTAAACTTATTCTCTTTCAGTTTAAAGCCATTCCCCCTTGTTCTGTCACTCCATGCCCTTGTGAACAGTTCCTCTCCAGCTCTCTTGGAGCCTGTTTGCCACTGGAAGGCTGCAGTTAGGTCACCCCAGAGCCTCCTCTTCTGCAGGCTGAATGTGGGGCTTGCTGTTCTTTAAACGGGTTTTCCTCTTATCAGGTGACCTAGGTAGGAGCAACAGCTCTGTTCAAATAGTGATGTGCTACTGATGTACTGCTACTGCTGCTTCATCAGAAGGGAATCCCCAAAGAGGCTGCTGCTTGTGTGCAGAATTCCCAGAGTAAATTATGGGAGAGGGTTTAGCACAGTGCAAAATTTACTGTGTGCTCTAGCTAGCTGGGAAACAGGCTGCACTGCATCTTGCAGTACCAGAATTCTGTAAAAAACCCCTGCAATTCAGAATTGAATAAAAACCCAAACTTCTAGAGGATATGAAAAAGACTGGAGAGTAAATTTAAGACTAATCTTTTTAGTGTGAGCTTGCTGGTCTTAATGGTACCCTCTGGCTAGCTGTGGTCATGCTATTAGCCTGTAATTCTGGAAGATGAGAGCTGCTGTGTTCTTGTTCTATTTCTACAGCTACCTTTGTTGGGGCTTTTTTTTTTTTTTTTTTTGTTGCAGCCAGAAGATAAGAATTCATTAACTCCCTCTCATCTCAGCATCTACCTTTCAGGCTTCGTTCTCAATAGTCTTTAATAGTTTTGGGAGCAGTTTTCCTTTTCATTTGTTTGTTTTTCCTTTTTTTCCACTGCAGTAAATATGCCAGTTCATGCCCAAATAATGCTGATCAATTTACCAGATTGTGACTTATTATTAGAAAAAATCTCTCCCTTTTTGAGGGAATGAGATCCATCAGTGATCTAAGTGCAATTCAGAAAATTAGCCTTGCAAACCCATTAGTGACCTTTGTGCATCATTGAATTTTGAGCAGTGGGATATAATCCAGCAATATAATCCTGGCAGCCAGCACCAGTAGACATTAGCTACAGAATTAGGAACAAACAGATTGATATTTGGGTGGGACTGGTGGGTTTGGTTTACAGTGATACAATGCTTGTGCAACCTGAAGGAAACTGTTCTGGTTTTGCTGTGCTGTGTAAGGCTTCAGACCAACCTGCTCTGTTCCCTGTTTTCCCATTTCTTGCTTTCTGAAAATGTTTTTTATCTTTCTTTTTCTTATTATTCTTTTCTTTTAATTCTTACTTGTCATTTACCATCACTGCTAGTCATCCACTGGCAGGTCTTAGTTTTATCTCATAGCAGTGGTCTACAGAAAGGAAATGCTTCTGTAACGTCTGCATAAGTAGCTCGTATTGTCCCTTCATATTCTCTACTGGAGTTCTTGCAAGTGGCTGTCAGTCTGTTCAGATCAAAACAATCTGGCTGCCTGACAGGCAGTACTTAGAGGCTGTTCACCTTGCATTAATGGTTAGCCTTGTACTCAGGTTGTCTCTGCCTCTGAAAAGGTGGGTGAGCTATGTGGAACCAGGCTGGAATTTTTCTGTACAGTCCTCCTCTTGGTGGAGTAGCTCTCAGCAGGGATTTGACACTTCACGAGGAAGAGAAAAATACCAGTGCTGGGGTGGTCTCATGGCACAGCTTTGGACCTTCAAAGTAGCTGCTGAGAATCCTGGGGGGCTGCTTGGGGAAAAGAAAGTGTTGAAAGAACCTGATTCTTCTTTAATCTGTCCTCCTTTACTGAGAGTAGGTTTTTTATCCTAACCTTCAGTCTCTGGAAACAGGGCCTGAGTTTGTTCTTTTTATTCACTGAGTTGATACTCCAGGTGGCTTAAAAAGGGACAGGTTACTTTCAAAAGTTAATGCAAAATTCTGGACTAATTCCCTGCAGATTTATCTCACTGGAGGGATGCTCAGCAGACGCACCTCTGAGAGCCCTCCCCATGTGTTGGTAACATCTGCTTATCAGTACATCTTTTAGATCAGCTTTCTGATCTCATAGTGAGCCAGATCTCCTGTGAAAGCCCAAGATAGCAGAGTAATTCTTTGTGAGAAATAAAGACTGTGAAGCAAAAAAGCAAACCATGGATGCTTTTGGCTCCTGAATCCTCTTTAGGTGCTGGGACAGTGATGTCAGGAGCTCCCAGTAGGGCTGTTTTATCAGAAATGTGAAAGTCGGACTTTGACTGTAGAGATTCCTATTTGGGTAGATTTTGTGACAGCAGATGTCATAACTAATTTAAGTTCCCGTTTCTAAAAAAGAATGCAGTAAAGACACATTTTTGGGTCATGCTAATTCTTTTGTTTTGGAAGACAGGTGTCTGCTAAGGAAGGTGGGAACCTCCCTTGAAATGGAAAGTATGAGCCCCTTCCCTCTGAATTATTATAACTTTGAATTTAAGGAGCTTTCAGGCAAAGATATGGAGAAAGGAATAACAGTTCTTTACTAGTCTGTGTATCTACAAGGCAAACAAACCACAGCCGCGGCAGCAACACCAAACCGAGCAGGAGCCCAGCCCTGGCCTCTCTCGGCCGCGGGCACTTTCCCCGGTTGCAGTTCCGGGCACGGCCGGCAGGGGCGCTGCGGGCTCCCGGCCAGGCAGGGCGGGTGCGATGATTCCCCCGCGGCGGCAGGGGGCGCTGTGCCGCGGGCTCAGCTGCCCGCTCCATGCAGTTAATGGGGGGCAGCGGGTGGAGGGGATGGGGAAGGGGCTTCCTTTACTGACCCGTGGGGCAGCCGGTCCCTGTGCCCCTCTGGAGGGTGAAATGAGCTGTAGCAGGGACCCTGGAGCAGCAGCTGCGATAGCAGAGGCAAGCGCACCTGGGGTGGCAAACAAAGTGTAGCAGAAACTCTGGAGCTGTCGCAGCAGCCACGGGGTGTCCCAGCAGGTAGTGTGTGCAGGGCTGGAGTGTAGCGAAAATCCCAAAGCAGTGGCAGAGACAAGGCAGGACTAGGCAGTGGCGGCTGCTGGCTTCCTGAATGCTGTCAGGGGAAGCTCCCCTTGGAGGGGCTCGGGGTCCTGGGTTTTTCCCTGAGGCACCTGAGTGGATGGTGAGGGTCCTTTCTAGTGAGGCTGGGTGTTAATAAGGTCCCAGTTCGATGGCTGCTCTTATGAGCAGGGCCTTACTCATGGTAGGAGAGGACAGCAGAAGACAGAACCCTGCAGTGTTGGTGAATTCTCCCCACAGCTACCACAGCTTGTCTCCCCCTCTGATCCCAAAAGCAGAGAGAGAGAGAGGAGCTGAGCCCATGGTCATTCTATGTAGACTGTCTTAATTAGTTGCTAATTAAGGGAAGAATCATATTTAAGGGGTCTGATGGACATACAGGTGTATGTTTTTGTGTTTTAAAACTATTATGGGTATTTTGGATGATGAAAGTACACATTTTGCTTAGGCTGGCTTCTGATGGCTATTTTGGTACCTAGATAAGAACGCAGTTGTGCTGACTCTCATGCCCATACTCTAGGCAGAATAGATAATCTAGACATTTTCATTGTTCTGTTTATTTTTTTTGCATTGCCATCTTATCTTATTTTTTAACATTTTGTATTGTGTGGTTTTCTGCTGTGTGTTACTTTATTTGCATGCCTTTCATTGTTTAAAGCTTATTCATTTCATTGGAATTAATACAAATTGTGGTAGTGTCCTAAAGGTACTGATTGAGAGGTGGCCTAGAATGTGTGTTTTCAATGGGCTTTCTGCTGTGTTTGGTGATGTCCCAATATGTGTAATTTCCATGTTCCAAAATGCCTGAAAATAGTTTCTGAATTTGTGAAACACATTGTTGAAGTTGTTATTTTTTTTCTCCCTATTTACTTTGAGTACTTTTGTAAAGACTTCTCTCCTTTGGGAAAGTTGCTTTTTAAAATTTAAGTTTTGTATGCGGAATTTTTTTGCTTTGGTTAATTTTCTTAATAAATAATTGAATATTTATAATATTCTCTTATTTCACATATTTTGGTAGGCCTGGTTACTGGTTGTGAAAATCAATTTGTAGAAATGCAGCTAAATACTTAAGAATGATGATGATAATGAAAGACACCTAGAGAGAAAATATGTTTGCCAAATATCTGAATGTTAATTTCTTCAGTGAGCAAGAGGGTTTGAGTTCACCTGGACTGGGGTCACAAATATATACTTATATATATATTAATACAGTCCCTGACCTGCAATTTGTGATTTGAGGACATGTAGTGAAATTAATTTGAATGTGACAGTATGTGAAACTTGCTTTCATGGTTTCTTTGAAGCATTAGTCCACATATATAGTACAGTTGCTTGTTTTCTTGCAACTTCTATCATGAGAAAAAGGACAGTTGGACTTCATCCATACCTTGTATTGTTGGACAGAACTGCTTTATCTGTTTTTACATAGTAGTTTTCTTTCTCAGAGAAATGAGAATATTGGTATTCAAGAGAGAGTTACACAGATGCATTGAAGTTTTTTGGTAATTAAGGCAAAGCAGATGGTTGCTTGCTACATTTATAATATTGCTTAGATTTTTATTTTGACTTGTTAATGGAAACTGTAAAATCACATAATGAAGCAAGAGGCATGCCAAAAATGGGTAACAGACTACTAGAAGTACTTTTTAAACCAAACCAATAAAAATTAACAAGTAAACATAATTGTCACATTATGTATATAGCTTTCCTTTAGCATAAATACTGTTGAATATACTGGGTAATATTGCCAGTAATGCTGGATGAATCAAAGAATTTCCTAATAAATTTAATTTGGATGACTCTTACCAAAAGTTTCTAGGAAAAAAACTACAAAGAGAAGACTCTTAAATGTTTTTTTCTATGAACTCTTTCTGATACAAGCTATTTCTACTGAGTTTCTTTGTAATTGGACTGCTTCCTGTAGCAGCAATAAGAAAGAGAGTATTCAAAATATATTTAATTCTTGATTTATAAAAATAGCGTGTGTAATGTACTCTTCTCCCCACCTAAGCCATCTGTGTCCCAATCCTTCTGTGCCTGCTGTTCTGTGGAGTTCAGGCCTTTAAGACCTAAACCGGCATGTTTTTCTCCACAGCTGAAATGATTCCTTTAAGGCAGGTATTTCCTGAGGCAGCCAGAGCAGGGGCCAGGCTGTTGCAGGTGCTTCCCTGTGCCTTCAGCAGGCATTTGCACAGGTTGTGAGTCTCAGCCAGCTCTTCCCAAAGGCTTTAGGCTGTTTTATAGCTTTTGGAGTTTTTCAAATGGCAGGGCACAAAAATGCTGTAAAATGTTGTTTGGATTTGGTAGCCATCGCTCTTCCCCATATGAAGAGCCCGTGGGTTTCCTCTTGTTCTTTGGGCCGCTGTTCATGACAGTATTTTCCTTGTACCTTTCACCCAAAACCTCTTTGGGGCCACCCCAAGTTTATGTCAGGGACTTCCTCAAGCTGCATGGGCTGTTTTGCAGCCCTAGAAGAGCTTCTCAAATAGTTCCTGTTGTATCCACTTAAGGCAGAGGTAGGGATAGACCAATAGTCCTTCCTTAGAAGCCAATAGCAAATGATTGTGCATTTTCTAATCTGATTTTTCTGAATAAGACTGTATGTTGTTTTTGTATTTTTATGGTTGTAAATACACTGCATTTTATAAAAAAAAAAAATAGGGGCTTTTTTTCCATTTTTTTTTTTTTTGTGGGCAGTATTGCTCGTCTCTTACCACTTAATTTTTTTGTGCCTCCCTTTAATGCTTCTAAGTGGCTAAGTAACTCTGTAGAGGACAAAATTATGACAATAATTTCTTTTTTATTGTTCCATTATCTTGTCTTTCCAAGCTGAGCATAGGGCTCTTTGTCCTTTCCCTTTTAGCTGTGAGCTCCAGAGGATGACGGTAGGTTATGGCAGGTTTGTCACGGAGCACATTGCTGTGAATCTGACATAACGGGCTGTCATGTGTAAGACTTATTTCTGTGAGCAGGTTTGTATACTGTCACTGCAACTAGGCAGCTAAATTGTGTTTAATTTCTACTTCTGTGTCTCTACAGTAATTGTAGCTGCAAGAGTTCAGCATTTTGGAATTGCAGGCACTGGGCAATATTTCCAGCTCCAATGCCATCTGTATTCCCAAACACACTCTTGTTTCTCCTCTAGATTGCCTGCTGGTTTCTGGGTTCCGCGTGTAAACTCTGGGCTCAGCAGAAGCCCCGCAGTGACCACATGCGCGTGTTTCACCAGGACACCCCATAACACACGTTGTTGTAGGATTTTGCAAGAACACAATGTCACGGGATCACCCTATGGTGTGGGAATTTCCTGTAAGACCCTTTTCAACCAGAGGCTTGGAAAGCAGCACGTGTCTGGGACTGTGCCAGGTCCCTAGGCACGTGTGGGACGCTGTTCTGCAGGTGCTGTGTTTCCATATCCCTGCAGGGAACTTCTCTCCTCCATGCCATCCTTTTCACATGCATGTCGCAGGCCCTGGGGTGCGAGGGTGTCCAGAAGCAGCTCAGGGTGGGGTAGGCTCCAGCTGGAGAGGAGGAGAGAGGATGGGTCTTGTCTTTGCACTTTAAGACTTTAGCAAAACTTCTATGGAATTCTTCTTTTGCCAGCTGTTGTCTTCCGAGTAAGGGCATCTGGGTACAAACCCAGTGTTTGCTTGTTGCCACAGCATATTGCCAAAAAAAAAAAAAAAAGGGATTTATTGAGGCATCTCGTCTGTCTCATCTGTAATTTTTGTGATATAAACTAAGGAATAACTGTATTAAATATTTTATTTTTGAAAGGTAGGGAATGATGCCATAGTGCAAGAACAGCTGTGGGATCTAATGAGGGAAGATGTATGCTGTGTATAAAATCAATCTATTTGTGTTGTTTATACGGTGACAGCAATAAAATGCATAGAAGCTGCCAGTCAAAATGCTGACAACATGCAAAATTATAAAATAATAAAGCAAGTGCTTCTGATGTTGAGTAATGAAATAAATGTTTGTCATCCCTCATAGTTTAGTGCAACTCTACAAATAGGAGAAAAAGGGGATGCATTATGAATATCCATCCGCCCGTCCATCCCTGCTACTTCGTAGCAATCCATGTATTTCTCCTCTTTGATAGAAACCCTGCCCTCCAGCTAATGCATGATGTCATGATCTTGTAAGTCAATTAATTCTTCGAGGTCAAGGGTTCATACAGTTTAAAAAGTAAGAATCAAAGGGATGTAGTTCCAGCCCCCTTTTATTTAAAGGACTGAAGATCAAGACAGTTTCTGCTTCCATTTCCACTAAAGTCTTCAGGAGAACTCTTATTTTTATTCTTCCTGAGCTTTATGTTACTAAAGAGAATGTTTGTGCTGTATCAAATATTGTAACTCATCTGTAAGTTTCTTGTACTTCCTCATTCTTTGTTTCTTAGCTCTTTTTTTACCAGCTATCTTTAATATTTTTGTGTTTGCCACCGTAACAGATGAAGTAATATCTAAATGTTCTACAGCCACGTGAATACCCTGCAGCATCCAAACAATTCCTGCCATCTTGGTCTGCAGTACAGTTCTTGGAGTTCACCTCCCTCTCTTGTTTGTGTGTGAGAAATTTGCTGCAGCCTGAAGGCAGGATGGGGTAGCACTTTGTCTAGGACCTGAAGGGTGAATAATGGAACCACCGAGCTAAATAATATCTTTACAGAGAGCAAAATTAAGAGGCAAAGCAGGAAATGAGTTTTAGCTTTAAGAGGGGATAGGTTGGTAAAGCAAACCAGCTTTGGACAGCTAGCTTTCCATTTGGGTCTGGCTGGATCAGTCAGCATGAGCTGTGGTTAGAACAACTGAAATGTTGGTCAAGGTTTTTATTCACATGTTTTAGAAATCTGACCAGCTGGTTACAGCATTAAGTGAACTATAATACAGCCAGAAAGCTAGCCTTACTAGAGCTGTTCTTCCAGCTTTGCTTTTATTAGTGCTCATCCCAAAGAGACAGGATTTTAATGTAATTTTTGCATTTTGGCATATTTGGAAAGCATGAAAACTGGAATTTCTCTTCCTTTTTGCTTTCTTCTGCCCTCCCTCCACCTCTGAAAGTGAAGATGATTAATAAGGAGAATGGATAAGAGGGGAAAAATAGAAATTGAAACACTATGTTGGTAAGCAAACCGAGCTCCTAAGCTATGTGAGTTGAGAAAGCTTGTGTTACACAGGGCCTTCAAGGTGAAGGTGAGAAGACTGCATTAAAGTGGAGGTAAAAAGTAATTGAAATGAAGACTGGTTACTTCTGATAGCCAAGAATGATGTGCTATTTGCAGACTTGGCAAACACACCTGTATTTGTGAACTTTTTCCTAGGAAGTAACACGATTGCTGTTCCTTGGCTGTTGCTGTGTTCCACTTCAGATTTTGTTCAGTGTGAGGTGCAAGGGGGTCTTACATACAGGGATGCAGTGCCATCGGAGGTGTGCTGCTCTCTGGAATGTTCGCCTGTTCACCTGATACTTTGTTTTATCACGCTTTTATTACTACATTATAATTCCCAGCAAGGTGCAGTAAAAAGAAGAGAATTTTATAGCTTCCCAACTAAAACTATCCATCATGGTAAATGAGATCTAATGGTCAGGGAATTGTACCACCAGGTAAACTGGTGATAGCAAATGAAAGCTGATCCCTTCTCTTTGCTCATGCTGCATGAAACTGGGCTGTTTCCTAATGAAACAGGGAAGTCATTTCAAAGAAGAATGAGTGATATTCCTGTGACTAGGGATGTAAAAACATAGCTGTAGCAAGGCAAGACTATGAAAGCAGGTTTGCTCTGCAAAATTGTCAGAGGTCGGGAGGAGGGTTCCTTTTTTTTATTTTCTTTTTTTTTTTTGAGACCTCACCCAGAATCTCCATTACTGTGGAAGACATTAAAAGTGGAAAGGAAGAGTTTGTTGTGAATCTTTGAAGCAGTTCTCTAATTTTAAATGCTAATTTGTGAGCCCTGTGAGTTTGAATATCAGATATTTTATACAGTGACTGATAAAGCAAAGAGGTTATATTATTTATACAACAGAAGCATTCATGCAGCAGGGAGCTTAAGTATCTTTCCCTTCAAGCAGTTATTTGTAAAATACAAAGGAAACAAAATATACCTTGAACTGAATTTCTTTATCTGTTAAATTAAGCTGTTACATACCAAAGAATGACTCTTCCCTTAGAGCTGAGGTTGAACTTGTTTGGGATTTTTCTTTCTTTGTTTTCTGATTACAGCTAGTGAAGAATAGATTCCCTTAGCCCTTTCTCCTCCCGTATTCTCTGAATAACCACGAGAGTCCAATAAATGACCCCTAAAACTCAGGCACTTGGGTTGTATTAAAGCAAAGAGACAACAAGGGGAAGGCTGGTGTCATATTGGGATGTTCTTTTAACTGAAATACTGAAACATGCTCTTAAATCACATGCAGAAAACTGCAGTTACTAATTTTGTGAAATGCAGGTGCAGGACCATTCTTGGGGGTTGGGGCAGATTGGGTGTTTTGCATTTTTAAAAGATGGAGTCTCTTTTTCAATATACAAAGCTTCCTGCAATATATTACCAGGGTAGAAAACTTCAATGCATGTGTACAGCTTGACTGAGTAATTCATTCTGACAAATGCTAAATGATGCTATAATCCCAGTCACCTAAAATTAAAGAAATACATGTACAGACATTACTCCTGACATTTTTAAAACTTCAACAAGCAAATTTTTTTTGCAGACTTTAATGAAATTTTCTGAGGGTGTGGATGAGATAAACTCTTGTGTGGCAGATCTGCAGCTGAAGTTCCCACTCCTGAGTTTCCCAGTCCCCTGGAAAGAAACATTCTAAGGGTGTCACCACAGGCACTCAGAAGCTAAAGGATATTTGTCACAGGCTTCAGTTGCAGCTGTACAATTTAGTTTCTGAATTCATGCTTCTTTGGTCCATATTGCAGGAGGCAGCAGCTGTGTGAATAATGGCTTCTCACTGAGCTCTAAACTCATGTTGGTGTAGTGACTAGAACCATGATGAAACGGGAATAACTTGTATTTGTTGGTGTTTTGTGAGCATCAGTTTGGGATTCATCTACATTTCCTTAACTTGATTTTGTAGCCTTTCTGGGAGGCCAAAGAATCCGTTGCATGTTAGAGTCTTAAAAGTCCTGCAAAATTATCCTGTCTGCAAAACGTTAATACAATGAAGTGATTGATGGCTCTGTTTTCTGAAGGCTCTGTGCTTTTGTGAGTGGTTTTCAGTTTGCTTAAGCTTTACTTATTGGACCTTTGCCATGTTTTGCTGAACTGAACCTATGGTGGGGAGAAATTGTCAGCATCTTGCATATGATGGGAGGCAGGCAGCTCTGTGTCTTGGGAACTGGTGTTCCATTAAAGGATTTCAAAGGTAAAAAAGTGCAGGCACAGGATAAACCCAATTCTTCTGTGGTAAGTGACCCCCAGGAACAGCTTTCTGTTGTGCAGTCATGTTCACAAACCATCTCTTGAAGAACATTTATTTAAAAAGCACAGAGATAAAAACTTTCTAAATTCTAGACTGTAGAACTTGAGTTTTTTACTGAAAATGTTGGAAAAAAGGCAGCAGATGCTTTGTGGCAGGGTTTCTTCTGTTTTCACTCAAGTCTCAGCTGTGTTGTGTAGGTTTTCCTTTGTGTGCTAAGTTCCTCCTTTCATTAAAGGAGCTTCTGAAGCCCATATGAATGAATGACAAACTACCCAAGATCAATGGAGAGGAAACAAGATCAATGTTACCTCACCATTCCACATCTTAGTGCAGTTGGATACAAAGAAAGATCATGCTGTCAGATGATCTGCCAGTTGTGTGTCTGTTATCTACAAATGGGCACTTTGTAAATTCTGTGTAAACATGAAGAGCAGCCTTCCTGACAAATAAGAACAAAAGCCACAACAGTCTCTGGAGGGTGTTCCTAGTGAAACAATAGTAAGAAATGGATGGGTATCTTTGGAATTCCGTTGCTTCAGTGACATGTTGTGTTCTTTCCTGCAAGAAAAGGTTGCTTTTCTAACCAAGCTACACACACAGTTACACAGAAGCTTCTAAATTTTATTGCAGCACAAAGAGAATGTAATGAACTCATTAAGGCTTTAAAAGAAGGTCAGTGAGTTTTAAGTGATCTACTGTATATGGCTATCCAACAAAACTTACTTTTTGTCAATAGCAAAAAGAAGATTTTATTTTACAACTTGCTATCCTTCTTTCCTCTGTTTATTGTTTTGGCTGCAAAGTCACATTGCAAAAACTGAGTACTTAACTCCTTCTCAATTAATTTTTTTTCAGTAAGGATGCTTGTACAGAGCTGCTCCTTCCTGAAGTTTGTCCACTTTGCTCTGGCTCAGTGAAATGGCACCTGCCAGTTGCTGTATGACCCACCAAGGGCCAGCCTGTTTGAGAGCAACCCTTGAAATATCTTCTCTTTTCTATAGCTGCTGTTTTGGAGCAGCAAGAACTGCAGTCCAAACCAACTGTTCTTTCAAAATGGTTTGGTTCATGATAATTCCAGCCTTTCTGGTTCCTGAAGATGACCTTTCATTCCCAATATTTTTCATTT
This sequence comes from Donacobius atricapilla, assembly GCA_013397315.1. Taxonomy (NCBI): domain Eukaryota; kingdom Metazoa; phylum Chordata; class Aves; order Passeriformes; family Mimidae; genus Donacobius; species Donacobius atricapilla. The sequence goes on along the minus strand of WBMY01011985.1, from coordinate 738,813 downwards.
TTTTCTCCTCAGCCCCCCTCCCAATACTTTGAGAGTGTGGAATTCTCTTGCAGCATGGAAGGGTGAGAACTGCTCCTATTAAAATATACTATGTAAAGAAATGAAAGATGGCAGAGATGAGTTTGATTAATTGATTGAGGGAAGAATATGTGATTATACTGAGGAGGATTTACTGGTGCTTCCTAAGAGGTCTATGTTGGTTTCTCGGTTCATGCCCATCATTCCCTGATGATTTTACCTTCTAATTGCAAAACTGAGGATGTTTTCTCTCCAGCTAAAACTACCAATTCCCTGTAGCTGACCTTTGTGCTGGCTAACCCAACAGAGAACAAGTAAAACAAAATGGTCTGAGTTAATAGAGATCAGCAGGAGAGGTCTTTTTTTTCTGCTTTATTTTTGCTTTTATATGTATAAAATGTGAGAAATGACGCTCACTTTTAAAATGTCAAAGGTTTATTAAACCTTAACAAAACACAACAAAGGGCTGAGTAAGGAGAAGAGCAGCGCTGGGAGCACGGAACTAAACCACCCTGCGCTCACCCACGAAATGGCCGCTGCGCCTTTTATTGCATCTGCTGACCCTGGCCCCTCCCAAAGGCTGCCAATCAACCCTTCCTTGCTGCCTATTGGTGGAGGCTGCTTTCCTGCAATGTGATTGGAGGTGGGGTGTTGCCGTGCCACGCCCCCCGGTACCAAGCCCTCCCCATTGCCAACAGCCCCATCCATGCAAGGGGCGCAGGAGCAGCTCCCTCCACCTGTCCTGACTGCCCGGGCCGTCCCTTGGCCGCCGTACCGGGGGAAAGGGGACTGTGGGGAGAGCAGAGCACATCTAAAACACAAACCACAATAACATACCTATGCATCAATAAACCTTCTCTTAACATACCCACAATATTAATCCCTTAATTGTGAGGGCCAACCATCACATCACCCATCTATAACATAAATTATATCAATTTCATCTAAAACTTGTTTTCAAACTTCTCAGAGATGACAGAGAATTTTTTCCAGCATTTCCCCATCTTGTTGAAGCATCCTTTATTTATCACCTTGGCTCTGAGAGGCAGTAGGTTGAAGTGCTGCTGCTGTTCTTTGGTGATTGCAGATGTTTGCATGCTGGGGTAGTGATGAAGCTCTGCCTTGGGACTGTGTAGCAGCTCTGACGAGTTTTCCTCCCTGGCAAGCCCAGTGCTGCTTTTGGCCACAGACTTCCAGGATGGTGTTAACACTGCTGCACTCAAACAAGACAAAAATATGCTTTTTTTAAAGGCATAAATATTTTGTGGATTTAGGTGACATTGGTGGCATTGTGTGACTTGTAATGGAATTTATTTCTGGAAATGGTCAGCAAAGTTGATGTGAATTCAGATATGTAGGAAAGATGCTCTAAGATGAAAGTGACTGACACCCCCTTCTTCAGTTAAGAAGAGATCACAGTGGGATGTAGTATCTGTCATGTTCACATCTTTATTAAATTCCTCTTTATTATGCTGAATTTTGTATGAAGAAAAACCTTACCTTGTTCCTTATTCTGGCAGTCACATTTGAAAAAAAATATGTAGGAAAATCCGACAGGGCTACAGAACACCTTACTTATGAAATATAGCCTGTATATTCCTTAAAGCATGAATTGTTCTTTAGGTTTTTACTTGCTAAGTCTTCTCTTTCAACTGACCATAAAAAAAGAAGATAGTAGTCCAAGGATTTCTCGCTGAGCTGGGCAAGATACTAAAAAATAGGTTAACTTGAAACTGAAGTGGCCTAATTAAAAATGGAGAACAGGTGTAAACCGAAATTAATTTAGTTGTGTAGCAGTTACATTGGATTGCTACAGATTTTGTGGTACTGGAAGCAGCTAAGTGAAGACTCTTTTTAAAGGACCTGAGACTTCAGTTTAACTTGTATTTGGCTTCTTGCAAAAAAAAAAAAAAAAACAAACAAACAAGACAAAACCCAAAAAAACCCCAAAACCAACAAAAAAAACCCCCAACCAAAACCCAAAACTGAAGTGGTCTGTGGGACGGGGTACAATGGGAGTGTCCTGTCGTTCTGTCACTTGCTGCCTGGAGAGAGAGACCAACCCCACCTGACCACAGCCACCTTTCAGGAGGTTGTAGAGAGTGATGAGGTCACCCCTGAGTCTCCTTTTCTCTAGGCTGAGCAACCCCAGCTCCCGCAGCCGTTCCTCACAGGGCTTGTGTTCCAAGCCCCTCACCAGCCTCGTTGCCTCCTCTGGCTGTACTCAAGCATCTCAATGTCCTTCCTAAACTGAGGGGCAGAGCTGGGCACAGCACTCAGTGTCCTTCCTAAACTGAGGGGCAGAACTGGACACAGCACTCAGTGTCCTTCCTAAACTGAGGGGCCAGAGCTGGACACAGCACTCGAGGTGTGGCCTCACCAGTGCCCAGTGCAGGGGCAGAATGACCTCCCTGCTCCTGCTGGCCACACCATTCCTGACACAGGCCAGGAGCCACTGGCCTTCTTGGCTCATGCTCAGGGCACTCTGCTGGCTCATGTTCAGAGTTTGCTGATGGCACAAGTCCTGTTTCAATTTCAGCGGTGTCTGTTGTGCTCTGATTGTGGAGTGGATGGTGTGAGCAATGTTTACATTTATTAAAGCGTTTCACGTAGCACAAAGAATACCTGAATCCTGGACTCCTAGGTAGGAACATGATCAAGAACTGCTCCATATTTTCCCTAAAAGAGGATTCCTACTGGTCTTGAGTGAATTGCATGTAATTGCATAAATAATGTAGCACTGGTAAATTTGGGCTGTGTTTGTGCAGGCTTTGGTGGCTTCTGTAACTACGACTTTGTTTGTGCATGGGTACAGAAAAAGCTGGCAAATGCAGAGGAAAATCTGAAAATCTGGGTTTGTAGATAATAAAATTAATTTCCAGAAATTTGTCTGTGTTCCATCCTTATTAATTAATTCACTAAGTATTTTCCCCTGAAATGTTGCTACAAAAGGAGAGTCAATTTTTGAAGAATTGCTATGCATGAGGTAGGTTGACAATAAGGACTAGGAGGAATTTTGGAAAAGACTATGCATTTTAATTAAATCCATCATTTGAATTTTTAAAAAGTAGTTTGAAAACAAAACAAAACTCATTCTCACATTATTCATTTTGAGGCCTCAGGACATTCCAGCTAATTAGGGGATTTTTTTGCTCTAAGTATGACACAAGCCCTAGGTATTAGACTGAAAGACATGTGTCAATGTATAATATAGAAAATTAAACAGTGAAGTTAGTTTTTGTCTTCAGAAAATATTAACCTTGTTTGCTCATGAATAAAATGGAAGAACTGTCAGAATATTTTAATAGAATAAAATGCTGAAAATGAGAGTGAGTGTTACATGATAACTAATTGTCTGAAAGAGCTAACAGTGACAGATGGCTTGTTATGATGCTTAGGGACTTTTTTGGTCATCTTCTGTTGTCAGTGAAAATCCTTGTCAGGAGTCAGATCTCAAATGATTGTCACTGATGGTGTATTTATCAGGAAGTTCATTTAGTAGGAAAGTCACTGGTCTTTGGGAGCAGAGCATGAAGCCGAAGCCTCACCAGTCTCACTTAAAATTGGAATTTAATTGCTGTAACTGCTCTGGTTTCCAGCAGAGGTGAACTTTACTCTTTATGAGTGAAGCTGAATCTATGTCCTAACTGTGGCTGTACATTGAAAGAGAAGAAAGCAGAGACATGCTGGAAAATCGTTGTTTCAATCAGGTGCTAAAAGATGTTTTCAAAATTGACTGAGGAGAATGAAGGAATTGGGAAACTTCTTGGAATGAGGTACTTAGATATCCCAAATTTTTCTTATTTCATGTGTTGTCAAAACCATGATAATTTCAAAGCAGGGAGAGCAAAAGGGATTCATTGTCTTCAAGTGAATAAATACTGCTGGATTCTATTGCTGGTTCTGTGCCTGGCTGTGCTCCTGTGGGGTCACCCCAAGGCCCCTCCCTTCTCTGGGAATGAACAGCCGGATGCTGCTCACCCCAACACTGCTATGCTCAGGACTTTCCATGGAAATGGCTATGGCAGATCCTGAGTTGCAATTAAGGACCCTATGAATCACTGTGAGACAGTGGAAGAGCCCCTGGGTCAGTCCTTCCCGCCTGGAAGAACACACATTTCACCTTTCACTCCCCTGCCTGGTCCTGGTGGTTTCCTCTTGTTGTGCTTAAAACAGTGACATCTTTGTGCACCTCAGCATTTCTTCAGCTGAGGAACTTCTGTTCAGCTTCTAAAACTGCTCACCAGTCAGCCTGGTAAAGCAATCTTCGTAATGATCTGGCAAAGTACACATCCTTAAATAGTCCTCTGCCAGCTAAGAAACTCTCCTCTGCAATTCAAAGTGTACACAGATTTATATGTGAAATTTAAAATAAAATATTTGCTCATGGCAGTAGAATATGTAAAGCAAGAACTAGCAGGTAAGCTCAGGAAAGTAAAGAGGAAAAAATAACTTGGAGTCCTATGATCCTCCTTAATGCATGGAAACCTCACTGAATCTGTTTTGGCAAATATGTAGGAATTTTTTTCAAGCTTCTGTATTTACTGCTAATGGGAGTTTTACTTGCAGCTTCCCACGCTCTGCAGTTAAGAATGACTTTCCCTTTTAATGTTGTTTTAACATGATTTTCTTGTCATTTCATTACTTATTGTAGATCACCAAAATTACTGGTTTGCAAACTTTATCATGGTCTGGTAATAAAACTCAATAAGATCAGGAAACCTAAAAAAGACCTAGCTAATATATCTTACTGCAAGTGTAAGACTAGCTGCTACTTTACCCTAGAACAATAAAGTTTAACTCTTTATGGAAGCGGGGATGTTGCAAGGATGGTGTCATAATGTGATGAAAATGTGCTTCACCTGGGCTTGTAGTAGCTCTTGTGTTACGTGTGTAGGTGCTCTGCACAAAGGTGAGTGGTTTGTGCATTTGTTCTGTACTGTGCCATGACTCCAGCTGGAAATGAGGGTCTTTTCCTTTTGGCACAGCTCAGTCCCACAGCTGTTTGGTCCTTAGCTACATTGCCAGGGAATCAGGGAAGGCCAGTGATGGTCAATCTTGTTATTATAGTCATTATTATTCTCTCAAATCTGGGTATTGCCCATCAGCTGCCCAGTGCTGGCAGAAGAGTCATTGTCAGGGCCTAGGGAAATGCTGCTTTTGCTCTTCCCCAGCTGGCTGGGGAGTGCTGCACCACTGGTTCATGGTGCTGCCTGGGGGAATATCAATCCCAGAGCTGTCAAGGTGATGTGTGAATAGAACACAGCAGAATAAATTTAGAAGGAATGGTGAAAAACCGACAGTGCTGAATTAGTGAACCTGTAGTTGCCTTGTACAAAAGGAAACAAGAAGCACATGGAAAGGCACAACTTTCCATTGGGTAAATAAAATTACTGTGGCCAATATAAAACAAAAGATAGAACCAAGTGTATATGACATTAGAATAAACAATTCATGACTGGAAGAAGAGGTAATTCATCCCTATAAAAGTGGTTCTAACACTACCAGGAGCAACAAAAAAAATTGAATGAAAGGTAAACAGCATTACATTCTGTAGAATGAGAAAACCATTAGTTTCTCAGGCTTGAGAAGACCATCAGTTAAAGCTATTTGTTCTGGAATTGAAAGAGGCCTGCAACTCCTAATTACAAAAATAAAGAGAAAATTTAGGGAGTTAGTTTAGAAAACAAAATAAAAATACAAAAGTCATGCAAAAACTCAGTTATTCAGTGCAGCGGAAGTGAGGTGTCTTCAGAGCTTGACTGAAAAAACAGCAGGCTTTTATCAGGGTGGGGTGATTGAGGCTTGCATAGAGGGAAAAATATAAACATGCTAGTTAATGCTGAAATGCAGAAGTGTACAACAAAGCTATGGAATAACGTAGAGACTCAAGATGACTAACACATGACGGTAACTGCATATACATGACTGAGTAATGCAAACAGGGAGAGGAAAATGGAAGAAATAGTGTTACTGACAGTGCAATTGAGAGAGATTTGTTGAAAATACAACATGCTAGCTGGATGTCACCCAGCCCAAATACCAGAAATGCAAAGTAGTGGTTTGTTCTGTTTGTTTATACTGGTGTAGTGTTTGAGAACTTCTGCTGGGCATGTACTCACTTTCAGTACCCATGCTGAGTGCCTTAGTGTACATGCACCTCAGCTGGGTTACTGATTTCACCCCTAACTCAGGCTTAGCACCCTTGGGCCTGCTTCCAGACAGCCCAGCTGCATCCCCTTCTGCCTTCAAACTTGGTTAAAAGCCCTCTCAGTGAGTTCTGCCAGCTCATGAGCTAAAATCCTTCTGCCCTTAACAGAGAGATGGAGCACGTCCAGTTCCAGCAGGGCAGGTGCTGTAAGAGTTGCCCTGTGATCAAAGAACCCAAAATTCTGCTGATGGCACCAACCCTTGAGCCACTTGTTGATGAGGTGAGCTCTCCTATTCCTTTCACCATTTTTCTCTGCCACCAAAGGGACTGAGCAGAACACTGCGTGTGCTCCTGCCCTATCAACCTCTTGACCCAGTGCCCTAAAGTCCCTTTTAATTGCCCTGACAATCCTCTTTTCAATCTCATCACTGCCAGCCTGGAGTATCTGCAGTGGGTAATAGTCAGAGGGCTGAATCAGCCCAGGGAGACTCTCAGTAATATCCCATACCTGGGCCCCAGGGAGGCAGCAGACCCTCCTGTGGGATGGGTCTGGTTGCCATTTGGGGCCCTCTGTTCCCCTCAGAAGGGAGTCACCCACTAGGACTACCCTTCTTTTCTTTTTAATGTCAGAGGTGGTGATCCATCTGACAGATGAGGTGCAATTGGGAGGATCTCCAGGCAGATCATTTTCTCCGACGTCGTCGGGCTGACCCTTTGGGTCCACAGCCTCATACCTATTCTTAGTTTATAGCACTGAAGTCAGCAATTGCCTCACAGTAAGAATACCTAAAAGCTAGCCAGATTGTGGGCTTTTTGGTAAAGAATAGAACTAACAAGTAGTATGCATTTCTATAGAACGATATCACCATCTTTATATAATAGCTGCAGTATTATTTTGCTCTGTTGGCAAGCCAGATAGGTTGTGTGAATTTACTTCAAGCTGAAGAGACCTCACCTGATTCTCAGAAGTTTTAGATTATTGTAAGTATTTCGCTGAGTTAAAGTGCTTGATTCTAGGGAGCAGGCAAAAATAATATCCCATTTTTGACATGTATATTGTGAATCAAAACAGCACCTTGAACCGGACTTGCAGAGGGCAGAGGCTGAGAAATCACCTATAACTATCCTTTCATCTTCCAGAAACACATTCCAATCATATTTTGAACTGCTCATGGGGAAACTAAATTTAATGCCTTCTCAAAGTACCTGGCAGAAAGTTTCAGAAGGAAGAGTCAGTAAGAACAAGCTGAGCTCCTTGCACTGACAGAGGGACCCAACTCCTCTGCTGGTTACAGCTGCTCATCCACCTTCACTCCTCTGAGGTTCACCTTCCCTCAGCTCCTCAGCTGGCTGCATCCCAGGCCCGACCTGGCTGCACATAACCAGTTCTCATGGAGGGATTTCTTTGTGTCTCTTTCCCAAGATCTGGGCTCAGGAGCATTTTCATGAGTAGCTGCAGCAGAAGGTCTTGCAGGGTGTGGTAACCAATAGTAGAGGCAACAATTCTTCATGTGGGGGAGAGAAGGAGTATTGGCTTATGGCAGGAGTATGGGTGTGAAAGGTCACAGCGGGAAATAGTTTAGTTGGAAATAGAGACATCCATCTTCCACAGTCTCACTTTTCCATTTTCTCCACTAAACTTTCCCCGTATCAGCAGTATGGTCAAATAGTGAAACAGTATGCTCCCAAACCAGCTTCCTAGAATATGAGACAGTTATTTTTGGACACAAATAGAACTGCGTGAATTTGAGCAGACCAAGGGGGAGAAAAAAAAGTTCAAGCCAAGTTGCTTAAACTAAAAAAGACTTTCCTCATATTTCCAGACAAATAACTGTATTCTTGCATTCTTGTAAAACGAGTTTGTCTTGCAAGCTTCATGCAAAACCTCACTTTCTCTTCTATGTGAATAGAAAGATTTTGTGTTGTTTGAGATGGATCTCCACAATATTCCTGTGTGGTTTGCATAACCAAGTGCTGTGTGTGACTGAAAGCCAAACTAGGTTGATGATGATGTTTATAAAAGACAGGTGCATTGTTATTCAGTGTTCAGTGGTAGAACAATGAGTTCTGTGCCCTGAAAATGTCCTCCTTTTTTTTTGGGAGAGAAGAAAAAAGTTTTTCTGCTGTGCCTGGTATTAACCACAGTTTCAAAGCCATTAGGAACCTTCCTTCTTTGTAACAGTCAAAATGATTTGCTAGGAAACATAGAAATAATTTTGGGGTCTGTTGGAGGATTGTATTTCATACTGTTTGTAATACTTATTTTTAAATCCTCTCCCTTCATAATAGGAGAACCGAACCTTTCTTGTTAGCTGCAATATAAAACATGACCTTCACTCTTTCTCCTTCACTTTCCATAACAATTTTTAGCATAGATAGCAGTTGCTTATTGTCTGTTACTTCGAACTAATCTACCTGTTCTCTTGTAAATAACTAGCAGACCTGGAATATTTGATTGTGTTTTGTATGTTTATAGCAGGCAACAAAAATATTTGTCATTTCCATCAGTGGTATCTTCTTTGTACAATTGGAATTCAATGCCATTTCCTTCCAGAAGTTACCAAAGCATTTATGAAATGAGTGAACACTATGTGCAGCTCACCAAGACTGCTCAAGCAGAGACCAGAATGTCTTTATTAGTTCTGTGCTGGGTTAATACTGCCTCATGTCCTGACATTTCAGAATATATTTGTATATAGCCAAAATGAAAACCTTGAACTTCTAAAACCAGCACACGTTGCAATGAGATGTGAATTTCCTATCAAGATTTGACATAGAAAAAATGGTGATAACTTTATCCCTTTATAGAAATACATGCTACGTATAGATGTGCTGCAGACGCATATATTTTTAGAATCTGGGGCATTGATACTAATTTATGAGTCAGTGTACCTTATTCTTATTTGCTCACCCAATATTTCCCATACTTTTCCTAAAAAAGTAAAAAAGAAAACAATTCCCTGTATGTTTACGCACAAACGCCCCCTATCCCCCCCTCCTTCAAGTGATGCAGTATTAGTTGAGGCCATTAATTTTTATCTGACTTATCTCTGAGTTCTGATTATGTAACTGGAGAGCAGGCTGTCCAGCTAGACTGTACACAGACACTGGTTTCAGAATGATTCATCATAGGAGTAAAAAGATATACCCTAAGCAAAGGTATATCTATATATAATTTGAACATTTCTTCTTTCATTCTCTGCTATTTCCAGCAATGATCAAGGATATATTGAATGATCCCCTCCCCATTTAACGCTGTAGATTTTATCTGCAGTTTATCATTCCTCAGAAATGCTATTTCAATTCCACCTTGTTTCAAAGTCTTATTTTACAATGACAAAACCCAGTAATCAGTAAACTGTAAACAGTACAAAATACACATATCTGCTATTGTTAAAACAACAACATGGACACTTAGGTCACCTACTTTGTCTTACCAAAGTATTTCTAGCAGCTTTCCCAAGAAATCTGCTGAGCATGCTGATACTGGAATAAGCAGCACATCCTGTCTAAGCTTAACCCATTTTTTCACCAGTTGTCCAGTGCATTAAATGAACTAAAAATTGTGGAAGACTTTTATTGCCAAACTTGTTCAGTATTTCTTTGCATTGTGGGCCAAACTGACCTCTTACCTGTACTGCATCTTGGAGATTTAAAAACATGAGTCTACTAATGCTGATTTAAAATCATGGGTCTACTAATGCTTCTTAATAGCCGACTTTATAGAAATTATTGGGTGTAGAGGCCTGTGGTGTAGAGGCCAAGGCTCAATATCTTGTTCAAGACATTTGACATACACAGCAAAAAAATCTCCCTGCATCCAACTGAGTTTCTCTCAGCTGGATAGTTTAAAAACGTGCAGAAAGTGTAAGTGGAAGCTTTTTCACCTCTTCTTTTTGTACTGACTATTATTTCCTACGCCTTACTCACTCACACCCCTACTGATTTACTGAGTTTCTCTTTAAAATAGCAACCTGGGTATTTCTTGGCTAAATTTTTCTGCTTGGGCCACAAATTCTTGGTTTTCCTAATTTGGGAGTGGAAAGATATGCATTTCTGCTGAGCAGGATGCAGAGTGCTGTAGCGAGGAGAGGGAGGATTGCCAGTTTGCTTCCAGTCATCCTGAACACAAATCTATGGAATTTTGCATCAGATGCCCTGTACCACCCCAGGTATATGGCAGTGAGCCTAGGCTCAGAGAGAGCTGTTACTTGGTCAGGCTTCAGAGATTTAAAGAAAAGAAACTTGTGGTGCAGAACGTTTGGCAATGCTGGGCCATACTGATTACTGAAAGTAAGTACAGACCTTCTCAAGAATCAGAATGCCAGACTTGCATCACAGACCAGACACCTGTGAACTCCCTAGAAGTGCAGGTATTTTGCAGTTAAGTAATGCATGAACAGCATACAAAAGCAGTGTTCTAGTCCCTGGCTTACAAAGGTCTCTGTCCAAAAGTCTCTGTGGTCCTCCAAATTGTATCACCTGTCTAATACAGAGAGTATCATCTGTGGGAGCAGTGGCCTGCTGCAGCCACCCCGACCTTGATGAGAGCTCTGAGTGGAAGCAGTGGCCTGTCACATTTATCTCGACTTTGATAAAGGCTCTCTGTTCTCTCAGGAAAGGTGCACACCAAAGGATTGACTCCAGCCATAAACACCATGTGTGAATGTTTTCCTTTGCCACCCAGAACGCTGTCAGGTGGCATGTTTGGGTGGATGACTGATAAGGGCAGAAATGTCTGCTCTATGGGTGCTTGGTGGTGTGGTCTTTCCTTCTGTGCCTTCCCAAAACTTTCCCTAAACTTACTCATAGCAGAAAGAGATAAATACTGGAGTGTGTGTAATAAAGAGAGATCCTGCTAGAAGCAGCAGTGGTCTCTGTTTTTTTTTTTTTTTCCAAGCTGCATTATCCACCTGCAAACCTCACCTTGGTGTGACTGTAAGCCACTGGGACCATGGTAAAATATGAGGGAGTAAGAGGCATTTGTGGTCTGCTTCAGAACATTAGTTGATACAGAGGATTTGAAACTAGAGAGTTTCTGTAGCAACTCATGTTGTTTTAGTGAGAGTCTGAATGAACCCAGTTTACTGGCATTAATTTGGCTTTTCATCTTTATCTTATTTCTAGGAGCTTTATAAACACCAGTAGCAACAACAGGGATTCAGTCACAAGAGCTTGTAGAAATCCCTGCTCTCCCTGTTTGAAGGGGATGTTGTCACTTATTTTCCCTTCTGCCTCAGGGTCTGGCCCATGCATCTGAGACCTAACTTTGAGTTCATCTTACCTTTGAACGCAGCGTTTATACTACACAGTGCTTTATTGACTGCTTTGTTTTGGAAAACACTAAAAATAACTCTGAATTCCAAATGTCAGTATTTCCTCAGTTGTACATTTTGTAGAAGTTATTCTTTAGCACTATATTTTCATCTCTTGACTCCACTGACATCAGCACTATGTATTTCCTTGCTGCCCTGTGGAAGTGTTAATACTCATTTTAGCAATCGCCCATGGTTTGTTCTGTTGTAAGAAAGTTATTATGAGTGCTACTGACAACAAAATATTGCTTTACCATTGTTTCTGGAAAAAAAATACAGTTGTGAAGAAGCTCACTTGAGTTCTTTTTGCAGAAGGGGGAAAATACGTTACATTTTTTCTAAGGTAATTGGAGTGATGATGGACATCACCTCTTAATACTGACTTGTTAATTGCCACCTAACACTGTTCTAGAACTTGAAAGTGTGTGGTTCTCCTTTTGCATACCCACAATCAAGTCAGTCACAGGAAGATTTCAGCATTACCAAATTTCCTCCTTCAATCACAGTGAAAGTCCTTTTTCTTTAGAACATCAGAAAGAAGTCATCAAGTATTGCAAAGCATGGCATGGCTGAGAAGTGGAGGTATATTGTAAGTCAGTCAGTTATCAGATCTTGATAATGACCTCAGGTCCAATAAAAAGCGTGATTTAATTTAGCTTACTGCTTTATAGATTAAAGAATTTTAAGGGCATTGGAGGTGGCGTTTTGCTCACAGTACAGCTAGTCTGTAGCTGGACAGATAAATGTGGCTATAATAAAAAACCCAATTTGGCTCTCCTAGTTTGATAAACAAGTCCCTAGGTGAACAATCACCGGACAGATTTAAACTCAAACAGAGACCTCAACCAACCCCTTCCAACCCCAAATGCAGCTTCATCGTTGGCCAGGGAGCTGGGCTGTGTTCAGACCCAGACCAAGCAGTGTCCAGAGCCAGGAGTTTTGAGCTCCCTGTATAAGATGGTTCTGAACAATCAAACAGGCTGTTTGTCTCATGATCATTGGGCTCCAGTCATGATCTCTGTCTCCAACCTACAATCACATGTAACAGTGTTTGCGCAGTACATTCCTGCTCTGGAGAAGGATTATAGCAATCCAAGCCATAGGAAACTAACTCAAGGGCTCTCTGAGTTCTCTGTGGAAAAATAATGGGACTGTCGCAAAGTTTTGGCTGCCTTGGTGATGAATAAAGTATTTCCTGCAGTACTTCAGGACACAGGTTTGTGCAGGTCTGTGCGGCGTGTTGACGTGATGGGTTCATAGGCTCATTGGGTCAGTGCAGCTTGTGACAAAAGCATGGCTAACATTTAGTGATCAAACTATTATTACTTTAATAGTATTTAGTGGGTGTGTAGAAGGCATAATTTTGTTTAAGGGGATGAGGGAATGATCTCAAAATAAGAAAGGAACAAAGCTCCAGGAGATGATGATTCTCAGGTTCACTGTTCTTTGCTTAGCCCTCATCTTCCTTTTAACTGCTAGAGGTGAGCAACAGGGCTACAGCTGCAGAGTGGAGCAGGGTGGCCCTAAAATAAACAGTGCTCAGCATGCCTGTAGTAACCTGTAGTATTGGGAGGAGAAACATCTCACATAATTCCCTTTAATTTCTTTTATCTGAACCTCCAGGAGTGCCCTGAGTCTTGGGCAGTTCTCCTAGAGAAATCTCCTGTGTCAGTGAATTAAATGCTGTACTTGGGATTGAGTCTGTTTTGACCATAGTTGAAACCAAAACTCAGTTGCCCATAAGTAATGTTTTCTATTTAAGAAGAAAAATGAAAGGAGCAGTTTGGTAGAATGTGGTTTGTTTTTCATGTTTTCCTTTATCTTTGGGAGTTGGCAGTGTTGCCTCCTCTCATGTTGCCCTGGTTTAGCATATTCTGTATACATGAATGTTTCATATGCCTCAGTGGGTTTTCAATAAAAGACAGACCCAGAAAACAGTCTGATACTGCAAATGTTCCATGACTGGTGGAACAAATTGGGTAAGAATACCTTATGACCAAACCATATGTGGAATCAAAGTTAAACTACAGGAATTAGTTCCCTGGCCTGTGTCTGTGGAGGTGAGGAATTGCATGTCTTCATCTTTGGAGCATTTTTTTAGACAGAAGAGTGAAATGAGATCTTGCAGGGAAGAGGCTCATGGGGAGGGACAAGCGTGCTTTGGATAAATAAAGCCAGATGAAGTCTCACTTGGATAGCTTAAATAACATTTGAGCTGTGCTTATTTCTTTTCAAGGAGACATGCTGCTTTGGAAAAACGCAATATGCGGGTGGTGACATTGTCATGCAAATAATTCTTTACAATTTTCATTAATAAATTGCTTTCATTGTAACCTCTGCAAATGTTGGGCATGCTGTACCCAGTAACAACTATGAATTAGCATTGCCTGTGCTATTTTCACGTTGCATGTATAAAGACAGTGAATTAGAAAAGCGTGAATGCTGAGTATGTCCATGAGCAGTGATGGGAAAACCTATTAGATACTTTGATTTTTAATCATGCTCTTCAGTGTTTCATTTGACTGGACATTGCATTGAGACAAAACACATTCCAATTATCTGTAATGGGAAACTCAAATACATTCTTCAGAACAAATTCTGGTAACACAATAGCAGGAGAATGTGAAATAATACAATGTTTTTCTGAATCCTTATGATACAGTAGCCTGATCCCCATTGTTCTGATTTCTAATGATGAGTCATAGGTATGCCTGGGCTTATCAAATCCCCATTGCAAATCTATGTGGTACGTAGCAGCCTTGAGAATAATGGACTGTTGTGTCTCTTTTTATTTAGGATATATTTTAATGGATGTGGTTTTGTCAGCTAGACAGCTCTGGAGACCAGGCACATATCAAAATGACAGATGTCTGGCTATTCTAGTCCTGCATCATATTCATGAGGAAAAAGATCTTTCTTTTCCACAGACTTTTTGAAGTCATTACCTCCTGGAGAGCTCAACATGTAATCTGATTTTCTTCCAGCATTCTTCAGCTTCCTGTTTGGTTGGTGATTCTCACGGTAGGAGCCCTCAAAACCAGCTGTGGTGTGTGGCCCTCGAAGCTCACCTGCCCCTGCTATCTGGAAGATGAAGGCACAGCAGCTGCAGAGCAGCTTCTTTCCTTTAAAATGTCATCTGAGGTTTTTTAAATGGATGAGAATCAGAGTTCATAGGGGAGATTATGAAATTCAAGGAAGTGAAGACAAGCTAAAATCAATATTACTGAGTTTGACATAGTTAGTGGGGTTTTTGTTGCTGTGATGGCTTTTTTTTTCATACCTTCTGCTTAGTACCCAAAAGAATTGGATTTTGGCATTTAGATGCTTGATTTTAAGTATAATTTTAAAATACTGTCTATTGGTACCTCATGTGACTAGGTGGTTAGCTTGCCTTGAGGGATATGTGGCAGCTTTCAGAGCTCGCTAATGAAATTGGCTGGGAATATCTCATGTGCCCTGAGAGGCTGTTCAGGATAAACCCTTTCAGGCATGGAGACCCTTGAGAGGACTTGTGGGACAGAAAGGAGGGAGAGAAATATTTTGTGTTATGTTTCTGTGACACCTTGCTGCCTGACTGGTACAGAAACATCAACACGTTTGCTACCCATGCTGAACTCAAAGGAGTACAAAGGGATTTTGGGGGTAGCTTAGCAGAAAATGAGCTGAGGCAGTTTCCCAAGGCAGGGGTTTGTCTGCTCCCCAGGCCATGGCAGGTGGTCTGCAGAGACAGGAATGGTCTGCAGAGGTAGGAATGGGACAGTCCTGGGTGCTCACTCCAACGTGTTAGAAGTAAGTTTTGGAAGTGACAGTGGCTTTTTGGCCTCAAAACTGGGAACTGTTTTGCTCAAAGACTAAATAATATGCAAGAAGAATGAGAGACTCGGAGAGATAAAAATATACAGGTCAGTCTTGTGACCTTTTCAGTGTACAATAGTACTGGGAGCTTCTGTGTAAAAGGAAAAAAATGGAACAGTTATTTTCTATCTGTGTGAGAGAACTTTGAAGTCTGTGGTTAGTCAGCACAGAACAGTAATTTGTGTTTCAGAGAGAAAATGTTAAATATTACTGAAACACACCACAACAATGTCAGAATTCTCAGTGTGAAAATTTTTGTCAGCTTTCTTGCTATTGCTAGAGACAAAGAGGGAGGGAGTGCCTAGTGTTTCCTTAGCTGAATTAATGAGGTTATGGATACTCCCTCTTAATCTTTCAGTGATGTGTGAAAGCACACACAAACATAATCCAAGTTAGTGTGAACATTTCTGAACAAGAGAGACAGCTTTTGCAAGATTTTTCAAGTCAAATGAGATTTGACGTTTCACAAGCTGACATTCTCAGGGAAGGAAACTTTTTGTTTGTGGTGTGTGATGTGTGAGGGGAATTGCTGGATATGCATTCAGGACAAATGAAAGCTAGGAGAAAATAAATTTGGAAAGCAATTGAACATAGGCTTTAAGAGAGATGATGTGAAGGTGAAGTCTGAAGAGGTGTGAGACATTTTTCAGATTAACATGTTGTATTAAGACACGTGGAAGTCATTTTATGTGCTCTTCCCTTTGATTTTTTAGTAACATTGAGGCACTACTTATTTATTTTTTTTGCTTTACTGGAGACCTTGCCAAGATCTTTGGATAACTTGACAATTGATGTAGCCTGAGCTGCACTCCTCCTGTCCCAGGCTTTGGAGAGCAGACTCTTCCTCTAAAGGAAACCTGGAGACATCCAGCCCTTCCAGCAGAATGACTTTCTATCTATAGAGAACTAGAAATCCACCAAGTCTTTCTAGATGGAGAAGGATTAGGATGACCTTAACTCACATTTGTTGAAGCAAAGAATCTGTTTCTAGTTTTGTACAACTTTCATTTGTGACAGCTAATGGTCTATGAAAATTTGATGGCCTTACAGGTCAAAGTGCAAAAACTTAAACTTCTAAAATGTATTTCACATGACACAAAAAAGTGTGGTAGAAATTTACTTGTTTTTTCACACGTATTTGGAAGTCTCTCTTGCAAGAAAAATCATTGTCCTAATTTAAATGAGAGTGAAATAATTTTGAATTTTTATTGCCATGCTACTCTCAAGTTCAAAAATAAATAATAGCTGGTATCTCTGCCTCTTTATCTTTTTGTGTAAAGAGATATAATTTGTAGTACGCGAAAAGGAATGTCTCTCTGGAAAGCAATCATTCTGATTTCTGAGTATTAAATATGTTTTCTTTGGGTTATTTGTATAGGGTGTTGTGAAACTACTGACTTATGCTCTTGCAGCCACAGGATGAAATCACTGCTTCTTCTTGTAAGAAGGTGGCAACATCTTACCAGATGTCATAAGAATTATACAGATTCTGGATATGATTCCAGACCCCAAGAGGTCTGAGGTATCATCCAGCAGTTCTAATTTTCTTTTATTCATCTGAGTCCTGAGAGCAGTGAAAAACAGGATGGAAGGAGGGCCCTGGGCAGAAACTGTAGAAGTAAACTGATCAGCTTTCAATAACTTCTGTTCTAAATACTTGCAGGGGTGTTTTGCTCTGATATTGAGTAAAATTGATTTCCTCTGTAGAGCTGCTTCATTCCCAATTCATTAATCAAAGAACAAAACTCAGCACTGTTTACAAATGCTCTTTAAGTTGCAAAATTCAAAACATTCCCAACGCACCTGGATGTGTTCCTGTGTCAGCTGCTGTAGGTGACCCTGCCCTGGCAGAGGGGTGGGACTGGGTGACCTCCAGAGGTCCCTTCCAACCCCAGCCATTCTGAGTCTGTGGAAATGCACAGCAGCCCTGTGATCTGGTCCTCTAACTGCCAACTACACTGGAAGCCTCATAAAATGTTTCTGTCCTTCAGACTCACCCCAACCAGGCCACTCTGGTCCGTGGGGTGCTGCTGTCTGTGTCCCTGCTCAGTCACAGCTTTCTACTGATGGCAGGTCACAGCTGCTCCAAGGAACGTCAGGGTCCGAGCTTTTTTAGCCCTTAGCAATGAGCCCAAATTGCTCAGCTAAAGCACAGAGAGATCTACTTTTAACTGAGAGCAAACATGCTGTGCTTTGTTTGGAAAGGTAAGAGAAGAATCCTCAAAAGATGAAATTATAAACTACTGAGGTATGTTCCAGAGAGCGAATTTTGTACTGAGTCAGAACAAAACTACTGTTTGTTTGTTTATATTCTTTTTTTATTATGGGAGATTTAATGGAGTAATTGGAGCTCAGAGGAAACTATTTATTAAAACCAAGTCTTGTTAATTGGGATATAGTTGCCTTTTAGTTTACTTCTGGGCAGGCCGGTAATGCCCATGTTCTCATCCACGACAGTAATCTCCAGAAAATTGTTTTCCTTATTTTCTAAATTAAAGAAGATAAAATTAAATCATACCTGTAGCAAAGTTAAAATAGAAGTTCAACTTGCACTATTGGGATTCTATGTTTCCTTGAAGTAAAATGCTGTAGGACCTTGTGTCCACACTTTGATCTTCCACTGGTATCATGATTAGTGAAGTTTTCTTGAATTACCATTTCTTACTACTGAAATAGATTTTAGACCGTAGTAACCCTCTGAATATTTTCTAGAAATAGATTTTTTTTTTTTCTCTGCCAACTTTGTGAAAAACAGGAAAAAAAAATTGAAAGGTTGCCTGTCTGTTGTGGGGTCACAAAAAATGGTGAAGCTTCCTCTGAATGCACACTACAGAAATAGATAAAGCCCCCACTATTCTGACTCCTCCCTTCCCTGCAGTTGTGGGGCTGCCTGGCATGTCCAGGGTTGTTGTCACTGTACATGGAAGCACGGTTGCTTTTCCTACACTTCCCACTGAACGTCTTTATTGAGAGGCTGCACTGCTACATGATTGAAATGACACCACAGTGTAAACCAGAGAGTCTAAACTTACTAACACACAGGAATGTAGGTAGTCCTTCACCGTGAGAATTTTACAGAAAATATGTTTATTATACACTGCATTCTTCTTTGATGTATTGCATTTGCAGCCCATTGAGGTGTCTCCTGTTAGAGGAGGAAGAGAAGTGGGCAGCTTGTCAGGAAACTAGTTAAGGAGATGATCTGTGTTCGCAAACACTTAACCAATTTGCTCACAGGTTACTCCTCCTCTTTATGAGAGGCAAGTGACCACGTTCATCCCTTTGGAAGAGGCGAGGCGCTATCAGAGATCACACATAAGAACCACGCAGGCATTCTTAATTAAGTTTATGGTCTCACTGTCCTTTTGTGTTGATGCTGCAGTTCTGGGAGCAGCCCCTGTGGAGCCTGAGGTAATGGGAATAGCTGCCTGCCTGAAATCCACTCACTGCAGCTCCTCACTTTCCTGCAGGCACAATTTCTTTTGATTGAGTCCCGGGTTTAAGAGGAAAAAGTACCTCTATCATATGGGCTAGAGAGAAATGAAAAGTTTTGCATTTGCTCTTTGCCAGAAGACATCCAGTCACAAATCACAAACTATGCAGAACTGCTGCATGGTTCCAAGGTTTTAAGGAACATCTAATTTCTGCAAGAAAGGAACCCACAGTCATGGAGTTACCCTTTTCTGGTTCAAAATTTTAACTGTTTCTTTAGTTAAACTCCTTTTCACGAAGCTTTTCCTCATAAAGTAACAGCTGTGCCTCAACTTTTTCATATTTCTTGATGTGCAGATTCTTACTTGACCTTAATTAAATTTACTTTTTATTTCTGTGTTTATTCCCAAATGTCTGGTCTCTAGTGAGAAAAATGCTCGAAGATTTGTTGCAGGTCACAAGCCTCAAGAGAGCTACTAATTTTACTGCCTCTGCGCTTCCATTTGCTGCAGATACAGGTGAAATTGGAAGAGGTGTCCCTTGGCCTTGACTAATAGGTAATTTTGACAGCACTGAGTGTGTTTTAAGAGGAGTCGAGGAGGTGGTGAGTTGCTAAGAGTCACTTGTACGTACTGTCAATTGCCTTGGCAACTCGCTGTTGCATATTACAGCTTTGACTGGGCTTTCAGTCTGAAATATACTGTGAAAGAGGTGGTTATTCATATCCCTGAGCCTGTTCTTTCAGCACTGTATGAAGACAGGAGCACATGTGATTAAATCACAGCAGCACATGAAAACCTCGAGTGACTGGAGGTTTTTCTGCAGTGCCCTCATGGGAGGAAGATGACTAATTGACAGTGCTGGGCTGCCACATCCCAAATTTCTACCTCCTCTGATGTTTCTCTTGCATTTGTTGGCATCCAAACCAGACAGTTCTAATTACAGGGGGTCAGGGAAGAGTTAATTCTCATGAGAACACTTACAAAGGACAAGAGTGAACAACTGACAGCCGAGCTTGTAATTTCTGTCAGCCCTGCTCATTTTGAATGCTCACTTGCATAGCATGTTAATAGTTCAGTAAGTTGTTAAACTTAGACTTTTAAAACTGCAAAAATGAAATCTGCAAGGTCTAAAAACTACAGGGAAACCCATGTTGTTGTGGGAGTTCTGTGAGCATCTAGAGGCAGACAAAAAAGAGCTGAAAGCTTTGTTGCCTTTCCTGCACAGAGGTGCTCTCCAGTGCAGTTTGTACACCTGCAGCTGAGGGGCTGCTGCTTTCTGCCCTGTCCCTGCACTTGCACTGTGGTGACATTAGCTTTTCATGGTTCAATCTGCATAGGGTGTAACAGTATGAAAATAATTAATTTATTTTCTTGGGCAGAAGTTAGGCATAAGAACAGTTTTGTATCAAAGTTTTTATGTGCCCTGTGACTTGAAATGGGGAATGTTGGGGTTTTTTTTCCAGCATCAGTTTCTTCTGTTTATTATTTTTATATAAATCAAAGACCTAATGAAATTCATTAAGCAGAGAAGTGTTTTGTTTTTGCTGAAAAAAGAAAGGCATTCAATACCACAACGATTAGTTCCATACAGTAAGGAAGACTGGAGTCTTTAGGAACAAATTTAGTCAAGCAACCTACAGGCAAGTGAAAAAAAAATAATTATTAAACTGGAAGACAAATTCCTGAACAAGAGAGATGACAGAAACCTCGGAAAGTTGTCAGACATGGTTTGAAACTTGTATTTAATTTTATGATGTGGTAAGACAGTAGAAGAGTGAGAAACTGAGGGACAAGAGCAGGAGTAGAAGAGCCAGCAGTTTTCCATGGGCGCTTCCTTCGGGGGAGTGATGTGTGCGTATGTAATACGTGTAAAATGGCTCATGCCCAACATCATGGACACTGAGCTCTTGGTGCTTCTGCAAGGCTGGCAGCAGAACGAGGATTTGGACAGTCTGTAATTCAAATCCCAGACAGCTGAGACTGGTCAACCTAGAAAAGAATGGCCCTGACTTGAAATTTCAATAGCGGGCTAAGAGAACTGAGCTTTTTCAATAATCTCTGCTAAACTGAGGGAAAAAAAATCCACTGAATCAGAGTTGCTTCATTTATTGATGGCTGGCAGCCAAGTGCCTCCATAACTCTGTTCAGGGCAAAGTAGCAACAGCTTTCAGATATGGCCAACATTGTGGAGACACGAACATTTGAATTTGTTAAATATGTTTTTCCTTGGAGATAACGACATACAGAATTGCATGATATTCTGGAAGACTAATTTTCAATTAGGATGGTGCTGCAGCATTTGGGGCAGGTTTGTAGACTGGGCATCTGTCACTGGGTACCAGCCCTGTTTCCTTTGCTAAGAAACCTTTCCAGTTTCTTGCCCCCACCATGTTTTTTTTTTTTTTTTTTGCCTTTTCTCTCTTAAATGGCATGTGAAAATGTTAGAAATGTGTGTTCTTTCCTCGGTCACTGGCAGTATCTATCCGCCTTGTGTGACTTTTCCTCTGTGCCCCTCTGGGTTTGTGCCTGTTGCAATGGTTAATGTGCTGCCTTTGGACCCCTCTCTGTTCACTTGAACAGCCGCACACAGCACAGAAGAAAACAGCTGAATGTTCTCCCCCCACTCTTCTTCAACAACCCTTTTATCTCCAGCTGTATGAAGAACCTCTCCTTTGCTTTGTGGGTTATTATTTCAACACCCATGTGCTCAGGTTCCTGTTCTTGGCCACTTGATTGCTGGCCCCTATTATAATGAGCAGTAGTCTTGGCTTGTTGCGAGAAAGTTTTGGGCACAGGGCAATTCAGAGTTTTAAAATGAAGCTGTAAGATTTCTACGGCTGGTTGATAAGAAGCTTGACTGGGAACCTTTCTGAGGTTCACAAAACGTGAAACACTGGAGAACGACAAATCCTCTAGTCTACCAGTACACGACTTCATTTGTGAGCAAAGGCAACACTGTACTTGGAAGATTACAGAAAGCTCTGGGCGCCGCTTACATCCCAACAAGAAGTTTGCTGTTGACCAAATAAATGGTTTTTAAATAACTTTTTTGTGCACTGAATATCTGTGGCCATGGTTGCTATATTTTATGTACAAACCATAATCCATTCTTCAGCTGTTCTGGTGGATCAGCAGGTCACTGCTGAGTGTTCAAGAGCGGAGGTGTGGGAATGGCGAAATCACTGATGTGTGACAATTTTATAGAAGCAGCCCATTACTTTGAGCAAATGGCTGCTTTTGATCTGTTTGATGATAGAGCTGGTGCTTTTTCAGGACAAGAAAGTCTCTCTGCTTCAATTGCAGCATGCCTTTCATGCATAATAACAGCATTTCTCTAGCCTTCAAGTGTTTTGGTTTTAGAAACGCATTTTTTTTTTGCTTTTCTGGTTATAGAACTAAGATGGTTAAACAGCTTTGTGCTGAATATGAGCTGGGATTTTATTCTGGCATGACGAGTTAATTTAATAGAATAGTTCTGAGTCACTTGCTCCCAGCACTGTTTTACTGAAAATTACAGGTTTGACAGAAACCTAAGAAAGCCAGGGGTCTTAGAGACACTCAAGGAGTCACAGTTGTTCAGGAGAGCCTTTTCTGTTGTTGACTGAACACATATAAAAAATAAATTTATGATTTATCAGTTCTCAATTGCTGTTTTGTAACCTGTGGTAGGATAGCCAGCAGAAAAGAGTGTTTGTGGCCTGATCAGTGCAATCTCAACAGAAATTCAAGATTTTTTTTTTTAATCCTTGTCAGGAGTGTCAGAGAGGATGATTACTGTTGCAATGTCTGTCTCATTGCATGATAAACTGAAGCTTCTGTTACAGTAGACTACAAATGCTTAATTGTCTATTGATAACAAAGGATGCAGCCATGCATACTTGACAAATATTATGAGAAAATAGAATATTGGCTGAAACCTTGTGTGACTAAGCATCTCTCCAAGGGTTTTTGGCCCCGAATTGTTTCAGCGTCCTGGGAACTGGGAGATGATGTTTGTCAGTGTCTGTCCCACCTCTCCTGAGAATGAAGGGAGGCATTAGTGACAGTTTTCTCAGCTGTTCTCTCTGTGCCAGCTAGCAGGACAAATGACAGCCCTGCCAGAATGAGCAGTTTGGGCAGCAGTGGGATGTTTCATGCTACACTTCTTTCAGAAACTCAACCTCATCATTAGTTAATTTTTTCCCTACCTATATTACAGAAAAAGCAGCAGAACTGGCTTGATAAAATTTCCTTCCTTCTTCTTCCACTATCCCCTGTTGTCAAATGATGCCTCTGTGGGAATAAAACTTTATCAGTGTAATAAACTTTTAATAAGGATTGATTGTACATATGCATTATTAGCCTGTTGCACTGAGCATTTGCTTGGTAACAATGGGAGCATTTACCCAGTGCACCATGACCAAAGAGTTGCCAGCCACTGCTGTGAATTAGTGTGGCCAGTGCAGCGACACCTCCCACAGGCATCCTGCTCACGCCTCACAGAGGGAGGCGCAAACTGTGACAGAGCAGATTCTGCATGCAGCCGTTCTCGGAGATTTGTGCCGTAGTGACTCCATCCATCTGTCTGGTGAACAGCAGCAATTTCAGCAGTTTTATATAAATAACTCCTGCATCAGTTTTGCAAGCATGTAGTAGTTGAGTACATCCTAGGGACTAGCAGCTTGAGCATTGAAGTGATAAATTTTCAAGTTTTTTTCTAAACCATGCCTATATATATAGAATATTCCAGTTGTGAGTAATTAAATAAAGGTTAAATCTGGTTTTATGTCCCTAATGCACACAAAAGAATATAACATAAAATTTATATTTTGCTTGAGCATATCTGAGTCAGTCTTTTTAGATATTTCACAATATAAAAGAGAAGTCAGACTTCGTTAATTGGATTCCATCTGTAGATTTTTAGCAGTGAATATTTTTTACCTTTGCGGCTTACTGGGACAAAAGATGTTCTCTTGCTCTGGTATCCTTGCCCACGTAATAACGTCTCCCAGTCTGCAGGGAATCATCCAGATGGAGGAAGGAAGCATGAGACTGTTTAAGGTCACAACAGCTTGAACCACTACTTGCACATTACAAATTACTTCAGTCTGAACTCCTCCTTCTCTTGTGCTCTCAGTCTCTCTTTCTGGAATGCGTTAGATTAATGAAGGCCCTGTTATGAAAATTGTTGGTTATTGTGGGTGTTCCACCTACTGATTTGGCACATCCAAGAGATTTTCCCCGGCTCTTGCTGGACACCAAAAGACACCATCTCCTCTCAGGCATACTAATTCTGTAGCTGAGGAATGACCTGGTCCATAGTGCTGGGATCGTGTGCCTCAGATTTGCCATTCCCAATGCTTTGGCGTACATCAGAGATCTGAAAAACCACCTGTATTCAAGCCCAATTATGGAAAAAAAACCCCAAACAACTAGTTGATATATAAATTGCAGAACATACACATGTTTATGAAGACAAAGACGAGAGTTTGAAAAGAAAAATAGGTATGCAAAATGAGTTGTATTGGAAAAGACATGTCCAGCTAATTGCTTGCTAGGTGCTTAGCTAATGCTTTTGCACCTGACCTTTGTTTCCTGTGCAGGACAGGTGTATTTAAGACACTTCCCAGGAAGGGCTCTCCTCAGTTTCAGTGTGTTGCTCCCCTTCAGGTTAATGTCTCTGTGCCCCTCAATCTTGACAGCACTGGCTCTTGGTGTCTCTAGGTCGTAATTTCGCTGCTTGCTCCAGCGCTGCTCTCATGTATTTAGTAATGCCCATATTTAAAGGCAGAGCGGGTGCCAAACTCCTGTGCTCAGTTGGGGTTATGCATATTTAACTTTTTCTTTCAGCAGCCAGCACTGTTTTATAGAGCTATGAGAATGAAAAGAAGAATTGAATTTTTCAAATCCAGTGTAAGCTGAGGTAACTTTTCCTACGCATCCCTGTAGTGGTTTTGTTGGCACCACATCTGTCAGTCATTCTAATTTACATCTGCCTCTGAGAGGCCCTGTGTTTTCCTGGATAAACTGCACATCTTGGTCTATCTGATCATGACTGTTCATGTGTGCAGTGGTGAAGCCTTTTTTTGCTATTTCCTACAGGAAAGTACAGGAGATGAATTTCAAAAGTCAAGCTTCTGTAGGGTAAGCAAGGATTTGGTTATGGGGCTGTCCATATGGAGGCTGTGGTGATTCATAGAAGAAAAACCAGCTTGTTTCTTCAAATGAATGATTCAGATTCCCTGCTGGTCTAAGTCCTTGTCTCAGTTATTACGGTGTTGTTACTCTACTAAGTGAGTCAAACTTTTCTGATGATGCTGTTGAAGGGAAAGGAAGTAGAATGTAAATTCCCTTCCAGGCCTTTTTGATCTCCTTTATGCTTTAAACTCAGGTTGTGTATGGGAAGAGAACAAACTGTCCAAAATGATTTCCAGGGGATAGGTGGTAGGATCCCAGCAATATTCCCAATGATGTTCTCTCAAAGAAACCTCAGTGAAAGTTGGACAAAGACTTGGGGTGATTTGGTGCAGTTCTTTTACCTAAGGGAGAGAGAGGTATTTCTCTGAATGTTCATTTGTCTGTATAATAGAAAACCAATTTTTCCTTCTAACGTTGCTGGATTGCCGAGTGTGTCAGACTGAGCACAGACACCAAAAACGTGGTGGGCTTGGGTTTGCAGCCTCCCAGGCTTGGGGCATGAACAGCAGTTGCTCATACTTGTATGCAGAAGTGTGTTAGCTTTCATACCCAGTGTGTATGGATTTCTGACTGGCTGTGGCTTGCCTGGCCAGCTGTGTGGGGTCACCACTGTCCTCCTCAGCTGGCTGTGCTTGAAAGGTGATAATCCTGTAGCACAGGTGTTAGTCCTTCTAAACAAAGAGGAAAAAGGCTTGCTGGGGTGAAGTCTGGGAAGCTGGAAAAGAAAGGCTGCCTGTCACTGGAAAAGGGTTAGTTTAAACTGTTTAGCTTGTGTTGACATCAGCAGTGATGCTCAGAATAAGAGCATATAAATGGGATTTGTCTACTTCTGATATAGGTGATACCACCTTTCTGTAGTTTGTGCTTCATAACTGTAAGCAAATTGTGTTGCTCGTGCAGAGGAAGAAGTTGTGTTCTTGGTTTTATTTCATTCTTCGGTGTAAAGAAGTTGAAAATAGATACTGGTTCTTGGAATCATTTAACTTTTTTTGTAACAGAGGCTGGAGTCATCATTTGTGATTCATCATTTATGTCAGTGAAATTTTGCTAGCATTTTAAGAAAAAGATCAGTGGATCACAAGTTATTATGAACTCTTTTCTTACATTCATTAGTCCCCACTCTTGTAAATGGTCCTGCTAAAATAATTTTCAGTATTGATGGGAACAACTCCACGTCAGGTAGTTTGAAACCTGACTTTGAAAGAGCTTCATGGTTTTCATGAGTGGATCATATCCACAACATAGCTGAGGAATGTACGAGCTGTTTTTTTATCAGATGAGAGACTATAGACATATTAGAAGCCACTAGAGAGTGGCCCTTTTTCCTTTTTTAATCTAAGATTTTATTTTTTATGAGGTGGCTCAATTTACTTAAGCAAGGACTTAGGAGTAGTTTATAATTCAAGCCACCTTACTTTGTTTGGTTTCTTTCATAAAAGGCATAAAACTGAAAGCTGATGATTGAGGAAGGAAATTAGGTGAACTGGGAACTCTAAACAGATCTAAAAAAGCACGTGAAAAATTAAGCACAGATTATTCTGTTCATGTGCAAAGTCATTTAGATGGTGAATGGAAACCATAAACTGTGAAAACCAGCAAATATTCCATGTTCATAAATAATTGAAATTCCTCACAGTAAAATATTCAGTTGCAGTAGACGCCTCATAAAACTAGAAGAAATAAAAAGGACATAAGACCACTGAATAATATCCAATACATGATAAAGGACTCCATTGCACCTGCACCAAATGCCCAGGTAAACAAATGATGTCAAAGTGAAACTGATGATCAGAGAAAGTGAAATAATAGAGCGGGTTGATTATCTACTGATAGTATCTAGTAGAAGAGCCTTTTGCCAACCAATATGCATATTCATAAAGAACGATAGGTTTAAAACTTAATTCTGTCTTAACCACCAAAAAATAGGTACATGACATTGTTTATTTGGGAGATTGATTTTTAAAAAGTATCTTTTAAGTATATTAAAATATATGAAGAAGAAAAATCACCCAGAAATATTTTGCTACTGTTCTGTGACATGTCTATCTATAAAGTGATTATTTGTAATTCCAGAGATGCTTGTAATTGTTACCAGTGCTTGTTCAAACAGTGAGACAAAGCCTGCTGTCCGAGGAGGATGGGAACACAGAAAAAAATCCCTTTAATCTGTTATCAAAAACTACATACACCAACGTTGGAGGCATAGGCTTTTTAAATGAGGTCTGACCTCAGATATGTTGCTGCTGTTGTCAGAAAAAGGTTAATTATGGGAGTTTAATTTTTTCCACTGCAGATTCCTGGATTATTGCCGCTATAAAACACAGCAGCGACCATGCCATCCCCTCAGGCAGAGGGGACAAACAGGTTGAGGGACAGGAGCATGGACAGTGCTGCAGAAACCAGCCCCAGCTGGTGCACGTGGCCTCTAACAATAGGAGTGAGCACTCAGACCTGTGCTTTTCATCTTTAATAAACACTGGTATTTGCACAAGGGGGTGAAAATAATGGTAATGAAAGTGGAGATTAAATGGATACAGTGAAGACATCTTGGTGGTGTCCTTTGTGTAGCTGTAAGCAATGACTTGCACCACTGAACCAGCTTTCACTCTGTTATTATCCAGGTTACCATATTTCTGTCCTTCCCTTAGACAATCTCACCCAAACAAATACCACCCAAGCTTGACAGCTTTTCTTTTACAAAACAACTTTAAAGTTCTCTTAGGTAGTTTCATGGCAAGTTTCTTCACAAAATATGATGCTTCATAATTACACAAAACCATTTGATACAAACTCACAACCAAAGTATATCAGACATTGTTGATCTTCTTTGGCTTTATTTTTTTGATCCTGTGGCCTGGCTGCTGGATTATTTTATAGTACTCAGCTTTTCTGAGTATTTCAGAACAGCAGCAATGTTTTGCAAGAGCCAACTGTGTTACCATTAAGTTTATTTCATAAAAAGTTTTTTGTTGCTTTGTACTCATATTCATCAAACTGGCCTCTAAACGAGTCTGAGATGTTTATGAGGTCTGGTGTGACTCACAGAGCCTGGTCTGACGGTCTGATATTCCAGTCTTTATGCAACTTCTAAAAATACAGAGGCCAGAGCCACAGTGAGCCTCATGTCAGCAGCAGCTGCTGGTGAGTATCCTGCTGTGGATCAGGCAGCAGTGCAGGACATGCATCCCTGGTCCTCAGCCGCTTCCACTCAGACAAGGCACAAACGCGATTCCACAGAGAGCTAAGCAGCACTGCAGCTGAGATGCAGGGAGAAGGGATTGCAGCCTCACTAGGAAAGGGAAGGAAAACAGATGTTTTGCATGGGGATAGTGTGTGAAGTGCTGTTGTCTTGGGTTCAGCGCAAGATGTATTTTATTTCCCATCTCCCTGGCTGGGGAGGTGTTTCTTTCCTCATGGCTCCAGGGGGAAGGGGTGGCTGTCTTCTGTTAATGGGCTCTTCCAGGACCCATCCTCCCTCCAGGGGATCTCTGCTGTTCATGGGCCATCCAGGCTCACTGCATGGCTGAGAACATTACATCATCCATTGGGAGATGCTCCACCCAGGGGGAGGAGCCAAGCCTTTCTACCTAGATAAAAACCTGAGGTTCAGAGCATCAGCACAGCCTGTGTGCACTGGATTCCCAGAGGAAGACCAGACCCATCTCATCACCACTGGACCCCTCTACAGGATCATCTCTACTCCAACAGAACCACATCTGTCACTCCAGGAGGGCTTATCTGGG
>WBMY01011985.1:628444-710009 GCA_013397315.1 Donacobius atricapilla | reverse complement strand
TTTTTTTTGTACTACTACATTTTAAATATTCCTAGTAAAGAAGTGTTATTCCTATTCCTATATTTTTCCCAAAAGCCCCTTAATTTCAAAATTATAATAATTCAGAGGGAGGGGATTTACATTCTCCATTCCGAGGGAAGCTCCAGCTTGTTCTCTGGCAGACACCTGTCTTTCCAAACCAAGACAGCTGTGCCATGGGAAGTGGAAGGGGAGCTGAAGCTGGCAGCTCACTGCAGCAACACTGAACACACATCGGTGCTGGGTTTGTTCTACCTGCTGCAACAGAGGCCAGGCTGAGGAGGGGAGAGGGAAGGGCAGCCATGCTGGGATGCCTGAGGAGAGGGCTGAGGTTTGTTAGCTGCAGCTGGAAGTGTCTGATCCCCGCATCTCTTACAATCCTCTCACTTTCAGGACTGTTGTAGGCAAAAGAGACAGCAGGATGGAAATGTCTTGCTGTTTCAAGATCACTCTCTTCCCAGGCAAGTGCTTGTCTTGAGCCAGACCTGCCTTGGCTTCCACCCTGGTAGAAAGAGAATTGAGAGAAATATCTCCCGGAAAATTGCAAGGAGGAGTTACAGCCCAGAAACCCATTTTTGTTTGCTGCAGCAATAAGCATATCTCCTTGACTTGTCCTGAATGCAACACAAACCACGGTCCCTTTCCCCCACTATTCTTTTTGTGTTTAGTATCATTTGTCTGCAAACAGGAAAGAGTATGGACAGTATTAATTTTCCGTCTCCTATATCCTTCTGGGTTTTGCATCCTATTATGCAAAAATCCTGGTCTCAGTTAATCCAAATTCTGGGAAACTTCATGTGGCTGGGAGAGTCTGACTTTGTGTGCTGGGCATCTTCTTGTGGTCAGTGTCAGAACAAGTTGCTGAGGCAGGTGAGCCTTTGCTCTGCCTCACTGATTTCTGATTTCCAGTTGAAGGCAGTGATTCTGGGTGCCACTCCTTTATGGCTTGAGCATATTGTAACTGCAAATGAGAGGGGATGGAGATTCATGCTCAATAATTGTCCTCATCTGAGGAGTAGAAAGCCTGAAGTGTATTATTTTGAAGTCTGTCATTAAGTATTGCACTTGATTAGAAATAAGCTAAACATGTGCAAAACTGCTTCTTGCAAACTAGTTTGCGGTTTTTTACATGTTAAATAGTCTCTTGGGAAAGATTTTACACTTTCCATCACAGAGTGCTGATGCTTGCTTTGCAGGCAGGTTTCTCATGTTGCATCTCTCTGGTGAATCTTTACTGTTGTGTCAATCAATTGTTCACTACTTACTTATTGACATAATTATTCCTCTTGCTAATTTTCCATTACCCATTTTTTTTTGTTGCTGCTTTCTTTTGTAATGCAGTTGCTCAGCTCCCAAGTGAAAATATATGTTTTCTAGTTCAAGGGGATTTTTTGGGTTTGATGTTTGTTTTCCTTTTCCCGTCTCCTACATCTGCTTATCATTTTTTCTTAATTAGAAAATGAATGTGATCAAGAGGTCCTTACTTTGCCAACTCAGTCTGAAATGCAAACTACAGCTGCAGTTAAGTGTTGATAGCTCCCTGGAGAATTCAGATTACCGTGGTGAGGTTTGATAACTGTGAGGAAACAATGACCAAAAGCTTCTGAAAACATGAATCTTTTAAAATTAGTTATTTTGTTATTATACCAATGTGTTACTATAGACATACTGGTTAGGTAGTTTCATGGGGAAAGAGAAGCATGTACACAGACATAACTGTATTTTTTTTATTTTGATGTTTTATTGCAAACTAGGTGATATGGAACTGTGTGTCTGCCACTTTCTCTGCTCTTTTTTCTGAAATTTACAGGATTTAACCTATTTACATGATGTCTTTGCAAATGAAGTGTGTTTATGACTCCAGAATCAAAATGCAGTCTGCAGAGGATTGAGAACCAGTCTAGCCTTTTTCTTGAGGTCACATGTTTAATTACACTGGACCTGAGTTTCTGTTCCTGGCCCTGCCTTTTGATTTTTGCATCTGTTCTTTGCAGCTGCATCATGAAATCCTTTTCTATTTTGACAATTTATTAAGTGTGGGTGGGAATTACTGTTCTATAAATGAAATGAGGATGCTGCTGCTGGGAGAAATGGAAATTATATTGCTGTTGAGGGGGAAAGATGGGTGAGGATTGTGAAATATGTGGAGATCTCTTCCTTCTCTGCATTGTGCTGTGTTCAAAAGCTCCTTCTGTTTAAGGATACATGAGCTACCTATAAAATCTTGTGAGATCACCAGCCAGTTGGGGGCTAGGATGGCCTCAGGATGGTGGCAGTGTCCTCACTGATGGTACTTAAAAAGTCATTAGAAAAGATAAGAACTTGTTTGTTAACAAAAAGGAATGTTAATGAGAAAATTCCTACTTCTAGGCACACATTAGTCTTGGCAATTAATTTTTTGGGTTTTCTTCTGTGAAGCAGAGGCACTGTAATGTGAAAATGAGAAAGCATTCAGAGCACTGAGGCAGCTGTGGTGGGGTGACTGAATGCCAGGTGCCCACCAAAGCGTATCCCAGCTGGGCAGGGGAGAGAAAATACAGCGAAACGTTTGTGGGTTAGAATAAAGCAGGGAGAGGCCCCTCACCAGTTACTGTCAGGGCAGCCCAGACTTCACTTGGGGAAATCAGTTTGTTACCAATCAAATCAGAGTAGGATAATGAGAAATAAAACCTCATTTCCTAAGACACCTTTCCCCCTGCTCTCCCCTCTTCCCAGGCTCAACATCACTCCCAATTTCTCTGCTTCCTCCTGACAGCAGTGCAGGAGCACAGGGAATGGGGGCTGAGGTCAGTCCACCATGTGTTGTCTCTGCCACTTCTTCCTCAGTCAGAGAACTCCTCCTACTCTGCCCCTGCTCCAGTGTAGGGTCTCCCACAGGAGCCAGTTCTCCATGAATTTCTTTAACATGAGTCCTTCCCAGGGGCTGCAGTGAACTGCTGCAGTGTGGATCACTCCCTTGGGATGTAGTCCCTCAGGAACAGGCTTCACACAGGGTCACAGCCCCCTGTGGGCATCCCCCTGCTCCAGTGTGGTCTTCTCCATGGCCTGCAGGTGGATCTCTGCTCTCCCACGGACCACCATGGGCTGCAGGGGCACAGCTGCCTCGCCCTGTGCCACATCTCAGGCTGCAGGGGAACCTCTGGTGCCTGGAGCATCTCCTGCCCTGCCTGGGCTGTCTGCAGAGCTGTTCTCTCACGTATCCCCCTCTCTTACTAACCTGTATTGCTCCTGCACAGTAACTTTTCCCTTCTTAATTCTGTTCTCCCAGAGGTGGCACTGCCATTTGTGCTGGGCTCAGCTTTGGCCAGGTGTGAGTCTGTCCTGGAGCCAGCTGCTGTTGGCTTTTTCAGACACGAGGGTGGCTGGTGGCAGCTTCTCAGAGAAGCCACCCCTGTAGCCCCTAAATCTGGGCATGCAAACCCAATACAGAGGTCCACAGAAGCATTTTGTTCCTTGCCTCTTTATTTGTTTTCTTCTTACTCCTTTGCTGCAATACTCAGCATCTGAGAAATGATGTTAAAGTATCATTCTTATTGCTACAGCTGCACTCACTCAGAATTTTGAGGTATGCTTCCTTTTGGATTTGGTGCCTTTTTTCCCACTTTGTGATTTTCTTGTTGCTTTGTTTGTGTTTAACATTGCTGCAGGTGGGAAGGTAGACCTGAAGGGAGATCGAGAGTAATCTCAGACAGAATTCCTGGCTGGCAGAGTCCTGTGACTACTGGCTGCAGCATTTCCCTCAAGGTATTGGGTAGCTCTCCGGTCATCAGGACTGGAATGTTTCCCAGCTTCTCCCCTCTGCCTGGGCAAGGGTGGTCATCAGACTACAAACAAGACAGCCTGGAAAAAAGGAAAATACCCCTAACGGTATGCCTAGGAATGCAGCGTACCTCTGGACAGAGGCAATCACAAAAATTGCATCTGGCAACTAGCAGGAGGTCTGTGGTGATCTGTGGGTTGCTGGTGCTGACAGGCTGATGAAAACAAGGGAACTGTAATTAAGCTGATCCATGAAGGAAGCCGTGGACATTTTGTTTCTTCTGTCCCTTGTAAACTGGAACTCTAATTGTTGTATTGAGCCTAACAGAGGAAAAAAATCTGCTTTGGAGCAGAATTATGGTTTGTGGCCATTACAGTATGATTACTGCAGAGTAATTTAGGAGTAGGCAATGAGAGAATTTTGGATCTTTGCTGTTACCTGGGTAGACATCACTGTTGGGGGATTTTTGTGCAGCAGTGTGTCATGCACAGGGCTGTATCATTCGGCTGCTTGGTGTTTCCCTAGTAAAATGTAAATTTTTATCTAAGTTATAGAGCGAGTAGTCTTCCCAGCTGAAGAGAAGAGCAGAAACTGGATAAGCCCTCTATATTTGGAGTAGGTTCTGTCTCTTTTGAGCTGGTGTTGCCCCCTGATGAGATCCTGGAAGGTGGCTGGACTCAGAAGGATGTAGAAGTAATTTGATTTTTTTGAAAGACATCTTAGAACTCCACATGAAGTCGAAAATAGGTTTTACCTTTGGCATTGTACAATAAGAACTGTAAAACATCCTACTGGACAAGAGCTTGTTGCATAAAGTGAAATTTGCATAAAGGCCTTATATTGACTATCTATTGACCTTCTGCTGATCAGGTATCTGCATTTCAGTGACCAAAATGTGGACTTGGTGGGCCTGTGCTGATCTACACTGATTACATCATCCCAGGACCTTTTTTGTCTTGATGATTTGCAGGGAGAAAGAGGAAGGAAATTCATTTAACCAGCTCAGTTTTTTTGGGTCCATGTCATCTGCAGATAATCTGGATGGGTAGTAGAGGTAGTGTTACTCTTTTCTTTGGTGCATGAATTTCTGTGATTCAAGGTCTCCTTGTAAGGTATTAAAGAAACTCTGGGAACTTTAGTCCTACTGTTATGCAGTAAGATTTTATAAAAGCTTAACAACGGTAAATAATGCCAGTGTGATAAATATTTTATTATGATGAGTGAGAAAATTTACCTTTTTTATCTTTCAAAATTCAGTCTAAAAGGCGTATTTCATTCTCTTTTTATCCAGTAAAATAACTGAAAATGGTTTTCCTGGGAACACAGATAAGAAAACACTAGCGATTGAAGATAATATTGTGGAATGTCTCGCAGGGTTCCGTGCATCAATAACCCTGACACGTAATTAAAGTAATTGAAAATGCCCCGCATGTGTTCTCTGATAGAAGGCAGTAAAAAGATCACTGAGATACCAAAGCTCTTGCACAATACAAGATATATTTAAAAATCAATCTCTTTTATTTTTAATCTTTTATTTGAATCCTTTAAATATCCATAAAGCCAAAACCTGAGCCTGCATCATCACCTTTAGCTTTCCTGTTGAGAGAGAGCAGTTCATATTTCATTCAGCTTGTTGCTCAAGTCAGCAGAAAGGACGGGTTTTCATCTGGGAAAAAGACAGAGCTGGGCTGGGTCTCTTTCCTTTTCCCTGACCATTCTCTTCTTCACAATCCAGTCTTGAACCCCCATCTTTCTCAATTTTTTCCTTTTTTTTAAAAAAAAAACCAAACTGGGTATGCTTGTACTTTCCTTACTGTGCTTATGCAACAGCTGTCTGAAATTAATCCTAGGATAATAGGAAAACTTGTTATTTAGAAATTTTGTAGAAGGAGGGCATCATCCTGATGTAGGTTACTTATTTCCAGATGGACTTCATTAACCTAGAGCTCTTCATTGGTAAGAATTGTGAATCTTTTGGGACCACTCTAATTTTAACAGAAGGGCCAAAAGTGTATAAGACTTTGTAAATTACTTCAGGGAATATGCAAGGGAAAGTATTTTCCGTGAAAAAGCAGCTAGAAATCTGGATTTGTTTTGCCACAATTTCAGACTCAGTCAAGGGTTAAAGTTCTTTCTGAATTTCCTTCATCAGAAAGTGATGAGGGCATCTGGCCTTTAAAGAAGCTTGAAGTCCTGTGTCATCCTTCCAGGTGAAACGTTGTTTTCCTCACTGTGATTTGAGAGTCAGAGCTAGAACAAGAAGAGAACAGGCTGTGGCAGCTGAAAGGGACCCACAGCTACCCTCCAGTGCAGCTGCCTGGGAGCAGGCAAGAAATCAGAGGCTTCCTTCTTCTGTCCCTCCAACCTTACAAGGTTTTCCCTCTAACACTTGACTGAATCCCCCTTTTTCTCCTAAGGACACATTGGAACCATAGGCTTTGGAATCAGGAGTTCAAAGTAATTAAAAATGTGTCCATACCAAACCATGACTTTATGCATTTAGTAAGCTCCAAATTTTTTTCAAATTGGAAATAAAACTTGGATGATGAGATGCTGAGACAAAAATGCAGATAGTCAGGCTGATTTATCTCCCTGTGTCCCCCATGGACAGTGCTGCATAATAAAAATATTCTGACTGGTTTTCTTTTATGAAAAAGAAAATAAGTTCTCAAAATTAAGGAACATAAAATGAAGGGTGTATGTTGCTGTCATGTTTCTGAAGGAAGATGGATGTTGTTAATGGATTCTGTTGTATTTTTTTAAAAACTCTTTACACTGGAAGTGCTAAATTGTTCTTAGTTCTTGCACTAACAAATGATGTCCTGGTGTTGACAGGCTCCATCTGTACAGGTCCTTACAAGTCAGAGAGCCTTCAGAGCAGGTCCAAGGGCTCTAGAAATGCTGGGGTGGTGGCGCTTGGCACATGGAGCCCTTTGGAACTGGCACCTGGGAGAAGTTCTTGCTGGCAGCATCACTAAGTGCTGGCTCAAGGGCCACAGATTTGGGATGTTCCAGTACCCATCCTACTTTCATGCAACTGAGCAGGAGCAATCAGTGTTTTATTCTTCCCTCAGGAGGAAATAATTGAGATTATCATGAATGGGAGTTAAATGTGGGGATGAGGAAAGAGTGCTCTATCCATAAAATTCAGTGAATTTTCCCTTAATCAGTGATGAAGGAAAGCATGGGGAATAATTCACATTTCAGTAGTTTGGAATTGCATTTGTGAACGTCACTTGAGTTAAATTAACACACAGTGCTGAAATACATTACTGCAGCCCTTGTGATCTGAGGGTGATTGTATTCCAAGGTGCCACTCTTGAATGATCACCAGAAGAGACTAGTCCTGAGCTTCATTAAATCCTCACTGCAGAGGTCAGGGAAAACTAAGTCAATGGAATTAAAGCATAAAATATGCTTAAATAGAGATATTTGGGTAGGATTAAAATAAAACATGTAGGATAAAATTTCAAAAAGGTATTTAAGCTTCAGAGATTCAGAGAAGGATGTGATTTGGGTATATAGTCTGCTCTGTATCTATCAACAGTTGTTTGCATTTGTAAACATGTAGATACCTCAGAAAGAGATCTCATTTGGTTCTTGCAGTAGTGAGCTTGTGAGCAGCCTGCTCTTCTGCCCATCTTGGTTTATCTCAACTCTGAGCCTGCTGTGAGCTCCTCAGCTCACAAGAGAACAGGAGGCACAGGACAAAGCAGAGCCTTGTCTGAATGAAGGGTACCAGGGGGCAGAACACCAACTGTCAGGCAGACTGAGAGATAATGAAAAGAGTGAGTTGGACAATACAATTGTGTTTACATTTGGATTTCTCTTTTATCAGTAGTTTCATTTTTTGATTACCAGCATCAACTCCCTACACAGCTTAACCAGAAGGTGAAGATAACACAGCTGATAACATGGTCCCAGAGGAGGCACAGAGGAACTGTACTCATGCATGTAATACCAAACTGTCATTTCCATACAAATTCCACTACAGAGAAGTTAAGAGTTACAATATTTCTGAGCATGTTTGCATCTGTACAGTAACCCGCCGTAGTTTTGGTGTCAGATTGCATTGTATGTGCTCTGATGACCTTTTTATTTGCCTCCTCTCATCTGTCTCTCCTTTGATAAGAGAAGTGTGGATACCGTAAGAGCTGAGCTGGCCAGGCAGACAGGCAGCTCCCCCCAGCCACAGCTGGTGCTTGTCTTGGCTGCTCTGTCTCCAGAAAGTCTCTTACTAGTCTTTGCCAGTGTTTCACTATCCACCTTGTTAATTTGTTTTATTTTCCTAATATCTGACCAAAATTTCCCTTGCCCCACTTCAAAGCTAGTCCTTCTTGTCCTACCTACAGTAAGGTTTATTCTTTCCTGTTCACAAGCTGCATTTTCTATAAGATCTTGCCTCGGTGTTCTTTAGTCCAGGCAACCCTAGTTCCTTCAGCATCTCTTTTCAGATCATGATTTTCCAGGTCTCAGATTTTGCTGTTCTCAATATCTCTCCTTACTTTAAAAACATGGACATTGTAGCCTGCTTAGAGCAACACAAAGCATCTAGAGCCTGAAGAAAAAAGCAGAGTTACTGAGATGCCTCTCAATGAGCACATGCCTTTGCTCACATGGATTGTAATTCATCCTTGGCAGATACAGGAGCTGCATGGACATCGTGAGGATGCTCTGTCAGAGCAGCATAGTGGGATGACTCTTAAGGCACCGTTGGAACTAGGGAAGACTGCCCTCCTTTGTGTCACTGCTCTGTAGCATGGGAGTGCTACTGGAATTTACAATTTATGGCCACTGTAAACCAACACAGAAAAATTCAGTTTGGACCTGGAGGGCCAAACCATCTTTGCCAGGAGACAAAAGTGATTCAGATGCAAAAAGCTCTTGCTTTTGTTTGTATGTGCTCTGATTGCTAAAGGGGTGGAGAAGGGGAGGTGCTACACTGCTTGAAGCTTAATTTAAAACCTAATGAAAGAAGCCAAGCCCCCTAATTTAATCTCATGTAGGAAAGGATCATTTTCTCTCAGGGAACAAGTCCAGGTGGCAGCTTGGACACTTGGACAGGTCAAGTCCAGGACATCAGCACTAAGCTTTGCAGTGTCTGAGCTCTGTGAGGGACATTCCTAGCCATGTGCAGTGAGTGTGTTGGTACATAAATGTGCGTGTGAGGGAAATCTTAGGATTTGGGGCATTGGCCTAGCACTGTCAGACATATTGGAGCAGAGCTGAAGCAAGAGGAGTTATAGCTTTGCCTGGTTTAAAAAGCCAGGGTTTTCTTTCAATGTACCCAGTTCAACATCTGGGTCATGAGTGCTGTAACTGCCCCTGGCATGTGTCAGAAAATCCAGCTGAAAGGACGATGCCCTGCTCCTGATGATGGTTGTAAAATCTGCTGCTCACCCTGAAGAAAATGTGGATGCATAAGAATAACAGTAGCAAGCACTGTTTGGTTTCACAGAAGTTCTCTGATGTCTGATTCCCACGAAATCTTTAATTTTATTTTGGAATAGGTTCGAAGGACAGGTGGTTGGGCACTGGCTCAGCCCTGCAGAGCTCTGGTGCTGCTCTGTGATCAGTAGGCCGTGCTGGCTATGATTTGGGGTGCTGGCCGTGCTGGCTATGATTTGGGGTGCTTCTGCTCATTTTGTGTGTTCAAGATGAAGGTGTTAAG
The DNA here is from genome assembly GCA_013397315.1 of Donacobius atricapilla. Classification (NCBI taxonomy): domain Eukaryota; kingdom Metazoa; phylum Chordata; class Aves; order Passeriformes; family Mimidae; genus Donacobius; species Donacobius atricapilla. The sequence goes on along the minus strand of WBMY01011985.1, from coordinate 700,560 downwards.
CCATGCTGGCACCTGGAAGGTGGGATCAGCTTGGCATTGAGAACACTTGGGGGCACATCAGTGGACCATGAAGTTTTCCTGCCTGAAGTCTCTTTAACACTTGAGAACAGGACTCTTCTGAGATGCCTGTGGCCTTGAGGGCTGCACATTTCTTTAGTGACACCCCCCTGCTCAAACTTGGGAACCCCATCCATATGTGTGAGCTGGTGCAGACCCATAAACATCAGCGTTTCCTGGCAGCTCTAGTGAACATCAAAATGAACCTTGGTGTACTGCTGCACAGGAAAGGTAATTGGATATTTTGGAACGCTATGAACGGCTCTGAGATAACTGTATGTCATTTGGTTCTGGTGTCAGTCCTTGCCTTGTGAATTTGATTTGAAAACTGTCAGCCTAAGGTGAAATGCTGGTAAATGGGGTCATAAGGGTAGAGAATCTCTCTGATTGCATGAAAGAAAATGTGGGAAAAGATGGAAATTCCTGCAAGGTGAAATGTTTGAAAGAATCGCATACTGAGAGGCTAATTGGATATAATTTTTCATCCCCTAAAAGTGTTATGATGGATGCCAGAGAAAGCTGTAAGAAATCTGTTGTCCACATGCATTTGTTTCCTATGGCTAAATGTAAAACTCCCATTGACAGCTGGTGCCTGCAAATGAGTCCAGGAAACAGATGATGGCGATGAATTAGCAGCGAGGAAATCAGCACGACAGCCAGACAGTGTGAGTGTTTTACATGGACCCTCTGCCCCTGCCCCACAGCTTCCAGACTCGCTGTCACAGCACAGAGCAGTGAGTTCCAATAATGGGATTTCTTCCCTGAATTATCAGTAAGCACTTGGGCAAAGATCTGGCTTCCTTTGGGGAAGCTCCCCTTGGCTCCAAACGCTGGGAGTGTGGCCCAGTTCGGAACTGTGGGATTCAGCAAGTTGCTCTGTGTAGGTTTGGACTGTGGGTTTTTAGGTCATTTGCAGAACAGAGACTGGACACTTCCATTGCAGACCAACCTGTCTGTGTCTATGTATGGGTGTGACAGAAGGAAAAGTCAAGCCTCAAGGAAAGAAAATACCGTTTTCTCAACAAGATATAAAAGGGAATTAGCCACACTCTACCATCTAGCTGCTCCATTATCATGAGTCAGTGCTAATAGTAAGTTGCACTGGGAAAGTTAGACCATGGAGGAAAAGAAAGAGTGACCGGAAAATTAGACTTGGACCCCATGATCAGTCCACTGGATAAAATGTCACGTGCCTAAATGAGAGCATGTTTTCTAGCCTCTATTTCTATCTTGTGGGGTAGAGATTAAAATTTTCAAAACTGTGATAAGGCAAGAAAATGTAAGTATGAATCAGCCAAACCAGGCCAGTGTGCTCTCCCTTGATATATTGAAAAAAAGAAAAAGAAAAAAAAGGAAGAAATGTACAGTGTTTGGGACCTTCACATTTCTATTTTAGAATTTTCAAAACAATGTTGACCATTCTGGACCACTTTCTTTTCCTTTTTCTTTATTTTTCTTTCCCCATGTCCTCTTCCTTCCCTGCAGTCTTTCTTTGCTCCTTCAGCGAACTCTGAAGATACCTTCAGTCCCAGCCCTCAACCAGCCCATGCTGGGCTCCAGCCTCTGCAGGGCATGGAAGAGGAGTTCTCCTGGGACAAGCAGGCAGCCAGCTTCACAACTGGGTGCTACCTTTGCTCCTTGCCTTTTCCAGACTCAGCTGGCAGAACTACAGACTCCCAGAGCTGCTTCTCCTTCAGGATCAGGAGGAGGCTGAGGCTGTTGCCAGCCTACCCTACGTCTATGGTACAGTTACCCCAGCATGACACATGCAGCCCTGCTTCCAAAAGCTGCATTAACAGTCCTTTTGGGTCTTGAGAACTGCATTTTGCCTTTTTGATCTTCCATCCCAGCCCCCTCGAGTTCTACTGCCTCCTGTAAGTGCATGTACTGGCAGTCTGGTTGGGGAATGGCTCTGGGATAAATCCCTTCTGCTGTCTCTGAGGTTCCTCTGTGGCAGGAAGGTTTCCCCCGATGGGTGTTCTCCCAGAGCCGATCTCCACTTTTCCAGAGTTATGCTTGCTGCTCTCTTCCATCCCTCAGTGCCTCAGTCTTGCATATAGAGGAATATCTTCCATGAGTGAAGAATCCATGGCTTTACCATGAATCCGTGGAAGATTCATGATCTTAACTGTGATCTGAGGAAGTCCAGTAGAGCTGCTTTCTTCCTTCCTTTTCTCATTCTTCACCATATGCCCCCAAGGCAGATTGTTTGTGAGTCAGATCCTTAAAGTCTCTATTTTGGGAGCTGAAAGAAGGTCCCTGTAACCCCTAGGTACATTTCCACTTCTTTCCCATGCGGATGGCACTATTTACTGCCATGAGCTGATCTTAAACAGACCTTGAGATCCCAAGGCTTGGTTGCTCCAATCGTTCTGCTTTCTTCAAAGACTTTGTTCATCTCCAAGACCAGCATTTACAATTCCCATCTATGTAGCTTCAAGAGATGTGTTTTATCCAGAAGGCTTTTCCTAGGCCTCTGGACTTTGAAGGGAGTCTGCGCTGAAGGCAGGCAGGAAGGTGAGTAGAGAGTAGCAGTCACAGCTGGTGTTCCATGAATATACCCACTTTCAGAATAAACTAGAACTGCAACAACTAAAGGTAAAGGCAGGTGGTGGTGATTCCTCAGCAATAAGGTAAAATTCCAAAATACTGCTTCCTGAGCAAGATTTTTGTGAAATTAATTTCCGATTTCTGCAGTGATTGGATTTCAGTTTCCAGCATTTTTGATTTACAGGCTGCTGACTAACCTTGTGTATGTCACATTTTACTGTACCTTACAAATGGTACCCTTTGACATAAATTATTCAAATAGTGGTCAATTCCACTTGAAAGCAATGGGGATTTCACTATTATCTTTCACATGTGGCAATAAGGAGCTGTAAAGCACTTTTTGCACTCAATTACTTGAGCTAAATGTCCAATAAATAATGCAGAGTTCCAAGTTAAGCATGAGCTGGAGATGAAGTTTTCAGTTAATAGAACAACTTGCCCACTTTCCTCAAGAAGAAACAGCAATGGAAAAGTTGTTTGAATTACAATGGTGGAAACAATAGAATGTATTATTATTAATAATACCTGTAGCAACTTTTACCAGATGTGTGGTACTTTTGCTTATAATAAAATTGGCCAATCAATATCTTGAAGTTCAGTAGGAGAGAGAGCTGATTGAGCTTGTTTCATGTGTAACCAACTAAGACAGAATTGATGTGCTTGGATCTGTACAAGCTATTTATAATTCAGGGTAAACAAGGAAGGGCTTGACCATAATGCTAAAGTTTGGAAGTGTATACTTTCCCTTCTTTATTTGGAGAAAGAGACAGCAAAATTGAGGAAGCCTGTAGAATCTGGCTTTGGGAACCAGGAGAGAGGAAATGCCATTGATGGGAAGCCTTGGAAGCACACTGAAGGAGATGGGAAGACTCAGGGACTCTGTGTCGTGACAAAGGGTTAACTTCTGAGGTTTTTTAATTGCTGATGTGTAGCCCTTGTCTATTGAGGTAGCAGTTTATAGGGAAGTGAAGGGTAAAAACAGGATTGGTCTTCTACTGAGTGGGTGTATGGAGGCCCTCTGGAAGCATGACAAGCAGAGCAAACACCAAATTAAATCCCATGAAGGTTTCCTAAAGGGGCAAAAGTCCTACCTTTGCAGCCCTGTGTTTGCAAGCCTGCTATATAATTTCTCAGTGTATGTCTATGATGTGCATGTGTTTTCTTTATATATATATATAGAGAGAGAGAGAGAGAACCCTTTGGGAGTAAAAATTTAATGTTTCAGGTGTTGGAGTTTCTTTGAAAAGGAAATCAATGACTTAGTCCTGTATATCTTTGAAGCAGTGTAATGCTCTCTGAGCAGAACAGCCATAACAATTTAGAAATTGGCTGATTTGTTCAGAATTTTCAGCCTCTTTGCACTAGTAGTGAGTTTTCTTTCAACCCTTTCTTTGCTTTTACTCCAGATTTTTTAGTGTTTTTTTCCATGCTTCTACTTATCATTATGTCTAAGTCCTAGCCGAAGTGCATCAAACAAAATCCAAGGGAATTAACTCTTTTACCCTTATTGCTTTTGCTCTCAGGGAGGTTTTGTATTGATCCAGCTGCCTCCATAGAAGAGGTTACTTTCTCCTTCTGCGTATACTGACTGGAGCCCCTGTTCCCTTCTCCCCCCTCAACCCTTCCATAAGAATAACGGGCAGAAAACAGGGGTTAGATGAGAATGGAGCAGCTGCCCAATCTGCTGGGTGAGGCAGGAAGTAAATCTCCACCAAAGACTCTGCAGTAGTGCAGAATGCCAGCAGCTGAGCCTGGGGTGAGATGGAAACATCTAAGTTCTCATTTGCAGCCTCTGGATGTCTTTTACCAGTTTGGGGGCTCGAGGGTGCCACTCTGGACCTGCTGCTGCAGAATGGAATCGACTGTGGTTGCTTTCCTGGCATGAACTCCTCTGTTCAGTTAGTAAAGCACAGCGCAGCTCTCTGGGTTGCAGGAACCCCACCACAGCAAGCATCCCTTTCTCCTCCAGAGGATCAGAGATTCTTGGCTGCCAGGAGGACCATAAGGGTGTTTTCATCCTACAATGTAACTAGTAAACCAAGTTTGAAAAAGCAATAATCTCATTAGTAATCAAGTAATAAATTTACCTCTTAGTGCAAAATGTAGTCTTCATTGTGTAAGGACTAAAAAAATGTTTAGATCTTTCTGGAGGAGAGAAGGAGGGAATGTGGTGTTAAAACAGCTTAGTCAGAAGATGAATGAGGCAAGAGTAGCTTGATATTGATCTCCGTCCTTGAATTAGATAGGCACTGGCTGATAAAATATCCCTATTTTTCTAGGTGTCATCACGTATTTCCAAAATATCCTACGTACCTTCTGGCTGCTCAGCCTTGGAGGCGAGGCCTGTTCTGCCTCTCAATGAGGCCTCTTTATCAGGCACTGGCATGGAGTTGTTAAACTAACAAATGCAGCAGCGTGACGATACAGCCAATTAAAATCTTCTGTTCAACATAACAAGTACGAGTTTCCATTTCAGGGAAATGTGCCTTTTCAGATGACATTGTCTCAGCATTAAATACCACAGGTACCAATGATGCAGAAACAGCACACCGTTGTGGCCCTGCTGCAGTCTGACGCATCTATTCTGAGAAAATTTGCACTACATGTGAATGCAAATGCAGCTCCTGGGCCAAAGGAGGGAAAGGAGGAGGAAGCCCCATCTAACTGTCATTTCTCATACAGTTCTTTGCCAGAACTTGGCTCCCTGGGTGCTGGCTATGCCTGCCAGAGCTGTCCCTAACCTCTGGCCTCCCAGCCCTTGAGAGGGGTGAGAGGCTGCAGAGTCTCTGTACCTCATTCAACACCCCAGCTCTCAGGGTGATTCAGAAAACCCTGTCCAGGAAAAAAATGGTGCCTCCATGTAATGTGTTTGAAAGATCTTCAGTGACACTGGTAGCTAGGTAGTACAGCAAGTAAATTAACAACATTGCTGTAAGACAACCTGATAAACGAGAGCCTACTTAAAATTCTCATGGTTGTAAATATGAACACAAAGGAAATTAGTTCTTTAGGATGGCTTTCTCTGTTTCCTGGAAATCAATAATACATGGCCCATCATGGAAAGCATTTATCTATGTTCAACATTGCCTCCCCCCAAAACTGGTTATGCATCTGCAGACAGGAATTTAAGTGTGAGCAAGAGTTTGCACACATGGGTCACTGTTCGGCAGATCCTTTATCTTACTGCTCTGTCACTAAGGTAAAGTTGCCTTAATTTATAGGTATAATTTTGTAGTGCTGCTCATTTTAGCTGGTCACAGCAAGAGAAAGCCTTTATCTTCTGAAATTTCTCATATTTTTGGCTTTTAAAGAAATGCTGTTTCTGATTAGCATGATTTATGTCAATGAAGTTAGTAATTTGATTTACTTGGGTGGTTGGAAGGCTCTTACAAGTACAGGACCTTCAGGAATTCTAAACTTTTTGTCTACACTCAGAATATCCTTTATATTTAATACCACACTTGATAGGTAGTCTTCTTAGTAGTTTGTTTTCTGTATCAGCATGTCAAGATTGCAGCCTTCATTCCTTATGATACAGACAATCTCCCCTTTACTTTAATGTACCCTTGTCCACTGGAAACAACCAGGTGCAATTCAGTGCTGGGGCAATGGCTCCTCAGCAATGGAAGGAGCTTCAGGGGGATCTCAGTGGATGGTATCACATCACCAGTGACAGAAAATCACTGCCAGAAGGTTGCCTGGTATTTAGCTAAAACATACCCCACCTTTTTTGATTCCTTAATGCATCTTGATATTGAAAAACCTCATAAAATGACCAAGTTTATATTTAAGAATTGTTATGTTTTTCATTTGTTGGTAGGCACAGAGGGTAAAATATATCAGATTTGGTAAACTTATTTTAATGTATTTTCTTCAGTTCTTTTAAATGCTAACTCTTGACTAAGGAAAGAGCTGTTCCTTACAAGTCTAGGCAGAATGGAGGCTTAGCAGTAACTTACTATTTTCTTCCAATTTTTGGGCAAACCTTTAAGTGGGTTTCCACTGCTCCCTGTGTAAATGCTCCCAAAAATTTATTCCCAGTAGCATATAACGCTGTTGTTACTCTTCATTATTTATGGGCAGATAGTTATTGCATATCCAGTTGCAATTAAAATTTTAAGGTGAGTTCATTTAAATTCACCTTAAAATTTAAGGTGAGTTCAATTAAAAAATTAAGGTGAGTTCAAAGCACAACAGTTTGGTTTCTTCTGTTTCAAAGACATTCTCAGGTAACTTTTTTTAATGCCGGTTGCACAATCTCTGCAGATATAAAACTTGGTGGTGAAGTTCTGCAGCAGAAGTGAACAGAAACTTCCTTTCCTTAGAGGCTTCTGATAAAAACTCCCCAGAAAACAGATCAATATGTGCTTTCCCATCTTTTTCTTGTATCACTAGAGGTTGTGTTAAGAGTGAAAATTACTTCAGAAAGTGAACATTTCAAAATGTGCAACCTAGCATTTTATACCTGGAAATCCCTTTTTAGACAATTATATTAACAGAGGACTCCTTACTTTTGCCTTTACTGCTCTTTTTTCTAATTATACTGCACATGGAAGTTTGGTCTTCTTTATTTCTCGGATTGCCAGAAGTGATACGTTACAAAGATGGATATTCTCTCCAATGGAAATTCTTTATTTTAGTTTCCTCGGCAAACCTGTACATCAACAAACTGACTGGGAATGTTGCTGTGCTTTCCTTCCTGGTTTGCTGATAGTTTGCATGACCAAATTCCTTTTTCTGGGCAAGAAATTCCTCAGTGGGAGTCTGCTGTCCTACCTCTTACCAGGTAGAAGTGATATATTTTTAATTCTTCTGTAATAATTTACACTAGCACATGTTCTGCAGTTTGTTGGAAACCTCTGTGGTAGGGCCATTGCTTTACCCCAGAGTAGTGTTCCAGCTGGTGTTCCTCAATCACTCTTCTCCAAATTCCAGAGGCTTTTGCTGTTTTGAAATACATTGTCCAAATTTTTCTTTGAAAGACCAAGACATTCACTTGCATTATTTGTATAGTACCACTTCCAATGGACATTGGACTTTTCCTACCACTTGCATCTTAATTAAATACTAGGAATTTATGAAGGATGAGGGTTTTATTCAGTGAAATTATTCAAAATATTGATGGTGATTATTTATGAAACCACTTTTGAATTAATCTGACTTCATCAGCATCAAAAATTGTTTTGGTAATGAAAAATATTAACTCCTGCTCATATAAATAAATCTTAAAAGACACTTATTTGGAATTTGTGATATCGGAGAAAATTGTTCATGTTCTTACATGAAACATTTGCTGATAAGTAGGTACGTACTGCCTCTGTTCTGATACAGTTTCCCTCAGTGCTGATTCAGATTTGCAAAGGCTTGATGCAGTGCTGCAGGCTATGAAATTACTTTGTCCTACAACAAATTATTCAGAAACTTTGCATTAGATGAAAGACAGCCAAGTCTACTCCGGGCGGCAAATAATCCAGGCGGGAACAGTATTCATGTGAGCCTCTTGTATATTAGAGCTGCCAGGAAATAAACCCCTTTCCTTGGCATTAGCTTCTGCCTACACTGAACTTCCCAGCGTGACTCCACGGGTGCTTTTTGGCAGGGGGAATGCACCTACATGGGACAGGTGAGCATCTTGAGGTGTTATCTCCTCCTCCTCTTCCTCCTCCTGGTGGGCAGGCTGCAGGAATTGGCACAGCACAGGCAACAGTCCCTCATCTCTCCTGTGCTGGAATGTTGCAGTATTCCCATGCTTGAGTTCCTTCAGATAAATCAACCTTTCAAACACACGCTTCTTACAGTGGTCATAGCTAATCTTCGGGCTGCTGTTCCCAGGGCTTCCATTACTGTGGGAAGGACCATGCCCCCCAGGAATGCTGTGTTTGCCAGTGCTGGATGCCTTTGTGCTGCAGGACTGCTGGGAGGTGCAGTGGAGCCTGTCTAGGCTGAGGAGACAGAGCCTTCTGCACTGGAGACTGCTCCAGTCCAGCCCATGGCAAAAGCCAAAGCTGGCCTGGCAGAGCCCAGCCAGCTCCTTAGGGTCTGGAAACTGCTGGACCAGCCGGCTGGCTGGTGTTGTCAGGAAATTTTTGTTAGGTTCCCCACAACATAATTTTTGTCCTCAGACTATGAAGCCAAGGACAACACTACTCAGATTATTTCATTTGCAGCAGGATCTTGTTCACTTGCTGGGGTTTACTCCTGGCAGAAGCTTCCTCAGTTTTGATCCAGTTAGCTAAGCTCAAGGCAAGATATTTAGGACATTTCTGAGCATTTTATGGTGTTTTCTGAGTGTTTTATGGTGTTTTATCCCAGATTTATGGAGGCTATGCGCTAATGCATTTAATGGCTTATGGTAAGATTGGCACCATCCTGACCCAACATCAAGTGTGGAAATGAGCCTGGCTCATGTCCTAACCAGTGTGACACTGTTACACTGAGCATTATGCTGGGATCACAGTGCTTGAGTTTTGCTCTGTTTCAGTGTAACTGGTTACCTTATGAATTCAGAACAAGCCCACTTGGCCAGTGAGCTGAAAGACACCCGGGATGTATTTCCTCTGCAGAGACCTGTCCCTGTTTCTTCACTGTGACTGCCCCAGGATAGCCTCTGCCTCATTGTCAGCCTCAAATATTTGACACCACCTTTGTAGAGCACTTAAAGTTTCAGATCCATGCTGAGGCACTAAAATATACGAATAGATTTTTTTTTCCAAGTGGTGACAATCTTTTCTTACTCCTTGCATGAACAACAGTTACCCAATTTCTCAAAACTTAGGTCAGTTCTTTAGGTTTTGGAGTACTAATGGGAACAGTAACAGAGCTGCAGGCTGGGGACAGAGTGGCTGGACAGCACCCAGGCACAAAGGGACCTGAGGTACTGGTGACAGCAGCTGAACATGAGCCAGCAGAGTGCCCTGGTGGCCAAGAAGGCCAAGGGCTCCTGGCCTGTGTGGGAGAAGGGAATATAGGTGAGCTCAGCCCTGATCAGTACCAGCCGTGTTAATTACCCAGCACAGCCTCACCCTGATGAGTCCCAGCTGTATCCAATAAGGATGAGTGAGATAAAAGAGGGGCTGAGCTGGGGAGGATCATCATGGAGGAGGAACCTTGAGGAGCCTGAAGGAGAGACTCATGAAGCAGGATCGTGAGGTGAGAGAATCACTGCTGTGAGGTCAGTGTGGGTGTGCAGTCAGAGCCTGTTGTTGGAACCTGCAGTCACAGCCTAGCTGGGTAAAAGGCTGCACTCAGAGGCTGCAAACTGATCCCTGCAGTCAGAGTTCATCAGGGAATAACCAGCAGCCAGAGGCTGCAAGGGAAACCTGCAGTAGGAGCTTGCTGCAGCCAGGGTCAGGGAATAGTTGGAGTTAAGATGACTAATCTGTGAAAAGGAATAAACCAGGGTCCTCTTTATGCTGTGTTTAACATGAAGTCTGTGCCTTGGCTCATTTCTACCCTCTAATAAGAGGGCTGCTGCAACAGCCTGGATCAGGAATGGTGTGGCCAGCAGGAGCAGGGAGGTCATTCTTCCCCTGTACCCAGCACAGGTGAGGCTACACCTCGAGTGCTGTGCCCAGCTCTGGCCCCTCTGTTCAGGAATGATGTTGAGTGTGTCCAGAGGAGGCAACGAGGCTGGTGAGGGGCTTGGAACACAAGCCCTGTGAGGAATGACTGAGGGAGCTGGGGTTGTTCAGCCTGGAGAAAAGGAGACTCAGGAGTGACCTCATCACTCTCTACAACTCCCTCCCTGAAAGGTGGCTGTATCAGGTGGGGTTGGTCTGTTTCTCCAGGCAGCCACTGACAGGACCAGAGGACACAGCCTTAAGCTGCACCAGGGGAAGTTTAGGTTAGACATCAGGAGAAAAGTCTTCACAAAAAGTGTGACTGGGCACTGGAATCATCTGCCTGGGGTTGTGGTGGTGTCACTGTTCCTGGCTATGCTTAAAAAAAGGCTTGATGATGCACTCAGTGTCATGGTTTAGCTGATAAAGATATGTTAGGTTGTAGGTTCAANAAGGTGGCTGTATCAGGTGGGGTTGGTCTGTTTCTCCAGGCAGCCACTGACAGGACCAGAGGACACAGCCTTAAGCTGCACCAGGGGAAGTTTAGGTTAGACATCAGGAGAAAAGTCTTCACAAAAAGTGTGACTGGGCACTGGAATCATCTGCCTGCGGTTGTGGTGGTGTCACTGTGCCTGGCTATGCTTAAAAAAAGGCTTGATGATGCACTCAGTGTCATGGTTTAGCTGATAAAGATATGTTAGGTTGTAGGTTCAATTTGATGATCTCAAAGATCTTTTCCAACCTCGTTTCTTCTCTGTTTTTGGCTTTTTAATTATTTTTTTTTTTAGATCTTAACTTATGTTTTTTAAACCTTATTATTCTGTAATTAGTGGGATTTGAATAGCATATTTGGCTTCCTGATGTCCTTTAGAGGACAATTCAAAGAGGAGGAAAGTGGGAATGGCTCTACTGTTTCATTTACTATTCAGTATTACAGGGAACTGAAAAATGAGAATGGGTACCTGCAATACAGAGGAAGTCAAAATACTAACAGAAACAATGAGCTTTTATTACATTAAGTAATTGTCATTCAGTCCAGCACTTGCATGGTGAATGCAAAATAAATCAGTCTTTGACATCTCATCAGTACTGCTGCATAGTCAATTTGTCAGATTATTAAAAATACTAGTACCTGCAAGCTGGCATTGGGGTGTCCCCAGAGAGAGGGTTAATTCTTAATCAAATGGTGTCACATTAGAGAAGGTCTCTATTAATCAGTAATGAAATGGTTTATAAAATTGCTTAGTTGTTTTTAACCTAGTAATTTTTTTTTTATTTTACAACAATGTGAGTGTGTTCTTACACTAATTTACTGCAGTTCTGCCATGGTGTGGTAAAATTGAGCAGGATTAGCAATGTCATGTTGGGAATTAGTAAATGCATTATTGTAACTGGTTTGTTTCCATTGCTTCAGAAGGCAAGACAGGTCCATGTGGCTAATTCCAGTCCTTTCTGAAGGCTGTAATGCAGGGAGTGCAATGCAAAGAAATCTTCCTGTGTAGACAGTTTGAATTGCACTTGCTTTCCCAGAAAGCTCTAAGAATTCACAGATTATGAGGCAGTTCCATACAAAACCAACCTCCAACCCTCAAACCCTCTGGTGTTCCTTAGCAGCATTGAAATAACTAGGAAGCCCTTCAATCTTTCACCTCAGTTTAAAGCCAAATGAAAATCTTTCAAAATTTCAACGTTTTTCTGTAGCCACCTCCCTGATCTGGGCACACCAGATGTCTCTGGAAGATAGCAAGGATGGGAGGTTTGGTACATTTTTGGGAGAATTGTGCTTGCTGGGGTGGAGGTTTGGAGCTTTTCTGTGGATCCATGCTAGAGGCTGGGGTGGGAGCCCCAAAGAGGCGCTGTCTATTGCATGCCTGGGATGTGCCTGTGGCTCACCAGCTCCTCTTGTGACACAGCAATTCAGCATGGTATTTTGTTTGAGACTGGCGAGCACAGCTGGGATTCAGCAATCCCAGAGAATCCTATGAAACAAATATTTTTGTGCACACAGTGGTTGGCTTTGTTCTGCTCTCACAAATGAACCTGGGAGGCTTCTGTAATGTCAAGAAGCATGAGTGAAGACAGAATGAAATCATTATTGCATAGGTTATGTTCAGTTCCTAGTGGGAATTACACTGAGAGTTGGCAGAGTTAATGAAGAAAGATGAGCTATCATGGGACCCCTGGGGCAGGAGGGAGCCATAGTCCATGAGAAAGCTGCAGGAACTGGCAGGATGGGAGCAGGAAAAGTTAACAATGAAGCAAGGACTGATGGATGGAAAAAGTTAATCTTGAAAGGTGGTTTGGGACAACACAAAGCTCTGTAGAAACTGCTGTCCCTCATATCGGGGACATACCAACAGTTGGATGTCTCTGTGGTTTTGTGTGTGCAAACTTGGGTGTTGCAGTTCAGAACTTGCAAAAAAATAAGCCTTCAGTCTCATATGAAAGTGTGATATTTCATGGCTTCATTTCCATGGCCAGGGAACCAATTCCTGACATATCATTTTGCCTAGATGTCTGTTGTTGTCACAATGAAAAACCTACACTATGAGAAATCCAAGAAAAGTTCATTTGCAGAATGAAGTGTGTGTGTACAAAGAGATGCGTGTCCAAGCAAGGCTACGTATATATAAAATATCATCTGCGTGTCTTTACAAATCTGATTTCACCATTTTCTACAGACTTTATCTAAATTGGATTTTGATATTATTGTCCTTTGCCATAAAGATCCGAGCTGTTGTTTGTTTGGCCATACAGATCCTTCATCCCGCTGGCTGGCACTACCCCTGTGTGCTTCACAGAAATGTCTCTCTGCTTCTCTACATTATGCAGGTTGTCAAGTTTGGTAAAGTTTCTTGGGAATCATGGAGCTTAGCTGTGCCTTGCAACCATCTTTTGGTGTTTCCTGACTACCTCTCTGCAACAAAACACCCCAGTTTGTGCACTTGCCACCATGTGGCTCCCCTCCCTCTGTTTTCTTTACCAGAATGAAATGCAGTTGTTTTTTTTCTGGATACATGTTGATCTTTGCATCTGTACTGTTTGAGCAGAAATTTGCTTTTCACTAAAATCTAGCTGTTCTTTACAAGAATAATTATTCCTTCCTTAGATTCTCAATAAACAGTAAACCTTCAGTCAGCTACAAACAAAAGTGTTGAGGCTAGCACTGCTCAGGAGTGCATGGGAAGCGTGGCACTGAACATGTGCAGGAATCCAAGTATGGTCAGTTTAAAATTCCTCCTTGGTGCCTGGTGGTAGCTGGAAAGGTGAACAGCATGGACGTGGGGGAACCTGAAATGGAAGAAACTGAGGTGTGAGAAAGGCTGAAACAGGACAATAGGTTTGGGAATAGCATCTCTCTGTGCCAGTTCTACCCCTCTCAGATTTTCTGATTTCCCACTTGGCTCCCAGACTTGCATGTCCACTCCTGAGATGCTGGAGTCCAGGGCATGTGGAAAACCCCTGGAACTGCCCTGGGGGGGTCTGAGACCCTGGCTGGGACCCCAGGAAAGCATTGCCTTTGACCTCAGTCCATGGGAAAAACTTCCAACACTCAGAGATGAATTGAAAACAACAAAGATTTGAAATAAATAGTAGTTTAGTTTGTCACAGGGTGAAAATTTGTAGTTTTGGGTTTTTAGTATGGAAGTGGATCAGAGCAAGATGGAGAATTTTGGGCAGTGTCTCATCTTCTTCTGCTTTATCTACTCCATCTCCTGCTGTGACAGTGGCACAGAGACATTGGTAGAATGGATTTGATGTAGGAATTGAATGTCTAGAATAGGCAGTAGTTATTGGTACAAAACTGTAAATATAGTACGCTTTAAGAATTGATTGGATTAGAAATCTTTAAAAACCACCTTGGACCCTCTGTCCATGTTCCTGTAGCTGCATTTTCTTCAGTGCACTGTGACTGCTGTACGGCCTTGAGGTAAGAAATAGAATAAACACCTTTGAAGACCGAGCCACAGGTTCCATCTCATCTTTTAAACCCTGGTACAGGACTTTGAAAGGAAAAGACCCCTAATTAGGAGGTTGGCAGGGTGAAAATCCAGACACTAAGAGAAGTGTCCTTCTTCCTCCCCACTCTGTGACTTGCATTCTTCATCTCCATCAGGAGAGAAGAGAGCAGAGCATGTGCTTGCCCTCCTGCAGGAGGGAAGGTTGGTAGCACTTGTATTCTGATTCTGGTTGGAGAGAAAATATTCCTGCCTGAAATGAGTATACCATAAAAAGACTGATAGGACAATGTAATTGATTGTATTAAAAGTCTCATAACTTTTGCATTAAGACTATATCTATACCCCCTTTATACAAGACTTTTACCCTCATTCATGCTTGGGAAGGAAAGCTGTGGACTATGTCTTGCGAGAGATCCCCTCTTTTGTTTTTTTCCCAGATGGCCTTGTATAGCCATGTCATAGAATCCTCAACTGGTTTGGGTTGGAGGGGACCTTAAACCCATCCAGTCCCACCCCCTGCCATGGGCAGGGACACCTTCCCCTATCCCAGGTTGCTCCAAGCCCCAAAGCCCAACCTGGCCTTGGGCACTGCCAGAGATCCAGGGGCAGCCACAGCTGCTCTGGGCACCCTGTGCCAGGGCCTGCCCACCCTGCCAGGGAACAATTCCTGCCCAATATCCCATCCAGCTCTGCCCTCTGCCAGTGTTCCCTGCATCCTGTCCCTCCATCCCTTGTCCCCAGTCCCTCTCCAGCTCTCCTGGATCCCATTTAGGCCCTGGAAGGGGCTCTGAGATCTCTACAGAGCCTTCTCTTCTGCAGGTGAACACCTGCAGCTTTCCCAGCCTGGCTCCAGAGCAGAGGGGCTCCAGCCCTCAGAGCAGAGGGGCTTGGAGCAGCTCCATGGCTTCCTCTGGACTCCCTCCCACAGCTCCATGTCCTTCCACTCCTGAGGACTCTGGGCATGCGTGCCCTATGTGCTCCCAAAATTAATCTCATGTTTTGATTCAGAAATTCTCTAAAAAACCCAGCTGTTTGTAAAACTATTTAAAAGTTGTTCTAATTAATGGAAAGGGGGGACTTGTAGGAAAAACCCCACCAAGGATCCTTTTGTCTGCGGTTTTCTTCTTTTTTTTTTTTAATCCAAGTGCAAGTAAGGTATGTCATTGAACAAAAGTGGTACTTCTAATATCATTTTTATAGAAACTCTAAATTGTTCTAGGATGTAAGCTGGTCTCTAAAATTTTATCAGCATTTAATGAAAAAATAGTTGTAGGGTTTTGTGATGTGAGGAATAAGTTAATCAAAAATGTCCCTTCAGTCCAAAATAGCAATTAATTTCAATTAAAGCATTGCATAGAAACACTTCTCACACTGATGCTTTTTGTGGTCTGTTATTAGGGCATTTTGATACTGAAAGAATTAATTTTGCCGCCTTCTTTAACTGGGATGATTGTCAAAATAATTGTCTACAGATTATTTTACTATTTCACTTAGAATGAAAATAGGAATTGTTCTTTTTACCAAGACAAAACAAACTTTCATCATTTAATTTCCTGCAGTACACGAATTTTAGTTTTCAGTGTCTCTGCTCATTAGGCTTTAAATATATGAACTTTTCAAGTTAGAGAACCTGGTATTTATCTTTCCCAAAGTCTGGATCCAGAGCAAGGTGACAGCTCCTGATTCGTGGTACTTTCATGGGAATTTGATTAGTCTGTGTGTGAAACCCATTTTCCCAGCTATGAATCTGCTGGTTGAGCTAAAGCTGGTCCTGAGTCACCTGCTGCTGGCTCTGGGGCCTGAAGCAGTGACCAGATAACAGTTCTGATATTTCTGAACAAAAGGGCACAAATGCATTTCCTTGACAAAGTCATGAGATTAAGGGACTGTTCCTTTTTATTCTCATTGAGTATGGGAATGTCTCATTTTTGATTGGGGCTTGTGCCAATATAAGAAAGATCAAGATTTGTGGTGGCCAAGGTGGAAATGAACTGAAATTACTATTTAAGAAAGAAAAGCAAAATTCCTACATTTGGAAAGAATTATGGTCCTCGACAGTTGAATTTTAAGAGAAATGAAATACAGTTTTGTTTGAGCCAGCGGAGCAAAGCAGCTTGACAGCATGTTTCAACATCTATTTTCTACACTGATCTAAGTGAAAACTGCTGATTGCTGTGTTTGTTCCAAGCAGGGACGTGCCACAGTTGCCTTAAATTTTCTTGCAGACAATGAATTGCTACTGATGGCCCTGCTTGTACTTCTACAGCTATTATCATACGTTTAGACAAACTCATTATCAGCATTATGGATGTTAACACTCAGTAAGAGCTATCAGCCTACCCGGGGAACAAAGGGAAATAGGTAAGCACATGGAAGTTATTTTTATGGAGAGTAGTTTTAAAAAGCAGTCATGCATATTGCACTGTTTGCATGCAGCTCCTGAGCCAGTGGGATGGAGCCACATCTTGAAGAGTGTGTTTGCCCATATGGAATAATTGCAGATAAGAAAAAAGTAACCTGTGAAAGGAAATGGTTCATTTCAGTGTCTTATCTCCAATCAGTTCTTGCTGCTGGATTGTACTCATGTATTGAAATGTCTTTAAGTTCATCCTTCTGTCTTAAAAAAGTTCTTAGCTGTCACTGAGAAGCGGGTGAGCAGTGAAAGAAGATTTTCCTGTTTGGCAGCAGCAGAGCTACATCTCTTTTAAGGCTGCCACAGAGTTCGTGTGTGTAGAGCTGCAGCTGAAGACCAGATGGGAAAAGCTTGAAGTCAGGGATTTCCACCTTTGTAGGGGAACATCTCTGTGGGCAGCAAGATGCAGTCGCCCAGCCTGATCTACAAAAAACATGGCTGGGTTTTGGGGTCAAACACTCAGCCAGGGAATGGGAAGGAGGGATCTATCCCCATGAGAAACTTTGTGTCTTTGGGGATGCATTTACATAAATATGTCCTGGTTTAAACTTTTCCCTCTGTGTGAATGTGCCCCTTTTGCTTTGGGCACCCCTGAGCCATTGGGCTGTACACTGGTCGTCTCTCAGTTCTTCAGCAGTTTTTGAGTTTGGGAAGAGATGCTCTTAGGAGAGCCCCAATATCTGAGGCTAGGAGACTGATAACATTTTTCCAGGTACTTGCTTCAGTTTGGAGAGAAAATAAATTTAAATTGATTCCTTCTTCTGCTTTTGTAGCACCCCTCTTGTTCCCTGTCTGCTTTGCTATTACTGCATAAACCAGATATTGTCGTTTGAGCAGCCAGCATGGCTGAGGCATTCAGCCTGTGGAGGGACCTGGCAGCAAATGGGAATGCTGTGGGATGGAGTAACTTCCTCCTTCAGCCACTGCCTAAAGCTGAGAACGGAGCCCTCCACCTCCCCTGGCACTTCCCAGGTGGCACATGTGGGAGCTCCTTGCTCCTGAGGGTTATGAGACCACCCTGCCAAGGGCCTGGTGCTGCCTGGCACGAAGCCGGCTCTGACTGTCAGTGTCACCTCTGTGCCAGCCCATGTCCCTGTGCTGGGGGGGACTGAGGCAGCTTTCTCTCTGTTTTGGGTAACCTGGCCCCTACCCCAGCCCTGCCTGGCCATGGAGTTAATGAGGGGTGGTGGCAGTGGCGTTGCCTCAAACCCGAGCTCATGTTTAGTACAGCAGAGGTACTGATTACAGCCATATAGAAAAATCCCTGCTGCTGGCACTCTAAGCACTGCTGGGGAAGCTGAGCTGCCTCTTCAGGGGCCTCCCGGTGCTGCACTGGGCTCTAGCCAGGACTGAGCAGCCCAGCCCCTCTGGGTCTCTCACAGCTCACACACCTTTGAACCTGACACAAGGGTGCAAAGAGCCGTAACTCCAGCTTGGCACTACATGGAAAAACTTAACCTTAAAAGGAGTTTTCCAAACCCTTCAGAACTTGTAGACCTCTTTGTTCACTTGTTCACATTTGCTGTGGCCTCCTGGCTTTATTTAATTTAGGGGAACCTGCAGAATGCAATTTAGCATGACACCATAAAGGGAATTCATTCATCGCTGCCTCTTGATTTTCAGAGCTCCCGGCAGGCAAGTGAGGCTTCCAGACTGGTGAAATCTGCACGGAACATTCTGAAAATCTCATATGACAGGGAATAAGTGTGAATTTCAGGAAGCAAAATGGTCAGAATAAACATGCAGCTGTATAAATGCTTCTTTGAAGGCAATTTCATAGTGCTGTACTTTCAGTTTTGCCTGGAATTTTTCTGGAATGGTTTTCAACATCAAAAGTGTAGGGAAACACATGGTTATCTTTTTCAGTGAGAAGCCTCCACCCTTCAGAAGGAGGCTGAGCCTTCAGTAATTTGATTCTAAATAAGCATGTAATTATAAATTTCAATATTAAATTCTTTCATAAAAGCCCCCCTTTTCCTGAGAAGGCTGCAGATCTGGGCCTTGACATCTGTGGCTCAGTGACTGTAGGACAACCAGCATTTTCAATTGACCCCAGAGCTTTCAGCAGAACAGGCTTCTTACATTATTCCTATTGCAGCTAGGACAAGTTTTTCTGAGAAACTGAAATGGTATCTCAAGAATTTCAGACAGGGTTTGCTTGCAGGCCTTTGAAAACAGTACGAAATCTTCCCTGAAGATATTTGTTTCCTCTCTGGGTCAGAAGTAGGAGCAGCTTCATCAGAGAAATGTAAGAGGTACCTGTGTAAAAGGAGACCGAGTCAGTGCCATGCCACCAGGCTGCAGCTTTCAGGTATACACCCTGTCTGATACGTGGACAAAACTTTGACTTTTCCCCTCCCTTAGCCTCTACATGATGCCACGACAGCCTTACAGCCACCTTCTGGGGGGTCCTCACTGAGCACAGCCTGCTGAGCAGGGATTTATTGCAGTGTGCTCAAGTTGGAATTGTCCTGCACTGCACCTGGCTTCTGCTCGCTTGCATCTCATCCAAATACTCCCAATGTTTTCTTTTGAAAGATGGAAATTGTCATTGACTGTATAAATTTAAAGGGAATTCCTCCCTTGACTGAAGTGTTTACAGCCTAATTGCTGGAAGGATTTGAAGGAGCAGCTCAGCTATGTTTGAGGCAGGCGACTTTAGTGGAAGTGGGATTAAGGCAATTTTACTAGATGGACCTAGTAGCCCACAGCAGTCCTGTGAGCAGGGAAGGGCAGTTTTGGCACTGAAGGCTGGCTGCTCTGTACAATTAGAGTGCTGAAACCAGAGAGTTTTCATTGTTTTCATCTTTTGCTTTCCCTGAGGGACATTCACAATATTTAACATCTTTCTTGGAGATTTCTGTTGGAGGTCACATCTTTATGCTTCTTGTTATTGTCGACAACTCTCTAAGTGGGGGTTTGATGAAGGCATCTGCAGTGGGATGGAGCAGCTTGAGGGGGAAATTGGGTGTAAGGAGAGGCAGGAGAATACAGCTGAGGGATTAGATGGTTTCTTGGAGCTGGGTGGTGAAGCTTCTGGCTTTGGAAGTGGGTTTAGCCTCAGGCCACCCAGCAAATGGGCTGCTGCCCTCACAGTAAGACACAGGACAACAGCGGGGACTTCAGGAATATAATCCCAAACTTTTGCTGTGGTAAAGTTTCTTCCCATGTTTGAACCTTCAGAAGTGGCGAGGATAAGAACATAGGTCAGTGCATCCCAAAAGACTGTCCTGCAGAATGGACAGTGGTGTTCAGGATGTTATGTAGTGCAAAACTGGGTACCCTTGCACAGGAGAGAAGGGGGAGTAGCAGGAGGGAATGATTGAGACAGTGAGTGATAGAAACGCCAGGATGGGATGTTCTCAGTGGCCTTCCAAAATTCATGTTGTCATTGTACTAAATAATGGCGTGGTTTTGTGTGGTGATAAGTACTGCTCTTCTGAATGCTGTGCTCTCTTCCCTGATTTATTTGTACGAGTTATATCAATGACCCATCTTTCATAATTAAGTTGACATGCTCTTCAGTGCCCTTGGCAAGTGTTACTCAAAATAATGCAAACTAAAATAGCATATCTCAGTCTCCAGGGCTGAAATTTGCCTGCTAATGCTCTCCCAGCGATGTCCTCCAGTGGTGACTGGAGGTAAAATGCTGGGGAAAGAAATGGCAGTGTGTTAGTTGGGAATAGCTCTGCATTTCTGTAGTTGGAGTTCCAGGGCAAAGCTATAGTTTTGTTTCTTCTCTTTCCAGCCAAAAAGTGCAGCAGATTGTTGGAGATAAAATAATGACAAGGTAGTAAAGTAATTGGTGAGGTATGGCTTGTCGTTAACAAATAATGTTGTGGCATATAGCTACAAACTGCCTCATGTTCAGCAGGGAGAAATAAAAAGAACACAAAAAGTAAAAGGGATCATTACTTGAGTGAGGGAGAGCAAAAGTGTTCACAAACACTGGGGGGAGGAAAGAACAGAAAGTTAAGGAAAGGAAGATAATTACATGAGAAATCTACAGAATGATTTTGGGTTGTGTCAGATCAGTGCCATATCTATTCAAGTTTCCTGAAGAAAGCCCTGTCCCACACTGAAAGAAACATGAACACAGAGTTGTTCACAACAGCCCTCTGAAGAGAAAAGATACGTTTTTCACTGAGCTGCTGCTCTAGTACCCAAAGGAGCTGAACTCAGTTTCTGACCTCCTTAAAATTTCGCAGGTCACCTTGAGCCAAGGCTGGAATCCCTCTTGTCCGAGGGTCTAATGACACATTCCTGTGCAGAAGGAGCTATGAGCAGATTGATGCTGAGCGCTGGCTGGGAATTCTTAGGAGCTTGTTTGCATGGCAGGAGCAGGGCTGTGAGCCTCGGCTTCCCCAGTGGCAGACTCCTGGCCTGGTACAGCCAGGACATTGCTGCTCTTGGCCTTCTGCCCTGCCAGACCTATTAACTACACAGTGATCAGCCAGGCTACTAATTAGGGGCCGGCTGGATGGGCAGTTTGGTGGCAGCAAAGGCAGCAGAGCTCATGTGAAGGCTCGTTCCCAGGGAGAGAGGGGGGTTGTGTCCTGCCCTGTGCCTCCCTCTTCCCCCTGGCTATTGTCCCCTGTGTTGCACCGGCCCCAGGCCCCTTCACCCTGCCATGAGCCAGTTCACTGACATACAAGAAAGTTATTTGCAGTTTTTATTCCTCTTTTGCCTGATTGCTGTTTTCCATCATGTTAGTGCATTCAGGCAGGTCTTTGCTCTGAGCTAGAGCCAGCAGAAGGCAGCAGCAGCAGCAAGCAGGCGGGAGGAGAGACTGGGAAGGCGGGGGCATCCTTTTTGGCAGCAAAGCTGATACCTTCTCATCATGTCCTGTGGAGCCATACTCTGCCAATCATCCAATTAAATGGTTCTGCTAGGAAGGATGTGAGTGAAACGCAGAAGAATAACACTGGGAGCCAGAGCAAAATGAGATAAAATATTGTCCTGGAAGCAGTCCAGCTCTGTGCTATGTAAACTTCATGCTTTGCACCCTGGCATCACCTTCTTGGTGCATGAATAATGAATTGCTTCCCATTTGGACAGTCTGTCCCGGATTTGGCTCACCTCACAGGAGCTAACTAAAAGTCAAGCCTCTAGTGCCAAGGTTGTTCTATTGGCTTCCTTTAGAAATGGAAAAAAGGGTCGGGCACACCCAGGCAGTGATTTATGCAGCCTAGCTGGAGAGGGGGTCTGTCCCTCTCTGGAGGTGTCAGAGGAGCCAGGCCCTTGCTCAAGGGGAGGCTCCTCTCATTTAATGGACTCTGTGTCGCACTGGGGTCACCATCAGCTGCGCTCCCTTGCTTGCAGAGAAGCTGCCAAGCATGCTGGTCATCATCCCCAACCTCTGTGAAGGCTGCAGTGCCTCCTCTGCTCCCAGGGAGGACCAGGGCTCCTGCCCCAGGCACTGAGTTGTTCAGGAACTTATCATCTCTCCTGGCAGGAGTAAGCAGTTCTCCCACATGGATGAATCACACCTCAAGGGAGTGATGATGGGTGCAGTCTGGTGTTATTCCAGGGAGTGTGGGTGTGCTGGGGTGCCTGTGTCGTGAATTCCAGCCTTACGTAGGTGTCTCAGAAATCCAAAGGGCACAGACCACACATTTGCTGAGGCTGGGGAGGCACCTGTGCCCTCCTGGGGCAGCTTCAGTCTGATGGAATGAATCATCTCCTCTTTGTGTGTTTTCAGCATGGGGCAGGGAGGGTGCTCTCCATACTCTGGGACAGGGATTTTTTCCCAGTGTTGGTCTTGTGTGTTCTGGGACAGTCCTGCCCTCCTCCTTTCCTGATGTGTCCCCAAAAGGGAGGATGCTGTGGGGCTGGAGATGTCCTGCTGGGAAGAGCAGGGAGTGTGTGAGGCCCCAGCACAGAACATTGCCTCCCATTGTGCTCAGGTGGTGTCCTTGAAAAGCACAAGTGGTGCCGTCTGGGGCAGGGCTGAATGGGTGATACTGGTCAGCAAAAGATTAAAGTTTGGGTTTTAAGTTTTGTTTCCATGTCACTTAAAATTGCAAATGTACTTTTATGTAATGATTATTTTAAGATAGCCCCACTGCTCCAGGGATCTCCTAATTATCTGAGTATATTTTATCCAAATCCATTCCCAGGATAGCTGGTGCAAGGGCTCACAACAGAAAAGGTAATGAGAATGTAAATGGAGATGTGAAATAGCCACATGAGAAATCCAGATGCAATTGAGCTCTCAACAGGTTGTTATTTATTCTGGCATGTGAACAATGACCTGATCTGCTACAGGGTGAAGTTCTAAATTATAATCTGTTACCAGAATGCTCTAAAAGCTTAGGGTTGGTAGCACACACATAACTCACTGTGAGGGGGAGGTATTGCCAAATGGAAATGGGAAATAAAAACAGGCAGGGAGGCAGGGCAGGAAATGTGGATGAAATCAGGAACTTGAAAGCAAAGCAAACCTTTGGTTACAAGACAGTGCATTTCTGAGATAGCCCACAGGGAACCATTCCTTTGGGCCATGATTTGGATACCAGACAATTTAGTTCTGACTTTTATTTTGGCAGTGGATTTGATGATAAAATATTTTAGGATTTAAATTAGATTTATAATTTAATTGTGTAGAAGATTCAGAACACAACTAATAGGAAATAATTCTAGGTGGTATGAGGTTTTTCATTCTCAAGGCTGAAAATTATTTAGAAAGCAAGTCTTTCCTTCTCAGATTATTTCCCCAAAAATCAAAGAGTGAACATGGCAAGGCTTGTTATAAGAAAACAGAAAATTACCAAGAGGCATTAGTACAGTTGGTGTGAGTAAATAATTCTGTTTGCATTTTGGGGATATAATATTCTTGATTGAACTATCAGAACTTGAGATATTTGGGCCTTTCATAAATATATTTGCATGTGTCATTCTGTTGTTGCAGATAAACAAGCCTGGAGTTTTTACATGTACAATAATGCTATTATCAATTCTGTGATAAGACGAAATGAAAGCACTTTCTTTATTTCCTCTTGATGTAGCTTGGCAGCCAAAACACCCTTGGATTTAGCAAACCTGAAAATAGTTTCCTGCAATTTTGTGCAAAGGAAAAGAAGGGATGAAGGTTAAAGGATGAAATGAGCTTTCTGGTGAGAGGGGTTAGCAAAACACCCAGGTTCAGCTGTGGAGGGAAGGAGGAATGAGGAATTGGTTTATCATGAGTTGGTAATTGATGCTCAAATTCACAGAACTGCAGAATGAACTAGGTTAGAAAAGACCTTTAAGATAGTCTAGTCCAACCCGTGACCTAACACCTCCTCATCAACTAAACCAGGGCACCGAGTGCCACATCCAGTCTTTTTTAAACACATCCAGGGATGGTGACTGCAGCACCTCCCTGGGCAGATGATTCCAGTGCACAGTCACTCTTTTTATGAAGAATTTCTGTCTAATATCTAAACTAAATGTCCCCTGGCACAGCTTAAGGCTGTGTCCTCTGGTTCTGCCAGTGGCTGCCTGTAGAAAGAGACCAACCCCACCCGATACAGCCACCTTTCAGGGAGGGAGTTGTAGAGAGTGATGAGGTCACCTCTGAGTCTCCATTTCCCCAGGCTGAACAACCCCAGCTCCCTCAGCTGTTCCTCACAGGGCTTGTGTTCCAAGCCCCTCACCAGCCTCGGTGCCTCCTCTGGACACAATTAAGCATCTCCATGTCCTTCCTGAACTGAGGGGCCAGAGCTGGGCACAGCACTCAGTGTCCTTCCTAAACTGAGGGGCCAGAGCTGGGCACAGCACTCGAGGTGTGGCCTCACCAGTGCCCAGTACAGGGGCAGAATGACCTCCCTGCCCCTGCTGGCCACACCATTCCTGATCCAGGCCAGGAGCCCTGGGCCTTCTTGGCCACCAGGGCACTCTGCTGGCTCATGTTCAGCTGCTGTCACCAGTGCCCCAGGTCCCTTTCTGCCTGGGCACTGTCCAGCCACTCTGTCCCCAGCCTAGAGCATTGCAGGGGGTTATAGTGGCCAAAATGCAGGAGTCAGCACCGGGACTTATAATCTTCATGATGTTGGACTCAGCCCATGTATCCAGCCTGTCCAAGTCCCTTTGCAGAGCCCTCCTATCCTCCAACAGATCAACACATGCTCCCAGCCTGGTGTCACCTGCAAATTTACTGATGGAGGGCTCAATCCCCTCATCCATGTCATCAATAGAAATACTGAACAGAGCTGGCCCCAGCACAGAGCCCTGAGGAACACCCCTGGTGCCTGTCCCCAGCTGGATGCAGCACCGTTCCCCACCCCTCTCTGGGCCCGGCCATGCAGCCACTTCCTAACCCAGCAAAGAGAGCTCCTGTCCCAGCCCTGGACTGCCAGCTGTGCCAGCAGTGTGCTGTGGGAGACAGTGTCAAAGGCCTTGCTGAAGCCCAGACAGACAACATGCACAGCCTGTCCTGCATCCACCAGGCCGGTGCACCTGGTGATAAAAGGAGACCAGGCTGGTCCAACACCACCTACCCCTCCTAAACCCGTGCTGGCTGGCTCTGACACCCTGGGCATCCTGTAGGTGCTGTGTGATGACCCTCAAGGTGATCTGCTCCAACACCTTGCCAGGTACTGAGGTCGGGCTGGCTGGCCTGTAGTTTCCCAGTTTTCCAGCCCTTCCTGTGGATGGGTGTCACACCAGCCAGCTTCCAGTCACCTGGAACCTCACCAGTGAGGCAGGACTGTTGATAAATGATGGAGAGTGGCTTTGCAAGCTCCTCTGCCAGCCCCCTCATCACCCTGGGGTGGATCCCATCTGGTCCCATAGATTCATGTGCCTTTAAGTGGCTTAACAGGTCTCTGACTGCTTCCTCCTGGATAACAGGGGGACCATTCTGCTCCCTGACACCCTCTACCAGCCCAGGAGGACAGTTGTCCTGAGGACAACCTGTCTTTCTCTTCAAAGCTGAGGCAAGGAAGGTGTTCAGTACCTTTGCCTTTTCCTCATCCTTAGTTACTAAATTCTCTCTCTTATCCAATGGAGAATGGAGGTTGTCTTACCCTTCCTTTTGTCATTATGTATTTATAAAAATGTTTTTTATTTTCCTTCACAGAAGTTGCCAGTTTGAGTTCTAACTGGGCTTTTGCCTCTCTAATTTTTTTTCCACATTAAATATTTTCTGAGATACCTGACCCTCCTTCCAAAGGTGACACACCTTCTTTTTTTTCCTTAGTTCCTTCAAGGTATCCTTGGCCATCCAGGCTGGTGGTTTTCCTCATCAACTCATCTTTTGGCACACAGGGACCATCTGTTCCTGTGCCCCCAAGATCTCTATTTTGAGGCATGCCCACCCTTCCTGGACTCCTTTCTTCTTAAGGGCTGCTTCCCAAGGAACTCTCTGAATAAGTCTCTTGAATAGGCCAAAGTCTGCCCTCCTGAAGTCCAGTGTGAAAGTTTTATTGATGTTCCTCCTGATTTCACCAAATATTGGGAATTATAATTTCATGATCACTGTGCCCCAAATGTCCTCCAGCCACCACATCTCCCACCAGCCCATCTCTGTTTGCAAACAGCAGGTCAAGTGTAGTCCCTCCCCTGCTGGGCTCACTCACCAGCAGTGACAAGAAGTTGTCCTCCACACGCTCTTAAGAACCTCCTGGACTGCCTCTTCTCTGCTGTATTAAGTTCCCAGCAGATGTCTGGTAGGTTGAAGTCACCTACAAGAACACGGGCTGCTGATCCTGAAACATTCTATAGCTGCTTGTAGAATGAGTTGTCCACCTCCTCTTCCTGGCTGGGTGGATGATAAGACCCCCACCAGGATGCCAACCTTATCGGCCTGCCTCCTGATTCTTACCCATAGGCACTTGACTTTGTTGTCATTAGTTTCATTTCCATGGTGTTAAGAGCCTCCCTAATATAAGAGGGAGGCTCTCCTCCCTCTCCTGTCTCTCCTCCCTCTCCTGTCTCTCCTCCCTCTCCTGTCTCTCTCTTCTCCCTCTCCTGTCTCTTCTGAAGAGCTTGCAGCCATCCAGTGCAGCGCTCCAGTTATCCCACCACGTTTCTGTGATGGTGACTACATCATAGCTCTGCTGTAGCACCATGGCTTCCAGCTCCTCTTGTTTGTTCCCCATGCTGTGTGCATTGGTACATTGGGCACCTCAGCTGGGCTACTGATTTCACCCCTAACTCAGGCTTAGCACCCTTGGGCCTGCTTCCAGACAGCCCAGCTGCATCCCCTTCTGCCTTCAAACTTGGTTAAAAGCCCTCTCAGTGAGTTCTGCCAGCTCATGAGCTAAAATCCTTCTGCCCTTAACAGAGAGATGGAGCACGTCCAGTTCCAGCAGGGCAGGTGCTGTAAAAGTTGCCCTGTGATCAAAGAACCCCAAATTCTGCTGATGGCACCAACCCTTGAGCCACTTGTTGATAAGGTGAGCTCTCCTATTCCTTTCACCATTTTTGTCTGCCACCAAAGGGACTGAGCAGAACACTACGTGTGCTCCTGCCCTATCAACCTCTTGACCCAGTGCCCTAAAGTCCCTTTCAATTGCCCTGACAGTCCTCATTTCAATCTCATCACTGCCAGCCTGGAGTATCTGCAGTGGGTAATAGTCAGAGGGCTGAATCAGCCCAGGGAGACTCTCAGGAATATCCCATACCTGGGCCCCAGGGAGGCAGCAGACCTTCCTGTGGGATGGGTCTGGTTGCCATTTGGGGCCCTCTGTTCCCCTCAGAAGGGAGCCACCCACTAGGACTACCCTTCTTTTCTTTTTAATGTCAGAGGTGGTGACCCATCTGACAGATGAGGTGCAATTGGGAGGATCTCCAGGCAGATCATTTTCTCCGACGTCGTCGGGCTGACCCTTTGGGTCCACAGCCTCATACCTATTCTGAAGTGGCACCTGGGCAGGTGATGGGGGTCAGGAGGAATTATTATTACCTCCCTGAGTAGGGACTGATTTCCACTCCCCTTCATCACCTGGTCTCCTCCTTCTGCCTGATGGTAGGAGGCATGGGAGTTCTCTGTTGCGTGGTGGGCTTCTCTCAGGGACAAAAGGGTGAAACTCCACCAGTCTATTTCCTTTTCACTTCCCCTGATACTCCTTAGTCTTTCTACTTCCACCTTAAGCTCAGCCCCCAGACAGAGGAGATAATTCACCTGTTCTCACTATACACATGTGTTTTTTGCACTGTAACCTGGTACTACTGGGAGGCTCAAACACTCCTTGAAAGGGTCTGGACAGGCACATCCTTCTTGGAATGTTCTGTTTGGCTTGATACACTTCTACTAGCTATAGCTTTGGCTCATTTAGAGACGATTGCAAGGAAAAAAAAAAAAAGAAAAAAAAAGAAAAAAGAAATCATCAACCAAAATCAAAGTAAATAAAATAAAAATGCCATAAGCAGGAGGAGGAAGCCCTGCCCTGTGCCTGAATAGCTAGCGAGAACAAGGGAAGCACCTGCTCTAGCAGAAAGAACAATCCCCACGTGCTTGCCAGGTGCTGTGCTGCTGCAGAGTCCTTTAAGGATTCAGCTGAAATTTCCTTGCAGTGTAGTGCAGAAATCATGACCTGAAAAAGCGGCCAGAATTTCCAGTGCTCAGTGCTGGACTGTTAATAGCTGTGATGGAGATCAGGATCTTTAGGATTCAGTCTGGGTGCAGATACCTCTGACAACACTCTGCCAGCTTATAAAACCAATCTGATAAGGACAGTTCCCCCACAAGAAGCCTGGAATTAGGAAGAACATTATCAGATAAAACTTGTTTTTTCAGCACCTGTGAGATGCTAGCAAGGATGCCAAAATCTGTGCTAATCCTCTCCCCCTACTTTTGGCTGTACAACCTCTTTCTCAGGCCCCCTTACTTTTCCTCTGGCTTAGATAAAGATTGAGATTTGTGGTAAAAATCTATTTGTCTCCAGTGCTCGGTGAAGGGAATAACTTTTGTTTTTTCTCTTTTGTTTTGTTTGTGTTTTTGTTTTGAGACCATATTGAAAATTCTGGAAATGCAAAGATCAGGTTGGAAGATCAAGTTTGAAATCTTAAGCACTGAGAAGAGATCTTAGAAACAGGGAGAAGTAGATGGAGCCAAGGAACAACAATACTTAAATTAAGCAGATATTGATTTCACTGAAATGAACATCAAGTTTTATTGATCTGAGATAAATATTGACTGAAGCATTCCCATGTGTTCCCTAACCCGTGCAGTTGTTTTTTCCCTGAAACAGGTTTCCTTCTTTTCCCTTGTCCCTTCTCAGAGAATATCTTACCTCAGCTGCTCTAAACTTGTGCAGTTTTTGCAAAGCCAGCATTGTTTTCTACCTTGCTGTTGTAAACATCAGAGACAGGAAAAATGGCTGTGACTTTATAAATCAATAAAGCCCTATGCACAAACAGCTATTAACAAACTAAAAAGGTGCTTGGAAATCCAAACAACCTGTTATAAAGTAATAACAAAAGGCTCTGCAGCACAGTCAAGTCCTTGGCTCATCTTGCACAGAAAGTATTTTTAAAAAATGTGAAATTGCACTTTGAGGAAGTGATGATTTTTGATATTTTTAGGGAAAAAATTATTACCTAATTCCTAATGCTGTCTAAAATGTTTTATTGAACCTACCCTTTATTACTTGAATGTAAATGCCAGTTTACAAGGGCACAGAAGCTTTGCAAGTAGTGGAGAAATGAGAATTTGGAGGGAAGGAGCTAAATAGAGAATATGGGCCAATACTGGAACAATTACTTTTGAACTATAAGGGTGGGTGCACCTCTGTGTTAAAGAGATGAAAATTCAAACTTTGGAGAGTGATTGCAGCATGTTCATCTGGGCAAGTGCAGGCTCCAGATGAGGAAAGAGGGCTTTTCCTATGGATCTTACATGTAATTTAGATTGAAATATTTTAAAATGTACAAAATTCTGAAATAGTTTTCAGGATTTTATAATGCTTAAGGTTTTGCACGGCCCACACGGAAGGCTGCCCAGGAGGGCAAATGGGTGAGGATCACTCATTTGGTA
Organism: Donacobius atricapilla; assembly: GCA_013397315.1. Lineage (NCBI taxonomy): Eukaryota > Metazoa > Chordata > Aves > Passeriformes > Mimidae > Donacobius > Donacobius atricapilla. Next base: position 671,058 of record WBMY01011985.1, on the reverse strand, counting down.
ACACAAATGGAAGAAGGAAGAGACAAATGGCTACAAATTCTCTCCAGGCAAGTTCTTGCCTTTTGAAACACTATAGTATTTTGTTCCCTACTGAAAACAACTTCATACTGGATTTAAGCAATCATGAAATGTGGAGATAGAGAGCCCCCACTGACTTGCTCCCTGTGGATCAGAGGTAACTCTGATCCTTGTGTGTCTGAAATTGCTGGTTTTGGCAGCTAAGGAGAAAACCCAAGTGGAATTTAGACCTACATTATGATAACTTAGAGAGATTTCACAGTGACCAAATTCTGAAATTGCTTGTCAGTTGATCTCACCCTGAGGAAGTGAAGACAAATGACCTGGTGGGAAAGGAGTGGTTCACAGCAAGCTCTTGTCAGCAGCAGATTACCAATGAAGAATGAGTTTGGGTTCATTGTCTCTTTCAAACTGGAAGACAAGTTTTGAGTAGAAAGTCCAGAACCACTCAAGTGTGGGATAAAGTGCCTGCCACCACGAGAAACCAAACAGTGGGTTTGGAAAGAGCCCAAGGTGGAAGGGCCCAGAGGGGTGCCAGAGAAGCTCTGTCCATCAGGAAATAGGGAATAGGTGTGTATTTTAATGGCTAAGCAGATATCTATACAGAGCTTTTCAAAAACAGTTTTTTGAAAACTTACGGTTGTTCGTGAAGAAAAATTGTGACAAATAAACAACGCGCTTTCGAATTTTATGTCAAATTTCCTCCATGGTTTTCCTCATCAGAACTCCCCCAATTACCGTCTTTCTGCACTGTAGTCATCCCTGATGTGAAAGCCTCACAACCATTTTATTAGAATATTATTTTGTCAGAAATGTTTTCTTTGTGTGTGGGGAAAAAGATCCGCTCTTCTCTATTGTTCCAGAAAATGTCCAGTGTGTTCCTGTGTTCACCATGCACACTTTTTCTGGTATAATTATTGTGATGATGCACAGCTCTGTGTGTTCTTGTGGAAAAGGTTGATCAGAAAATGCTATTCAAGCAAAGAGAAGGAATCTCATTTAAAACTCACTGACATTTTCCAGGCAGTTTTTCTGTTTGATTGGCTTAGTTAATGTCCCCAGATATAGTCTTGACCTTGTAAATGAGAAGCCTGCATTAACAGAAATGACCCAACAAACCGGGGACTGGGGAAGTAATCAGGCTGGCAGCAAACGTGGAAAAACAGCTACAGTTTTAGAAGAATCAGGACATCCTAAGACTATGCCATTCCTGAAACAAACAGGCATCCTTAAGCATGGTCGCACTATGATGAGCTGGGAATCTTTCCCATTACCTTCTCCTTAAAATTCCTCTGCCTAAGGTAAGATGGGTTGAGTTCTGTGTATCTTACAGAAGTGAAACAACATTTTTCTTATCACCAGGTACTTTCACTGTATTTTCCCCTTAGATTTCATAAGAATAGCCTTGAAGGACCAGTTTTTATTCCTCTCAGAATTATCCAGATTCTTGGAGCTTCCCAAGCTTCTAAAAAAAACTTGAGGATTTTCTCCCTCTCCTCTCAACATTCACTTAGAATTCCACCTGCTGAAGAAAATCCCTATCAATGCACAGGGCAGTGCTAGCAGACAGAGCCAAGCTGCTGCAGCTCCTCTCCAAGGGTATAGGATCAGGCCAGGCCAAGCTGAAAGTCGCTGCCAGCGACGAGTTGCAGATACTTTTCTTTTTGCTCACTGAAAAATGTGCAGTGATTGCTTGAGGTCCTAAATTCAGGCAGGGTTTCTCTCCTTGTGGAAAGCTCTGTGTGCGTGCAATTGCCTTGAGATGGGGACACTTGAGATGGAGCCCACCTGGCACAGGACCTGTGGTGATGTGGCCTGAGGAGCACACAATCTTTGCTTTCTTTCCTTCTTCTGACTTTGTCCTTACCAGGTATTTTTTTCTGTTCTCAAGCTTTCCATTTTCTCTGGAGATAAACGGAGGTTTTCACCCAAGGCTGTCTTCCAGTCAGCTGGAGAGAAAGACTGCAGGAACAGATTGGAGGTTCAGGTGATCCCATAAATCACAGGATTAATCTTCATTCATGATGGCTGCATACATGCAGTGCTCCCAGCAAATTTATATCATGGCTGTTTATTTTATTGTGCTTGTTCTTCAGCTGTCTAAAGCTGCACTGTTTTAACAGAGGCATGGCTTTTCCTACAGGTTCCTGCTTCTTCCTTGTTTCTGGATAGGAAAAGGACAAAAGGAAAGGTGCTATGGAGGGCCCCGTGACTGAACAAACTGACAGCCCAGGGAAACAGCAATAAGATGGGAGTAGATGTGGATCTCGAGGGAAGAGAACATTGTGAGTATATTATTATGGAGACTATGACAAATTTCTTAGCCAGTCAGTAGACATTTGTAAGTTGTTAATTAGTGATTAAATAATTATTTTAAAGCAGAAGGTAAATTGAATTGGTTTCTTTTCAAAGTAGCAAAACTTAGAAGATGAAATACTTTTAAATGAGGTACTAAAGCTACAACACTGATTCTGCCCATCACCTTGGCATCTTGGGTATTAGGTTCTGTCTTTCTTTCACAAACTGCTGGGTTGTGTCAGCTGCAATTTTGGCTCTGTTTTGATGTAGGACGCCACAGATACTTTGAATACACAGTCATAAATAAAACATGGAAGTAATGGAAGGGCTCATTTGTAACTTGATATTGCAAGGGAATACCTCATAATATACTAACCCTGTTAGTAAGTTAAATGAAATTTGACTCATGAAAAATGCTGTGTAAATCCATAGAGAAAATTAAAATCAAACCTGACTTTGAAAGTTTGAAATAACACATTTATTTCTCACTTCCTCCTGTTATTATTCACAATCTCACACTATCCTGGGACCAGGAAAAAAAAAAAAGACCAACCCACAAGCTCAGAAAGAGAGTAGTTCTTCCCTAATTCTGGCTCTCCAGAACAACAGGAATCTTTTAAAGAAATTCTCTTCCCATGAGAATTTGAATACAATTTGCAGCTGTTCAAAGAGTGAGGTATTTTGAAAAAAAATTCAGTTAGACCCTGGACAGCCAGGTAGCCTACAGCTTCGCAGCTCTCTTGTGACTGATCCCTGAAAAGCTTCAGCACTAGAGAGGTAATAAGATTTATTTCAGGAAATGTATCTGTTTGTATTTATTCTGGCTCTTTAGGAGATCCCAGCAAATGTTACAGGTAAGGATATTAATGGATGGAAAAGACCTTGTGGCTGGACAGCATGCTGTAAGTTCTAGCATGTTTTACTAATATTTGCATAAACAACACCCACAGCCAGAATCAATGTCCACATTTTTAAACAGTGATTCCCCTGCATCCCAGCTTAATTGTTTTATATGAGTGGGTCCTATAATGGTTTTCTTTTTTTTTTTTTTTCCCCTAGTCATTCAAGCCAGTCATGTTTGCAAACTAGATTTGCTCTTGGTTTTATTGACTGTTCTTCCAGAATTTCACCCTTGGCAAGTTACTTATTATTCCTTATGAGCTTATCTATTAAAATGAGTGTGTGAACTGAGAGCATAAGGATATGGCCTTGCTTTATGTTTTCTGGAGGTGACAGCAGCCTGTGCACTGGGATTTAGTGATTTAGTGAGCACAATGTAAGGAGTGTCCCTGGGGAACTCCATCACGATGGCTGTGCATGGGTTGGCTCAGCAGTTTCAGCTTTTCCAGGAGTCCAGAGGCAGAGGTGTTTGTTGTTTTTATATTTTTTTCTGCTTTATAGCACAACTCCTGCTGTTACAGACAACAAAAAGAGAAAAGGCAATTGTGTTATTTGTCTGGAAAAAGTGGCTGAGTTACATCTTCTCTGTGCCCTTCTGCTGACAAAATTTTGTGAGATCTGTCCTGAAATTAAGGTGGGTCTGAATACACCCTTGAATTTTAACATATTGTTTGATACTATACTATAAAGAAGATATATTGGAGCTACCAAGTCATCATCACGCAGTTACCTCTTATATCATAGGAGTTTTCAGCTGAAACTCTCAGGAAGAACAAACTGTATTTGAAGCTTATGGCTCATTTTATCACTGTAAGTCACATACAGCTGAACATCAGGTGCTTGGTTAAGACCACACAGCTCACAGGTCTGCTCTTACAAATGGAGGAAGTAAAGAGCAATCTCATATCTCATTCTTTGAACCTTACAAAGATAGCAAATTGAAAACTCTGGTACTATGCTTATTATTTTTTAAAGTTTTAGAGCAGTATTTCTCTCTTGCCTATGTCTTCTTCCAGAGGAAATGCTCTCTGAGGTGCTGCAGTGCTACTCCTCATCATACAGTCTGTGCAAGATGATTTCTGGTGCTTAAACACAACCCCGGAAATCCAAGTTAAATTAGTTGGACTAAATGTGAAGTCACTAAAGAGAAACACCTAACGGTGCTATCATATCCTTACTGTGGTACAAAACTAAATGTATGCCCTGCAGTCTCTGTTGCTTTTGGAATATTGAGATCGATGAATGGAATACTGACATGAAACCCTAAAATTAAAATAGTCACGTGCAGGGTGTAAGGAATTTGTAGCACTGCTACAGCTTTTAAAAAAAGAGGAAATGGTCTCTTTGGAACAGTGAAATCTCTGTTTTACCTGAGGATTTTAAGTGGACCAGGTTTATGTTTTCTTTTAGTATCAGTAAAGGACTGGTTAGCCATAGTTCTTTATTCCACTAATGTTTTCACTGTAGGAATAGCTGAGATTTCCTCATTCTTGTGTATGTGTGAATCCGCTGTCAGTCAGATCTCCACCAATACTAGATACAAAACATTTCATATATGCTGACACAAATCATTAATATGTTTAGGAATTTTAAAAAGGTCTTTCGAATATCGTAATGCAGCTGTATCATCAATTGCTGCTAGGTCCACCTAGTACGTATTTGCATGAAGCTCCGTTAATGAAAAAAATTAAAAAAAGAATTCAGAATTTTAGGTCACCTAAAGTAGGGTTTTCTTAATTTGAATATTCTAAATAGATGGAATTCAGTTGCTTTCTAAGATGGAATTCCTTGCTGTTGTGATGCTAAAATTGGAGGCACATGCTGACAGTCAGACTGTAGAAGTTCATGAAGAACAAGTTTTATCTGTTATCTGTTGAAAATAAATAGATCTTAGAAGTTTTCTTTATTGCTATTTGTATGGACATTTGGAATCAGATGAGAAGGAATTAAAGCAGAAATTACATGCTGGATTCCATGCAAATCGGTGTTGAATCAGGCAAATCCTTTGATTTATTTCATTCCTGGCTTTGTTAGGAGGAAAAGGATTTTTCCTTCTCTTGGTGTGGGTGATGCCCACTGCCTGTTTCCATAGTCAAATTCCTTCCTTGCAGCTTGTCTGTGCGTCTAGTGGTTCTGTTGTGTGGCTGATGAGCCCAGTGCTCCCAGGAGACAGAGTGCTCCAGGAGGGGACAGACACACAGACAGTGCTCCAGGAGGGTCAGACACACAGACAGTGCTCCAGGAGGGGACACAGACACACAGACAGTGCTCCAGGAGGGGACAGACACACAGACAGTGCTCCAGGAGGGGACACAGACACACAGACAGTNGGGACACAGACACACAGACACACAGACAGTGCTCCAGGAGGGGACACAGACACAAAGACAGTGCTCCAGGAGGGGACACAGACACACAGACACACAGACAGTGCTCCAGGAGGGGACACAGACACAAAGACAGTGCTCCAGGCAGGGACACAGACACACAGACACACAGACAGTGCTCCAGGAGGGGACACAGACACAAAGACAGTGCTCCAGGAGGGGACACAGACACACAGACACACAGACAGTGCTCCAGGAGGGGACAGACACACGGACAGTGCTCCAGGAGGGGACATACAGAGTGCTTGCTGGAAGAGCTGCCTTCTGGGATGGGCACTGTTACAGGCTCCTTCTCAGAGCTGCCTTTGGGAGGGGAAGCTGGAGTACAGAGGAGCTAAAGAACAGCAGGGAAGCTGATATTCTGTCAGTTGACTTAATAAAAATGACATTAAATATTATCGGAGGATAAAGTGGAAAGGTGTCATGTAGTTTAGTGGGAATAAGTGTTTACTCTGTGCAATCATTACTTAATGAACACACCTAGGAAAATGCCATTTTTTGTGTGGAACTGTAGTGAAGTGAAGGAACTGTAGGCTTTGAAACATCAATTCAAGTTTTCAATTAGTGTGCGTAGATGGGAAATGGATGTTTATTAGTCATAATATAACACGTTAATGATTCTTTGGTGATACTGAGTAATCTCTTTGTATCAGAGAGTGTAATATTCCAGTCAGTAATTCCACCTTCATAGGGCTCAGAAATAGGTGTCTTTTCTAGAGGCTCCTGTCCTTGCCCATTGACAATTTAGGAAGCCAAAATATGTGACTCAGTCTTGCTGGTCCAATTTTGGATGGTGAAACTTGGGGAGCTCATGGGAGGTTAAGTCTCTCCATGTGAGCTTTCCATGATGCAGATCCTTAGATACTGTTAAGCTACCAAATATATTTTAAAGTGAAGATTGAGGCCAAACTTCTTGTTAGGGTGTCTACTGTGACAAACCTGGATCTCCTGTTAAGCAGCCTGTTCCCTGCTTGGGTATGGAGTTAAGCAGCCCCACACTTTAGAATCCTTTGCACTTTTCCTGGGCTCAGTTTAAAGCTTTTCTTTTTGCTTTCTCTTTGTTTTTCTCTTTGCTTTCAACTTCTGTTTCCCTCATTTCTTGATGATGGAGTTGTGCCACATCATTAACTGTAAGAAGTATGTCTGCAAATGTTCAAAGAATGATGGATTTTATTGTGCTGTCACCCCAGCCGTGTTGAGGAGACCATCTTTAATACATTATTGATGCTCTAAACCATTATTTTTAATAGCATTGTGCATGGGAGAATGCTGCCAGTGGAATGGAAGCGCAGATGAAGAAGAGTTCTGGAGCAATAAGCCAGTAGGAATCATCTCTGGTTGAACATGAGCACTCTTTGAGCCATTGACTGTGGAGGAAGGATTTACTGCTAGAAATGTAGGGTAATTTGACAACTTGTAATTAGTTATTATATTGGTAAAAAACAACATAGGTAGAACTTGACGTGGTAAATGTTTGTTCTTTGTCAGACTTAGCTAAATTAATTCCCTGTGGCAGTCTAGCATCAGGCATTGCAGACACACGGGTTTGTAAGTGGTTCATGCATTATCTCCCCCATTGCCAGCATTTTTTGTTCAGACTTTAGTTTGTTTTTCTTCTTCCTTGCCCATAAAACTAAAAAGTTAGTGTCTTTTCTAACTTACAGCTTCTGTAGGTGATTCCAAATCTGGAGTTACATTACGCCCCCAAATAACTAAGCTTTATCTCCTAGGAATGAAGAAGTTTACTTCCAATTTTCAGTACTTGAAAGCATAAATTTTCAAACATCTCCCTTGGCAGCATAAAGGTTGGAGTGGGTCTCTGCCCCAGGGGAGCATACATGATGTGCTGCTTCCACACTGACATCTCAAAACCTGCCAGAGGCAAAAAGGGGAGGCAGATAACCCCCTGAGATGGTGAAAATATCATAAAAGAGATGTGCTGAAATTTGCATTTTAGTGCCCAGATTAAGGCTTCTGTGGTCTTATTTAGCTTACCTCTTGCAAAGTGAAAACAGTGTTGAACATGGTTATTTACATTCATGTGTTGTGAATACAGTCAAAGAAACTCTGCAGCCTGACGTTACCCAGGGGAAATGAATCTGTTTCTCTCTTGTTTTGTGTTTTTAAGAAATTCAGTGCTCTGCCTTGAGCTTTTCCTGTCAGAGGACATCTCTCCCAAAGGCCCCCAGCTGTCTGAGATCTGTGTCTGCGCATGAAAAGTAAAGTGAGCGGGATATGACAGACTCTGATGCTTGAGCTAAAAAAAGCAAAAACCTAGCAAATTCCAGCAGTAAGAAAGGGTGCCAGAGGACAGGTTTAGGCCAGGATGGAGAATTTTGCACATCATGGACTCTAATAAGTCCTACAAACAGAGCAAGAGGGAATCCCTGAAAGAACATGATAAAATAAGCAGGTGAATGTCAATGTTGATGTTGCTTTTCTGTCAAATTAGTGAGGCAGAAGGCAGGTGTTAGCACAGGGGTGGGTTATTCAGCCCAGGTTCAGGGCGTGTTTTTCTTCTGGCTTTGTTTCTTGGGCTGCCTTGTGATTACACCCCACTCTTTCCAAAGCCTCAGTACAAACTGGTGCCCTCCCCCAGAGCTCCCTCCCGTGCCAGGGAGCTGCCAGCTCTGCCCCTGGGGCCAGCCCACCTTTCTCCACATGGGATTAATGGCTTGGTCAAGGCTGGGGATTTTTCGTCCTGTGGGACAGATCAAGGATCTAGTGCACAACTCACTTGATTTCCAAAATAAAAATGGAAATATTTTTTTCTGCTGGTTGCTGCAGGTGAAGGGCTGATTTTACCTCTGAAAGTCTTATCATTCACCTGCAAATCTGCTGTGGTCCCCTGGGCCCAGTTCAGTTGTTAATAGTATTTATATTATGTATTATACCATCTATTTAAAACACCTTTTTTCTCTAGTCCTGTAGGGAAAAAAAAAGGCAAGAAAAAATTTTGTAGGTATTTTATATATAAAATACAGAATTCTAAATCATGCTGTTATTCTTTTTTCTTTTTTTCCATGCTTGTCAATAAGCATGATATTTGTAACTTGTTTTTTGTTCTATTACTCATCCTGAAACTCAGACCCAGCAGCTTTGTTGTAGATGAGAATTAGTGAAATTAGAGCAAAGTTCTTGGTGGCTGAAAAAGATCTGAAAATCCTGTAAATAATAACTCACATTGACTGAAGTCAAGAGGCAATTTCAAGAGGTCTCTGATGTTCCTAATTAGCTGTGTCCCTTACAAACCTGCTGTGGGAAGCTAAAGGCAAACCATGTGAAAGGAAAACAGCTGAAAATCCTTGTGAGCCTCCAGTCCTCCAAAAGAAAGCAGCCTTCACTCTCCCACCACTGCACACCCTGACCCACTGCTCTCATTTTCTCTGGGCTTCTATATAAAATTATGAAATATTAATTACAACTCTTACCCACTGAGAGTGACTTGTTCCCAGAAAAGGGAAGGAAAGCATCCTTGCTGAAAAAACAAAGCATTTCTTGCTGATTGTTCTACTGGTTTAAACTTACTGCTCTGTAAAAATGGCAAGAGGATATTCCAGGGTATGCCAAAGCAAATCTGGAAATGGCAGTTTTTTATCATAGAATAGACATTCTTTCCTATGACAAGCTCTGGTCCTGAGATACAGAATCCTTACAGGTAAAATAAATGAGAAGGGGGAAAAAAGCATGGAAAGAAAAGCATGAATTTTATGGCATTTATTGCAGGTCTCAGGGTTTTACTTAATGTACTGAACTGTAGGGAAATGAAGTTTTAGATTGCATTGCTTCCTCATATGTTATATGTATTCCTTAAATGAAAGATGCTATGAAAATGTATCATCAACTTTGGCCTTTGCGTTTGCTGAAAAGTAAAATAATCTTTTGTCACGGTAGGACACAAAATAGATTGATTCCATATAGTTTGTCAGAAGAGAAAGAAGGCTTTATTTACAATCCCAACAGTTTCTTTTTTAACATGCTGTGTAAAAAGGTCTGTTATTGGTCCATGGCACTGACACTGCTCTCCATTGGTTCAGGAATAGGAAACAACCCCTGGGGACAGTTGTTATGGCAAAGGGAACACTGTTTACTGAGCCTGTGCTGAGAAACGGAGAGAGATGTTTTGAAAAAGGAAACTGCTGACAGCTTTCCCTTGGGAAAAGAGCCAGCAATGGTTAGCAAGCTGAAATTCTCCCAGGCTCAGAAATATTGAGCCCACAATCTTTAATTGTGAACACATACATGCTTGTCAGCATATATTGGGAGCATTCCTCAAACTGCAGCATATGACTGGTTGTAGGAGATTCTTCGTGGAAAACTAACCCCAAATTACCCAGATATTTGTGGGTGCCACTTCTCCTTCCCTTGCCCATGGAGTCCTTAGTACACAGGGGGCTGATCCAGTTCCATGTCATGTCAGCAGTCCCTGCCCACAGAGCTGCCCCAGCTGAAATGATCTCCTTAAAGTGGGAGCCAGGGCTGAAACTTGAGGAATTTTCTAGCAGAAGGTTAAAAATCAGAGAGAGAAGTTGAATCTTTCCTAACCAACTGCTCCCAGTTGTGACACCGCTGCTTTCCTGCATTTGTATGGCCCATTGATCTTCTAGGGGAAATGATGTTTTAATTGCTGCGCATTCATTTTCTTTTCCTGTCACCCCTCCAAAGGAAGCTGCTGCTGCTCTGCCTCAGGAATTTCAGTCCTTGTCAGCAGAGGCACTTGGTTTTGCTGTGAGCTCCTTACCTGCCCGGTGTCTGGTGTCCTCTGTGCTGGTGGGAGGTGTTTCTGCTGAGGGTCTGCGCTTCAGGGGCCGCCTGTGATCAGGTGAATCAGCTCCGAGGGAGCTTGGCTGAGCTGCAGGAAACCAGCTCAAGCATCTGCATCTATGCCATGGTTAATCTGTAAATATTAATTTGGATAAGAAGGATTCTCCATGTTTACACAGAGAATGCATCAGCTGCCACATGTGAAGTGACACTGGTGAAATATCAGGGAAAGGGAAGTGTTTTTGATTTCTCTGAAGTGATCCAAATCTTTAAGTGAGGATTTTCTAGTTTTACCTTATTCTCTGTTACCCTTGAGAAAGTTAACATGGGATTTCTGATAGATGAACCAGAAAGTTACAGCAAAAGTGATGTTGAACTTTTTTTTCTTGTTAGGATGATGACTTTCACTGAAAGTGTCAACCAAGTTTTAGAGGTTTAAATGGGTGAAATCAGTTATAAAACTTCTGGTTTACGTCTTTAATTCCGAAATGCTTATTTTTTTTCCACAGTTACTCTGTGGGGTTTTTTCTCCATTGTTTTCTATTTTTATCTATGGCATGAAGTGTTACTGGTTACCATTTCAGTTGTAAGCTCTGCTAGTACAGAGCTAAACATTGATATTGGTACTATAGCTGCAGGACTGCGGTGGATTTACATCTCTTGTCTTGCCTGATCTGTCTGGGTCAGTAAGAAACAGCTTGAGAAATGTAGATAAAGTTTACTTTTCCTTTCCTTCAGGGCAGTGTCATTCCAGGGACTTCTCTGAATGTTACTGACAGAAGATTTGCCTGAGAGGTGGTGTGGTCTTGAAACAAGGTCCTTGATTCATACCCAGAGCTTGCAATACATAAAATCTAAATATTTTTTTTTCCATTAAAAAAGGACATTAATTTTGGAAAAGTATTGTTGATGGTTGGGCAAAACTGCTTCTCCTTCCACTAGTCATTTGACATGTGTAAGAAAACAAAATGGACAGACTATAACCTAGGAAGAAGCTGCTCCTGTCACTTACTGTCCATCAGAGCGTTTGCCTTTTTTCCTTGTATTTTGTTGTCATTTCCTATGAAAGGTGGCTTAGTATAGCCTATGTAGCCCTTCCTCAGATTCATAACACTTAAGAATTATGTGAAAGCATACTGAATATCACCTTTGTTTGATTGCAATTAAGAGCTGCTCTAAAGCCAATAGTCTTTTGATGGTAAGACACCAAAGTTAAGCACATTTGTTTTGGGAAAAATGCCGTATCTATGTAACTGCCATTAATCATGCAGGAAATAATGGGCTGTGAGGAACTAATGAAAAATGTTTTGGAGATGTATGTGTACAAATGAAAAGGTTTGCATGATAACACAAAGATAAAGCTAATTTCATAAAACTTCTCACAATCTGACTAAATCAGCTGCAGTGCTGAGCAAAGGCAATAACTACCCTAACCCTTCCCATCAGATATTGAGAACTGATTTATTTGATTTTAGAATCTTAACATCTGTAATAAATTTGTAGACTCATATAAAAATATGTGTGGAAAGGATTACCAGGTGTCTAGTCAATGAACTTGGGGTTTGTGGCCAAATGATTAAATGTTGATCTAAAAAGTAGTAACAAAACCAAACCTAAGGAGCACAGGGAAAAAGCTGGGACACAGTGTGTCTGAGGTGACCCTTCAAATCAAGGGAACAGAGGAGGAAAAGCCACCATCAAGCAGAGCACAAATAACCTGCTGTTCTACTAATCGACAGGGATGATTTAAAGAACACCAATGGAAAGAATGGTCTTATTTTACTATTAATATAAAGTCAACACAAAAGTAAAATGATACATTGAATAAAACTACGTGCTTGGCTTTAGCAACCAGCAAAAGTAAGCAAGGTAATGCTCCTAATCATTACTATATGAAAGAAAGGGTAGTGATTGAGAAAGATACATCACCAACTGCCCAAATATTTCACCATCATCCAGAGTCTGTGTTCTCTGGGGAGCCACATTTTGCAGCAAGGACCTGGAGAACCTTCTCCAGCAATTGGGAAAATCCTGTGTGGTGTGTCCACCCATAGGTGAGGTCTCCAAATTCACCCTGAAAGTGGGTCCAGCTTTTATAGACCTAAATTGGTATGCTGAAGTGACTTGATTGTATTTTTAGCACAGAAACTCCTGGGTCTGATGGCACACATCCTGACCAGCAGGGACCAGGCCTCAGCTGGGAGGGTTTTCCCCCCAAATACCCTACAAACAAGCCTCTATTCTTGTCAGTTGGGAAAGTTTCTTAAAATGATAAGTTTCTTGCAGATAACTACACAAGGTTATACAGAGCTAGCATAAGCATCTTTGTCATCTAATTTTAGCTAAATAATACTGGTGTTGTTAATCATTCAGTGCCCAGGATTCATCTTGTAAGTCAGCTCTGCTGCTCAGGCTTCAGCACATCGCCTGCACAGTGAGGTGGTCAAAAAAGAGGAGATAAAAATCGGTGATCAAAACAGTTATTCCTTCCCACCCACTGCCTTTGGGCAAAGGGAATTCTTTTGCTGCTCTCAGTGTTAGAAATTTTGTAGGTGGTTTGTTTCTTTTGGCTTGCATCTATCTCCATTCCTTTGCAGCTGTGCCTGTGGCCCTTCCCTGCTTGTGTGCCATCCATCCTGGGTACAGAGAGCTGCTCATTCCCACAGCCTGCTACCCAAGGGAGCTGCTGCAGGGCCCCCTCCTCAGGCTAAGCTGGCCCAATTCTGCCACTGTGGCAATTCCCATCCTAATTCCCAAAAGTATCCCAATTCTCTCTTGTGGCAGCCGAAGTGGCTGGGATGAGCAACGGCTTAGCCCTGGTAGCTTATGCAGAAACCATAAACCCGAGGCCATGGGAAGCAGGATGCTGAAAAGGAGATATCTGGCTAGGTTACAGTGAGAAGAGTGTAACCATGGGAGCTGGTATGCCAATAGAATCATTCCATAACAGGTCATGTCCCTGTCCCGTGTTCGGGATGGGATCCCTGCCCTCGGGTAACCTTCTATATTGTAAAGTTAGCCACGCCCCCAGCTCTTTGGATGCTGCCCCTCGGACCATGCGGTCTCTGCGTTTCTTATTTTACCACCACTAAAGTTTATTTTTCAGGCTACTCCATTGTTCCCATCCCTTTATATTTTGCCACGCTCCGCCCGGCCGGATGGGACCCAGAATCACTGTGCTGACTGTGCTACTCTCTGATTTTCCCTCCCTTCTGTGCATGTCCTGCACAGGGACTTTTCCTGCCCACCAGGAGTAATCCTGGAGCTGTGTGCACAGGGCATGTGCAGGGGCTGTAGAGTTATATTCAATGTCTTTTATAGCAGGCAATCATTGACACTCATCCCTTCAGCACTTGTTTTTGACACAGACCCAAGGGACGAGTTGCCATTGCGGTGTTTCCCCAAACACAAACCCACAAACATACCCTTCTCCTTCCAGCCCATGCACACAGCCCTGTACACGGTGCTGAATGTACCTGCTGTGGGAAATGCCATTCCTTGCCACTGGAGTCAGGACAGGGCCCCTGCGGAGCTGGCATGGCATTCCAGAAGCTCCATTTGACATTGTCTTGTGATACGCAGGACCGTGACTGAAATAGGATGATGCTTTACTATAAAGTCCCCCTGCCTCCTGGTCACTGAAGTTCTTCCATGGAGAGAAGTGTCTGAAGGAAAAAGGGATTTTTCAGAAGGACAGGTATGTGTTCTGGTTTCTCTTGAGCAATGCTGTGCTACCTTTTACAGTTTTAATTTCTGTTCTGAGGGTGTTAATTGCACCTGGAGCTGCACCCAACACTGAGTTGTTATGTGCTCATAAATATTCTGGAACTGTCAATGTTGCTGAGATGTTGCTGGAACCTTCCCAAGAATATCCATCTAATAACAGTTTCCTTGGATGGAAGTACTTTTAGAAGCCTGCCAGGGTCTGTTTAATGGGAAAGATTTAATACCATGGAGCAATTGGCGAGGCAGACAAATTAACAATGTGCATGAATTTTTATTTGCATGCTTAGTATGTGCCAACATTAAAATCCCTTAACAATAAGCTTATTTTTCCACCTCCATAAAGCCAATTATTATCCACATTATGTTGCATGGAACTCTCAGTTCCCAGACCACCTTACACTTGCCAAATACTTCTGTTACTTAAAGATCTGAAAATTTCTGATAATTTTGGGCTGAATAATAATTTTGAGAAAAAAAAAAAAGGGAAATATCTGTATCTGACCATATAAAAAAACTTTTGAGCTTATGGCATAGTAACATTGTGTAATACATGAAAATAGTGTCTGATAACTCCAAACAAGAACAGTGTAGCTGTGATCTTAACCAGGAGTAAAATTTAATCTCTTCTGGTCCTGTTACAGCAACAAACTTTCCTAAGAAGAAGTGGAACAAGACCATCATTGTAGATTCAATTGTTTAAACTTGTTTGGCTGCTAAAATCTTTGGATTAGGAATAAAGGGAGAACAAGTAGAGCATTAGGAAAGTAAACTCCTTTGAGCTGTTTGCCATGAGATTAGAAGAGAGGTCATGGAACAGGGGAAGGTAAGCACACAGAGTAGTTCTGAGCCACCTTACAAAACCAATGTTTTCAAAACCTGCTAAACCCACCAATTACTTCTATCTACATGTGTATGATGTTTTAATTTAGACAACAAATTTGCTTGTAACTTCTAAGGATCCTTTACAGAAGTTTTATGTCACTAAGAATGCTCTTGATTTTAAGGGTTTGCTTCCTACTGAGCTATGTGTTGTTCCCACAAGAGTAAACTATTTAGCAGCTTATCTGGAGGGTGGGTAAAAGGGCAGAGAGGTAAGTTCATCCATCAGGCACAGTGATGCTTTGCAGATATATGCAAACAACCTTTATGGCATTTCTGTGGCTCAGGGTTTCCTGGCACAGCTGTACTGTAGCAGGAGTGTGTCACGGTAGGACACGAAATAGATTGATTCCATATAGTTGTCAGAAGAGAAGGAAGGCTTTATTTACAATTCCAGCAGTTTCTTTTATAACATGCTGTGTAAAAAGGTCTGTTATTGGTCCATGGGACTGACACTGCTCTCCATTGGTTCAGCAATAGGAAACAACCCCTGGGGACAGTTGTTATGGGAAAGGGAACACTGTTTGCTGAGCCTGTGCTGAGAAATGGAGAGAGATGTTTTGAAAAGAGAAACTGTTGACAGCTTTCCCTTGGGAAAGGAGCTAGCAATAGTTGGCAAGCTAAAATTCAGGCTCAAAAAATGTCGAGGCCACAGGAGTGTTGCTCTTGCTTGCCAGGAGCAACATGGGGCATTGACCCACCTCTCATTCCCAAGCACCACTGAAGCTTTTCTGGGTGCCCTGTAGTGCCAGATCTTAGAAAAATCTTTATCTGTCTTTTTGCTGTTCCTTGACAGAACACCTCAAATCACCTCTCTGTCTGCCTTTTCTGCCTTGTGCTTGGGGCTGCGGCTGCCGGGGGTCTTTGGGGATTCTCCTGCCAGGAGCAGGCGGAGTCCAGACACATCCCTGGAGGGCTGACTGCTGCTTTCATGATGTACTGGGAATAAAGTCCTGCCTTTTGCTTTTGAATATCACATGAGATACTGGGCCTCATGGTGTCCAGGGCACATCAGCCTCCTTCCTTGTGTGCAGGGCTGCTCTGGGTGCTCAGAGTGTCGTGGCCAACTCTGCCTGTGTGCAGTGGGGCCAGACTGGCCCCCAGGGAAGCCTCAGTCACCAGGCTTGTGCTTCACCTTTCAGGTGTCCCCCTTGGCTCAGCAGAGAGCCCGTGTTTGTCTGTTGAGCACAGCCAAGCCGTGGTGGGGCATCGCCAGGCAGGAGAGTGAACCCAGCCCCTTCTGCCTGACTCAGGGTTTTTGTCTTAACGTTTGGCTCCAGACACTTCAGCAGCTGATTTAATTTCAGACTAAAACTGGCAACTGGCATCCAGCTCCTCAGCTGTCAGGTTGGGACACCCCACTGATATGCACAAACCAGCAAGACTCACATTTTTACTCCCTTAACATCAGATTCTCCTCATTTCTGTCATTTTCAGGAATTCTCTGCCTGTTGTAGCATAGTTACAAGTTCTGACGCTGTATTTACCTGCTTCTCATTGAAATGCTTCTAGGAGGAAGCAATACCTGAAGCCCACTTTCCTTCTCTATACAATAACTGGATTAAAAACTTAGTCAAAGCATCCTCCCTCAGCCTTTTTCCCCAGTGGAAGCAAAGCTCAAACCCTAGTGCATCCTTGCAGATGATTCTACAGCTTAGAGCAATGGTTTTTCATATTTCTCTACAGTTTTCTCTAGAATACTAACTTAATTTTTTGCCTTACGCAGGAACTTCTGGTTAGGCATTTGAACTCCACAGGTGTTTTAGCGTTCACCTTGTGGAAATGTGTTCAGCCCTATTGTTAAGAATTATTTCTGCTTGAAATTTTTCTCCTTGCAAGGTTATTTCACTGGTTTGGACACTGTTATTTGTTTCAGAGGTGTCAGTGATATATCTCCTATTTTTGCTTTTTCAGAAAAAGGAAAAAAAAGCATCTTAAAAAAAAATATTTGCAGAGATATTTTTTGGAAGAAGTTTCTATGTGTTCAGCCATCTTATTGAATGCATTTTATCAGCTGATATAAGGAGTTCTTTGCTGTGGTAAATCCAAACTGGATGGGAACTTCCATGTTCAGAATGTTCAGTGGTAAAGTAACTGTAGGAAATCCTAAAGGATGTTATGGATTTTGTGGCACTGAGTGTGTGGCCGGAATCTAATCTGGTCTTCTAAAGGTGTCATCGGTAGATAAGGGCAAAGTGGGAAAATACTGAGTTGATGCATCATATTTGAAACTGAAATAAAGCTGAAACATCAACTTCACACATACAAAAATGCTTTAACCCAGAAGAACATCCAGGTCTTAGCTCCTATTGCCAGCAAAAAATAGTTTAGGACTGATCTGTGTCTGGGTAAAACCCCTGAGCCAAAGACCGTCCTTGAGATCTTTCACACTTGAGCATTTATATTGCTCCTATGATTCTCAATATACATTTACTCCTTTATCTTTCTACAACACTAATAATGGTATTATGTCTCCTGTTATACCCTAAGAACAAAAGTTATCCTTATCTGGCTGACTTGGAAAGCTTATTTTCTCTTCAAGGGTTCTTGAAACTCAAAGCCAGAGGTTTGCTCTCCAGCGTATGATGGATCATGGGATCATGGATAATGAGGGATCATGGATAGCAAGAAATTGTCAGGTTTTTCAGCCACATTTAATCATTTGTTTACTCCTCTCACTAAGTTTTAGGCACACTGGAAAGCTATCTCTAACATTTATTTGGATAAATGGGCAGATGCTCAGCTGCAGTGAATTGGCACAGTTTTGTTTCAATGGGTGCATTTACCCTGTGCGAATGTTGAGCTCCAATAATTAGCTTAAACCATGCTTAACTCTTAGGCTAACCTTGCATTTGGTTTCCTTGTGGAAAATTGAATTTCTGTTAGGTGAAGTGTTAGTTGTAAAAGCGCTCTGAAGAGTATAAATATGAATTTGAGTCTGCATGTATAGACCTTACATAAATTCCTTATGTAAACTACATCATTCTGCTAAGAGAGTTGATAAAGTTGCTGTGTGACCCTGAAGACAGTGCAGATGGCACATTACAGACAGCAACTATTTGCAATATCAGCTCTGGTCAAAAAAATTGCAGGCAGAACATATGCTGAGCTGTTCCAGTAAAATTCTGGGTACCAAGCCTAGTGAGAAAGTTTGCAAGTAGCCAGGAGGCATAGCATTTCTTCAGGAGGGTGAGATCATTCATTCATCCAAATTGGGAATGTGCCTGGAGAACGTTTCTTCAGGGGGGTTGTGCAAGCAGAGGTTCTGCCCATGAACAATGCTTCACATCCTGCCAAAACCGGAACAGACTGGGGGAAGGAAGGAGCAGTCTCTGGGCCCTGGGATCAGTGTGCTGGACTGGGACAGGATGTTGGAAATATAGGACTCCCCTGGAAACAGGAATACTGTAATTTAGCAGACTAGATATAATATCCTCTTTATTGTCTGAAGAATTAATAGTCTACAGCATGTCAGAGCATCTCCTCAACTTGGGAAAGTCTGCCTGGAGACATTTGCTGATGTTCTCTCATCCCCTTACAGCAGCAGGATGAAAATCGAACCATTTGCTTAAACTGCAGCCCTTAAAAATTACAATCCAAAGCAATAGAGGTTAATGGGCAACAGAAAGACATTGAGAATACCAAGAATTTCAAAACCAGCTTGTACAAAGTGCAGGGAAATGTAGCACTGGTCCAGGATAGGGAAAGATGAATGGATTTGCTTGCAGCCCACAAGGATAACTGCATCCTGGGCTGATCCCACATTGTAGGGAGCAGGTTGAGAGGGCATTCTCCTCTCTACTCAGGTGAGATTCCACCTGCAGAGCTGCACTGAGCTCTGGTGCCCCAGCGCAGGAGGACCTGGAGCTGTTGGACAGAGTCAGGAGGAGGTCATGGAGCTGCTCCCAGGGCTGGAGCCCCTCTGCTCTGGAGCCAGGCTGGGAGAGCTGGGGGTGTTCATCTGGAGGAGAGAAGGTGCCAAGGAGAGCTCAGAGCCCCTTCCAGGGCCTAAATGGGATCCAGGAGAGCTGGAGAGGGACTGGTGACAAGGGATGGAGGGACAGGACACAGGGAATGGCTCCCAGTGCCAGAGGACAGGGCTGGATGGGATCTTGGGCAGGAATTGTTCCCTGGCAGGGTGGGCAGGCCCTGGCACAGGGTGCCCAGAGCAGCTGTGGCTGCCCCTGGATCCCTGGCAGTGCCCAAGGCCAGGCTGGACACTGGGGCTTGGAGCAGCCTGGGACGGTGGGAGGTGTCCCTGCCCATGGCAGGAGTGGCACTGGATGGGCTTAAGGTCCCTTCCAGCCCAAACTGTCCATGATTCTGTGGTACTGTCCACCTGGTTTGGATTTGCCTGCCTCTCCCATGAAAACTGTCAGAACTAAGCACCTGTCTGAGGAGAGTTACTAACAGGGTTTTTTCTTTGGGGAACCTTTACTACAGACAATGTTTGGGATTGCAGCCCAGGCTTCAGGAGACTGTAGACAAAAAGGAACAGCTGGGTGGCAAATCTGTACATGTACATTTGTGCATGTCTGCCCGGCTAGAAAGCTGAGGTTTCTGTGCTACGGCTGCCCTGACACCAGGTAGGCTAAAGATGAGTCCTCTCTATAGTGATTTTAAGTAGGCCTGGTATTTTCATGTGGCTACTTCCAAAGTAAACATGTAATTTCTGTGTTAAAACTCTTCTCATAATATAGACATTGGATCTTGATTTGAATCCTCTAAAAACCAAAGAATCAAACCACTTATATAAGGTGTTTTTTCTAGTGTTTACTTTTAATCCTCATTAAGAAAAAGTTCATCCTGATTGTAGGTAGTTTCAGTCTCCAACAGTTTCAACTTTTTCTGCTATTTTTGACTGGAAAGCTACCTAATCTGAAGTCGTTTTCCCATGGCAGCTGTCATAATGTGTTTTAGGCTGTTGTAAACCATAATCAAGTCATATCTGTGGCTTCTTGAATAAGTCAAACAGTTTGAACTTCCCAGTTTCAGTGTGATGATTTCCAAAGTTTTCCATGTTTCATACACTTTTTAAAATTATTATTATTTTTTCAAAAGCACACACCAAAAAAAGGGGCACAGTACTTCATTAATATCTTTTGCAGAAGTAATACTCTTCTTTTACCAATCTGATGTTGCTCCGGTTATATTTAAATAAAATCAATTTGAGTGTTATTCTGCAGGGTAATTACTGATTCACACCTGGCGAGGCTCCTAAGGATGCCTCGGGGAATGGATTCTGTTTTATGGGGTGCAGGATCTTTCTTTTATTAGCCTGCAATAAAGTTAATCACTTCCTAATACTCATTTAAGTGTTAACATTTGTCCTCTCACTTCTCCTCATGAATGATTTCTGCTTTGTAAAACTTTCTTTTTAGAGGGTTATGGTCCAGATGAATGACAACACCAGCATTAGGAAGGTGAGATCTTTGGAGCTGAAGGTTTTAGTGTGCAGGAGACCAATAAGACATGTTGTTGTTGGGGCAGAAGGAGCTGGGGTGTCTAATATACACAGTCAGGAAATGCAGGCAAGAAGGGATCACGGACAGAATAAGTACCAAAAAAGAAAGAACAGAAGAACAGCTGCCTCTACAGTCCTTTCAAGAGAGGACACTGCTGGCATTTCTGCAAAAGGAGATGTGGGAGATGAATTACAAGTGAGAGATGGGCAGGAGAAAGAGGCTTAGGTAGCAAAAGAAGGCAACTGCTTGGGTTTTGGGGAGTGTTTTTTGCTGCAGGCCAGGGAGCTGGGTACCACAGGGTTTCTGAGAGGGAAAGGATGCTGGGGGCTGTGCGTCCACAATCAAGGTTGGAGAAAATAAGGAAGGTCATGGCAGCACAGGTTCTTCTCAAATTGAATAATTCCATGCTTGCACTAGAGAAGTTCAGATGCAAGTCTTTTCTAGGAGAAAAGGACCCATTTACTAATAAGTTACAGACAGACACGGACACAATTATGTCTAATTTTTTTGTTAAAAGATTCAAAATGTTTTATATTTTGTAAGAGTTTTATTGTTTTAGTGAGGGCATTTAGTATTTGGAGGAAATTAGTATTTGAAAGTAAAGGCGAGTAAAGAAATTTCAGCTAAAAATTTTTTTTGACAGGTTTTTTTGGAATACTAAATAATCCTTTATTGGCTTCTCAGAACAAAAATTAAGTAATAGAAAAGGCTTGTAGAAGTATAACTTTTTCTCTCCTTTTTGGGGGCAGATTTTTTTCTAGCTAGTCCCTGGAATCATCAACTTCTCTGCCCTGAGGTGAATTCTTACACAAAGAAGTCAGCGGGATTGGGTAGACTCAGTGGTCCAGAAAAGCCATTAGCCACAGAAGATAGCTTGATTATATTTTTTCGGCTTCAGTACACTTCTGAAAAATGTTGGAAATGGAAAAAATAGGATGTTTAGATTCTTTGCATACAAGGATGCCAGTAGTTGTGGCTGGGTGTTATCTACAGAGAGGATTGGGAGAGAATGTCTGAAAAAAGGAACCTTTGAGGCTTCCTGGAGCAGCGTGTGCCAGCTGAAAAGTGTAGCCATGCTGGGTGTCCCATGTGAAATATCTGTCCAGAGGGTATTAACTGGAAATCGGGTTGGCAATCCCGAGCAGAGTGAGCTGGGCGTGCCCCAGTGCCCCAGGCCAAGACATGGAGAGCTCAGCCTTTAAAAATAGAGAACAGAAGCCGCCTTCCCCGTGTGCTGGCACCTGCATATTCCAGCGGCATCTGAGACAGTAACCCACACTGTGCAGGCATTGTAGCAGTCATTTAATCACAGAATCAGGGGTTCCGTGCTCATAAACAGGAAAAGCAGAATGCAGCAGCCTGGGGGAGGGTTGGGAGAAGAAGTGACTTCGTGTATCAGTCTCCAAAGCAGAGCCCCAGCAGCCTGTGCCTGTGCAGGTCACCTCAGCCCAGGGAAGGCAGCTGGCTCCTCCCGGAGCTCTGGTAACTTTGTGCTGCCCAAAACTGCCTGCACAGTCCTTGAACGAGTCTTTATCATTTTCCTTAAACCCATTTTTAATTCTTTGATCTCCTTCAGCCCTTGGCACCAGGCCGTTGGTGTGCAGCTCTCCTGGGTCTCCTGTATTATCCTGTGCCCCACTTTTAAGGTCACATTTATCATCTTGTCCATTTATGTCTGCTCTGCATCCTTGCCCCAGTTTTCCTGGCCTCAGCACTATTCCATGCTCCTGTTTCTCTGTGCCACATCGTTAGGCTGGCGCTGTTAATGGTCCTTCTGCACAGGGTAACTGCTGCTATCACTGTCTGTATCAAAGTTATGGTTGCACCAAATGATTATACAATGCAAGCAAAGCATAAAAAGCCACTTAGTCATTAAAAAATTGCTGTTACAGCTAAAGCAACTGAAATAATGCTCCAGGCAGGCCTGGAAAAACCTGGGGAAAGCAAGTTTCTGTTGTCAGGCTTTGCAGCGCCCCTGTGGCTGGGGACTGCTGGTGGCATTACAGTATGGACGGGGTAAGAGGCTCCCTCGCCTCTGGGCATCTCCATCAGGAACCATTCCCAGGGCTGTTGGTATTTAAAAAAGTGAAACTCTTTCCCCTTTGGCAAGGCCCTTCCCTCTGAGTGCTGGGGAACCTTGTGTCTCTCAAGGTTTGCAACAAGAGATCTTCCCAGATTTTGTTCATCATATAAAACAGGGACCCTTTCAGTGTTTTTGGTAAAGAAAGATCAACCTTTTGCCACTGATCTTTTTTATGTTCAAAATGGGGAGCATCACCCCATTAAACCTTACAAAACAGGAGAAGCTCTTATAAGCTGCCTGCTGTGTACTCAGTGAATTGGACAACAAAAATCTGAAAGACAGTGAAAGGAGTTTTGCTGCTTGTTTTTTTTTCCCCAGATTTGTGGTTTTTAATGTTCTGCTATGGTTGAACTTAAACAGGCTTTTATTGCTCATGGGATTGCCCTCAAAACATCCATTTCATCCAGCACTGATTTTACGTCTGTCCATCTCTGTGATTTCTTTAAGTCATGAGCCAAATTGAGGCCAACACGTGTATCATAAACAGCACTGCTTTTAATTCTGGTCTTCATTTGCCTTCAGTTTCATGTGCTCCTAGCCCTCTACAAGCACTCTGCTATCTGTATATTTCAGAGAAAGTGTTATAAATCTGTGATGGATGATTTGCAGAAGACAAATCTTTGTAAGGTAATAGCCTGCCAGAAGATACATCTCAAAGAGGCAGGGCTGCAGCCATAGTTAATGGCCAGAGTCTGGGAACAGTCAGGAGGAATATTGCTCCATTTCAACAATGGATGAGAGGATCATCAAGTAAATCAGATCTCAATAAACAAGAAGCTGGTTAAAAGCCTCATAAACAATGCATGAATGAGAAGAAGATTGCTGTGGAGCAAACAATTAACCAGAGACAGAGCTGAAAAGTAGTTAATGACACGGGCATAATGATCACGACTTCTAATGACAACAGAATCAGGAAGACAATACTGTCTTCCTGTGGAGTTAGGCATTCTGGCATGGAAATGTTTAGAATTCATGTTGTATTATTTTTATACTGAATTTTTAGAATGGAGTCTAGTTGTGCAAGGATCTTCCTCTGCTGTTAACGATAGCCAAAAAAAAAAAAACAAAACAACCCAAAACCCCAAAATCCAAATTTCAAAAGCTGCAAAAACTCCCATTCATTTACCAGAACTGCACAAGGGTAAATCCCCAGTGGCTGGCTTTCTTATGGCCTCTTTTTCATTCAATATACTGGGTTTCTTACATGTCCCATTAGTTATATTTTATAAAGTTAAAAATAAAGAAAAATATTTGCGTTTGTTTGAAAGCTAGCTAAGGAGGTCTTCACAAGGCAGGAATAACAATAACAGCTTTCAGTGCTGATGGCTTGGAATGCAGTATGGAAATTCATGCATATCCGTCAAAGGAAATGGTAAGTGAATCAACAATAACAATAATAATATTAACAATAATAACTACAATAAAACTGATAATAATGTAACTTTTGTTGTTGTTATTTCATGTATGTTGTTCTGGGAGGGAGGAACAGCTTTCCTGGCTCCTAGAGGCATGCTCCTGGTGCAGGTGTGCACAGTGATTTGACCTAAAGAGGATGTGCTAAAAATGCAGTTGGCTTTTAAAAAATAAATTAAAGAGAAATTGGAAATACAGGTAGATTCCCTTAGAGAGGAAAATGGAATTTTAAAATCTCAATTGGCTGAAGTAGAAAAATGTGAAACATGTTTTCAAGAAAAATTAGATCTTTTTATACCCTCTCTGGGATCAGACAGTCAAATTCACAAATCAGCCCTTTATGAGGATTCTGAGACTTGGGAGGAAGATGTCTGGGATTATAACTGTGAGAATTTTATTGCTACCTCTGACCTTTTCCTTGACTCTTTCCCTTTTTGGCTCTTAATTGAGACTGAAGTTACTAATGAGGGGGAGTATGGCAGTGCATACCAACTCCTTGGTGTCCTGCAGAACTGGCTGAACTGCAGGAGTATTCCAAGTATTTGGAAGAATCCAAGATGGAATATGTGTGACAGAATACATGGAGTGAGGAAGAAGTGATAGTGTATTGGGGTCCTGGTGAGTTTTGAACCAGAGATCATGATTATTCTTTAACTGCACGGGCGGTGTGTTGGGCAGGAGGGACCGGGGAGGATAGAGGAGATTCACTTTTTAAAAACTACTGGACTCTCTGATCTCTGGCTCCTGTGCAGGATGAAATATGAGAGGTTCATGTTTAAAACACCACAGCTCCTGAGCATTCCACAGCAAATATTCCTGTCTGGCTTTTTGGGGAAAAAGAATTGACTAAGGTTTAAGTGCTTGTGGGCCACCCAAACGTTTAAGATTTGATTTACTTTATTGGTGCACCTTGAAACTCCCGTGTGGAATGTTATGGAGTTTCACAATGAGATGTACTGGTTTGCTGAGGGTACAAATAGAATCCAAATGAATGTGAGACAATTCAAGCCCTGAATGATCAATCTATTGAGATATCAGTACCACTGCTGCCTTCTAAAATATCTAATGGAAAATGATATCCCCTGCCAGCAGCAGCACTTAAGGGGACCTATGGGAGGGCTGGCAGATTCCTTAAAAAGAGGCATCATTAAAAGGATTCATCTGCCTTTTAATTCACTTGTGTGTTCAGTAAAGAAACCTGTTTGTTTTATTGTTGTTTACTGGTGTTTGAATGGCAGCACAGATGCTTTAACAGCTGCTGTACCTAGTATTGCAATTTAAACAGCTATGGGTAGCAGTACTAGACACAAAAGATTTTCTTTATGGTTCCCTTACAAGGGGAGGACAAAGAGGAATTTGCTTTTCCCTGGGAAGGTTTATAGTATCCCTTTAACAGGCTCTCTCCCTTCACCCACTGCTGCTCATGCTGCACTAGCTGAGTGGTTTCCATCTCACTCCTCCCAGATGTGAAACTGTACCAACACATGGATGACATCTAAGTGGAGGAGATTCCCTCGTGGAGAAGCAACACCAGCTGTATGGGAAGCATTACATGAAGCAGAAATTGAAACTCCACCTGAAAAATGCCAAGGACCAAGTAAAGAAGTAACATTTTGGTACTTGGATAGCAGGCAGTGCAATAGTTCCTCCAGACACTTTAAAAGCAATGGAAGAAATACAGATGCCCCAATCTAAGAAAGAATTACAACAATTAATGGGAACTTTAGGGTACTGGAGAAAACATGCTTAGTGCTTCTGTCATTGCTCTTTACTCTGAGCAATGCTACAACCTGAGAAGATACATCAGGAACAAACTGTACAGTCTATACAAACCAGAGCACCATTTAATTTTCTGGAGTTTATTTTACAGAGGTCTGCTCTCCCAGGATGAGGTGTACAAAAATCCACAGTCAGGAAATGGAATGCCTCCTCAAGGGCAGCTGCGAGAGGAATAGATTAATAGAAGGACCAACTGAAGTTTCTAAATTACAAATTACAGTCAGCGCAGATCCATTGGCATTACACAACCTTTCAAACCTTCACCAATTCTAGATGCACCTCCCCTTACCAAGGAGATGCCAACAGAAGATATTTGGGTCACTGATGCCTCAGCAACGAGGGTAAGTGGTAAATAGTTCAAGGCTGTTGTATTAAACATCGACACAAACAGCTAATAGAAGAGGGTGAAGGTAGTGCACAAGTAGGAGAGTTAAGAGCAGCTTTTTGAGCAGCTCAGAATGGAGCAAAAATAATTTACATGGGCTCCTGTGCTGTTGGGGCTGGTGCTACCCAGTGGGTCTGCTAATAGGGATTACTAAACTGGGAAGCAAATAAATCTTCCATCTGGAGATCTCAAGACTGGAAATTACTAAATATAACAAGAAAAAGACCATGCAGAATAGGATGGCTCAAAGCCCATGCCAAGGATAACAACCAGCCACAAACCAGAATTGAAAGGTGGATGAATTAACTAAAATCAGGGAAATTGATACAAAAGGTGCCTCAAATCAGGAATAGTATCAATTGGGAGAATGGTACCATCAGAAATTAGGGCACACTGGTAAGGAAGCACTTTGCTTTGCTGCACAGAGCAAGGGTTGGCCCCTAAACAGGAAAACCTGTGCAACCAGTCTTACAGAATGGATTACAGTGTGGATTAAAATGACAATTAGGTCTTAGATGGTGCTAAAGCACCACCCCTACCTATCAGTGAAGGAAAAACTGTATGGTCTACATGGCAAATTGATTCCATGAGGCCACTCAGACCCTCTGCAGGACATAATCCATCCTCACAGGTGTAGGAGGAGTCTCGGGCTGCACAAGGCAGCCAAATGCCAAAGGGCTGATGGGCAGAGCACAGCAAGGGGACTGACATCGTGGTTCTCAAATCTGCCTTCTTCTGATACCATCCAAAGTGATAATGGCTCACCTTTCTCCTGTAGGGAGGTACAAGAACAGACCAAACAGAAAGGAATTCAATGGGTGTTCCATACCCCATACTACCCCCGGTCTAATGGAATCAGAGAAAGAGCTAATGGCTTATTGAAAAAGATCCTTAAACCACACACCTGGGCAGGTTGCTCAACTCTCTGAAATATTTCAGCATCTAAATAATTGGTATGGACTTATTGGGAGCCCTGTGAGTTGAGGATTCTTTGCAAAACCTGAATCAGGTGCTCCACCTTCCATCAAAGGGGGACATCTGACAGGACTACAACCAGGACAGCCTCTCATGGTAAAAATACCCCAAACTGGAACTTTGCCTATGACTGACTAAACTACAGCTAAGCCTAGCTGCTTGGGAAGCTACTGAAAACAGTGCTACAAACATGGAATTAGTGCATGGGGGATTTTTTCCTTCTTTTTAATGGGGTAACCTGTCTAAGCAAACCCCGTTGAGACTTGCTTTATTTTGCTTTATCAGAAATTAATCTTGGGAATGATGCCAGCACATCATTCTGGCCACTGAAGATCAAGTTATTCTTCTCCCAGAGTGAATCAGTGCCAGAATGAGCCCGGCTGGGCACACACATCACCAAGCCTGACCCACAGGAGGGAGACCCTCACTTTTCCTATTTGTAAATGGTCATTATGGTAACAGTTGGACCCACACTTGCGCCTGAATGCATTTCAATGACAATTGCTGATAAAACCAGTTCTAATGGGACAAATCTAGGAGCTTGAATTTGGCAGAGGGAAATTTCGGTGTAAGTTGTGAAATACAACCTCCAACCACTGAAGGGGAAATTTGCTTACTCAGTTTCCATTATGTACCCTTCATAACCCAGAGCAGGTGTTACCAGACCCGTAGCTGCTCAGAACAGCCTTACATAGAAACAATATATGGTAAAAGGAGGTGGAAACATGTGGAGGTGTAGTGTATCCACCACAACCATTACTGGACTAATGTATTTTGCCACAACAGAACTTAAGCCTCTTAAATGCATTCCACCACCTCCCAGGATTGGACACTATGCCCCAATCAGGTCAGCAACAAGTGCTATTTAATTCTTCCTGGTCCTTCAGACGAGTGGGGTGCTCAATGCAGATCAGTATCTCTGCAATCAAAGCCCTGCTCACCATTCCTGGCTCCGTCCTTGCAGGGTGGTGGGCATGGTTGCATGGGTGGACCCTCACCTCTCCAACGTGATCATGGAGAGATGTGACTGGTATCCTGGGGACAGGGATGCCTTAAGTTTTAGCTTTCATGTTTTTCAGATTTTGTGCTGCCCAGGGGTGCAGCTCTGAGCCTCATATTAAGTTCCACTCAGCTCTCTTCGCAGAGTAGGGAGACAAAACAAATCCTTTTCCTGCTGAAGACTAAGGACAGCTTTCAGGCCCAAAAGCATAAATAATGATGGGCTGAAGGGAGGAACAAGAAGGATGGGACCTCACAGCCTGAAGCCGTAATTGGACAATTAAACCCCAATATGCAAATGGACCAAAACTTATAAAAGTGTGAGACCTCGTGACCAGTCAGCCATTCTTGAGACCATTTTGGGTCCACCTTGGGTGTAGCCCTGGTCAGGCTCTTGTCCCGCCCAAGGTGTATCCTAGAGGCTTTTCAATAAATCCCTACTTTATTCACTAGCTCTGTCCAGTCTGTTTCAGGTCAGCCTTCCCAAGGCATCAACAGGATTAGGAGCGTTAAATAGCATGGAAGCTGGAATCCTAACAAACAAAATAAACTCAGTAACAAGTAATTTATACCAGCTGAAACATCCATTGCAATCTCCCCCATCAGCATTAGGAACTAATCAATGGCTCTTTTCAGATATATTACCTCTCTGGGAAAGAATTGATGAAATGATCACCAGCTAATGGGGAGCGTCCTCAAACCAACACCTTCCATGGTCTCAGCTGCATCCAATTGCATCATTTGCATCATGCATCAACTACAGATACAATTTACTATATCAGCAATTATAGGGGAGGGGCCATGGAGGGCCATAGCCCAAGGATATTTGAAAGGCAATCTGGGATAATGCAAACAAATTTAAAAGAGAATTACCGGCTTGGTGCCATCTGCTTAACCTCATCAATGACCCTACAGCAGCAAACCCACAGCTTTAGTTTAAACTACACAGTGCTTTGGTAAAGCCCATCTACATAGGCATTGTCCTGGGTTAAATCCCTGAGGAACTATTGTGTATCCTATACAGCAGGATATGGGCCCAGCAAATGGGAACAAAATGGGAACTGCTGATGTTGGTATCTGGGGCTGGTACAGGGCAGGGAGCTGCATCCTTGGTGGTTTACTTGGCATGGGCTTTAGGCTCCCCTTCCATTGAAAGAGTATCTGGAAACCCAGGAGGACATGGGTGAGTCTTGGGATTTATCTGTGGATCAAGACTACAGTTTTCTTATTTTTGGCTCTGGAACAGTGAGCAGCCAACGGAGTAAAACCAATTTCCAGGGCTTTTCCAGCTCTCTGGTTACTGGCATTTTCTATTGATGTTATCAAGCAACCTACTTGAAAAACTGACAGGTTTCTCCTGGAAATTTGGAAGTCAGGATTCATCTTTGCTGCTGCATTTTGGGAACAGGGGAAAAATAAATTCAGCAAAACCAGTAGTTTCTACAAAATGTTTTTATTTCAGGTAAGTGTTCCTTCTGACAAAACCGAGTTTGTGGGAGGATGGTCTGCCCTGCTCTGGCTTTGGGGTGGCCAGAATTCCTCTTTTCTGGAAAATAAGATCACTCTTTACTATTGACTGCTAATATATACCAGCTAAAGAAGGGGGATTCTTACCAATTCAAATTTGTCTAGGCCTTGTTCTTAAAATTATGAACTAGAAATAAAATTAAGATGATAAAAAAGAAAATTTAAGTTAAAAATTTGAGGTGAAATCGTAAGACCTACTAAAGCCAGAGTGCAGTGATATTCAGGGCTAAAAGACAGACTTTTTGGCAGGTAAAGAAAAGTGTTCTTCAAGTGCCCTCACTTGAGGTTTGATGTATTCCAGAGGGTAAAATAAATGTATCACCCCAGTAAAATACTGGACTCTTGTGTCAAACCAGGAATGATGATGACCACCATCAAGGCCGAGATGTAGCATCATTTCATGTGCTTTTGTGAGCTGAGAGCCAGAACAGAGCTGCTTATTTTGTGGATTGGGATGGGGCTTGGAAAGAGCTCTTGTGCTGCAATTTGCTGGTTTGAAGTGAGGCTCCTGTTGGAGTCACTGTGGCCACATCAGGAAATACATGAGAGGTGGTTCATTTGCTCACCAGTTACATGAACTTTCCTCTTGATGTACAGCTGCATTTCTCAGTCTTGTTTTTACTAAAATGCAGATAAAGTTTTAAACGTTTTGTGGGTTTAAATATATATGAAATATGTATTTAAAAAATGATATCTTGAACTACGTCAGCAAAATGTTTTCCGCTGGCTGCTGTGGAGAGCTGAAACTTGAGAGAGGAATGGATGGCTGTTAAGAGGTTGATTGGCCTGTTCTCAGTAGGTTTTTGTGTCCTTTGCCACGTACAGAGGCCCCAGAATTTAATGAAATCTTTTTTTTCTAACTATTAGCTAATGGGACCTGGCTAATCTCTAACAAGCAATCCTGCTGAACTTCTGACAAAATTCTGGCCTGAGTGTAGTCTACCTGCTTTCTCACTGAAGGGATTGTGTTCTTTGTTTCCATTTGTAATTGTAAGTTTTCACTGAAATCTCCCACATTTGTGCTTGATCTGCCAGAGGAGAAATGAAAGGTGGAAAGTTTTTATTTATTTATTTAACTGCACTATTTGGATATGACAATGAATTTATTGAAGGAACTGCTCAAATGACGCCACTGAGACCACTTTCATGTAGCTCCACCTCAGAGAATATTGTTGCAAAATCTGCTAAATAATAGCCTGAGTAAAATAAAGCACAGTATTAATTTTAGGCTATTTCCAGAGCTTGCTGTTTTCAGGAACCTTTGGATATTTCAGGTAGAGTAAATATTTTGCTCTTCACTGTAGCATTCTCCCAGCCTTTTACCGTTTAGAAGCGAAATCTGTGCCTCTGAGAGGATGAGAAACCTGGGATATTGTGGAGCTCACCATGTTGGTCAGTGCTCTTCCCCTCAGGGAATTTGTTTACTTTTCTCAGCAGCGGTTTTTGTAGCTACAGAATATTAATGGTTGATATTTCCAGAGCCACCCTCTGAAAGATGAAAGCAAGACTTTCTTACAAATTCTGTTTAGAGCAATAAAAAGCAATATTGTTAGATCTCCTAATGAGAAAGGCTTGCCTATTTAAATCTGAGGCTTTTAAAATTTAAGTTTCTCTGAAAAATCATTTTTGCTGCCTGCCTATCTATTATTAAAAAGCCCCCATTATATTTCATGGTTTAAATTCTCATTATTTTTAAAGTGGTCTGGCTTGATCTTTGTCTCTTCCTATAAAAGCCAAATCTGTTCAATTTTTTCCTTGTTAAGGATTTTCCAGGTGTGTTGAACACAGAAATGGGCTGTGTCCTGTATTTCCCTATTGATTGCTGGGATGGCACAGCACATCCTGCTCACTGGAGGTGGCAGTGCTCCGCAGTGCCGTATCTGTGAAGCTTTTCACCTCTTCTCCTGAGGCCTTTCCCATTGGCTTCCAGGGGTCTGGCTTTTGCATTCCATATCGCAGTGGAGGTTTTGTTCGCTGTTAATCAAATGTAAGATGTTCAAACGCATGTCCATTTTAAAATTTTAGATTGTTTTTCTCCCTGGAAGGATGAATAAAAGTCCTTGAATTGTGACTAAGTTTCTGTGATGCCAGCAAACTATTCTATTAAAAAAAAAAAAAAGAAACAACAAAACAACTCCACCCTTGTTATTTCAGCCTCACATGGAGGGGTTGCCATGTTCCTCCTTCAGCAGTTCCTGCTGAAACAGGGAGTTGCACCAGTGCAGTGCTGTGTGCAGAGGAGAGGGATTGAGTCTACAAGGAACAGAGAGCAGGCTCATTGGGCATGAATTTGTCAGAATTCATTCTTGATTGAGTCTCTTTTTTGATTTGAATGCTATGTGGATTTGGTCTGTTTGTTGCTAGGTGTTCTTCTTAGGGTTTTTTGTTTGTGGTTTGGGGGGATTTTTTTGTGTGGGGCTGGTTTGTTTAGGGTTTTTTGTTTGCCCCTTCCTCCTCCTCCCCAGGACCGCTTTTGTCTGGAAGGTGAAAAGCTGTAAGGCACTCAACTCACGCTAGGGGAAGAGTTCATGAAGTCAAATACCGTCAGGACCATCTCAGCCATCAGGATTGTCATTTCCTATTTTGATTCACAGTGTTTTTTCTGTAGACATGTGAGCAGAGGAGTGTTTGAATGCTCATTGTTTCTCTATCTGAGAATTTCTAGATTCTGTGACGGTGATCACCTGCCCTGTGGTCACTGCAAACTCTGAAGCAGTTGGTCCTTAACTCAAGCATCTTTAGATAGATGAATCATATTTTCCAGGGTTTTAACCCAGTTACTTAAGTGGATCTTCATAAAACCAGCTATTTTCAGGTTGAGATGGCCAGGCTGGCTAGGGCTTGAAGCAACCTGGTCTAGTGGAAGATGTCCCTGCCCATGGCAGGGGGTTGGAACAAGATGGCCTTTAAGGTCCTTTCCAACACAAACTAATCTTGATTACTGAAATTCAGAAGCATACAGGGGAAAAAATAGTATTTATTAAAAATACAGTATAATTTACGTGTTTAAAGTACTTGCGACAGAGAAAAGGTTGAAAATGTCTGAGTGCCACAGCAGTGGCTGCTGTGCAGTGGGGCTGGGAGTTGCCTGGGTGTTTTCAGCTCTTTTGCGCATTGATGTACACGGGAGAAAGCTGTCCTCTGGCCTTGAGGCCGTGGGGAACAGCATCAACACCACTAATGTGCTGTGTTTCAGAGCTGCCAGGTCACTGTGCACGGGGATGCAGGTTAAAGAACTGAACCCAATTCCAGTTTAAACAAAATAAGAGTTTCTGCAAATTCTTCATGAATGTCAATAAATGCTAGAATAGGGCAACAGAGGTACTCTTTAAGTCCTAAGGGGTTTTTCCATATCTTGATTCATGCAGAAGGGGAAATGCTTAAGAAGCCACTTCCCTGTTATGCTCAGTGGAGAGTGATGTGTCAGTGAGTGTGCTTGGTAACTGAGTCATGGGGCAACAGCAGTGGAAGGTGCTCTGGCACATCCAGGGATAACTTTCAGCTCTGCAATTCCAAGATTTGGCAGGTCAGTTTGAAGGGTCTGTTCCCCTTATTTTCGGCTGCCTACCCAATTTTGGGCATTGTTTGCAATATCAGAAATCTTTGCCTTTGATGTATTCTTTGATAGTTCTGCAGAAGAGCTGCTCTGCTGGTCCTGACAGTAACAACTTGTATTCTGTGAGGGAAATACTGTGCTGAAGTTAATCTACTCCCTCTGAAGTCATAGTGTCCAGTCTGGTTTGCACACAGCTCCAGCCTTCTCTTGGCCAGGGAATTTCCAGCTGCCAAGCTGCTGCTTTAGTCTTCCCTGGCTAAGGAGTGCTGCCAGCATTCCCTGCCCAATACCTGGGAAGTGACACATTCTAAAAGCTCCAGAC
Source organism: Donacobius atricapilla (assembly GCA_013397315.1). Classification (NCBI taxonomy): domain Eukaryota; kingdom Metazoa; phylum Chordata; class Aves; order Passeriformes; family Mimidae; genus Donacobius; species Donacobius atricapilla. The sequence goes on along the minus strand of WBMY01011985.1, from coordinate 637,582 downwards.
TTCTTCACTCTCTCACATGCTGCAATGGCCAGTTGCAAAAGATTCATTCCAGCTGCCTCAACATCAATCCTGATTGAGCCCTTTTAATTCCAAAGTGGATTGTTTTAGCCAATATACTCCCATTTTTCTCTCTTTCTCTCTCTCTCTCTTTTTTTTTTTTTCTTTTTTTCCCTCCCATAAATGTTTCTAGTAGCTGTTTGATCCTTTTGAAGTCTTGTATTTTTAATTCAGTCCTTCTGAAGTTGGTTACAGGCAGCTAGCAATCCTGGCCAAACTCTTTTAAATAAATGAGTTAGAGAAGCATTTACTGTGCTCCAGTGATGTTGAATTACTGTTTAAATAGAGCAAATTAGATCCAAGACTTAATCTCTCATCAGTATCCTCCCAAGTGACAGTGTCAACTCAGGATTGCTTTAGTCATTGCAATTTCAATAACAATTGTATTTGGCAAGAAGGGCTCCCTTTCTCAGACAGAACAGTTCAGAGCCTTGAGTTCCCTTTATCAGTTGGTCTATTTGCATGTTAAATTGGTGCTCTTGGTAATTCTGAGCCCCAGGGAAGGGTGGTTTGGCTGCAAGGTCAGCACTCCTGATAGATGAGATGCTTTGTTGTCACAACAAAACAAACGAGCCTTTAAAGAGAAGTGGGTTGAGTTTTAATTACCTAAAGAATCAGGTGGCATAAAATAAATTAGGAGGATCATTCAGAAAGGATTTTCCATGGAGTACGCTTCAGATTTCTCCCAAACTTTCAGTGACCACTCTCCTAGTTACTGGCTGTATTCCTGAAATAGAAGACAGACAGGAGTGTTGTGCCTTTGGTTAAATCTTTATGGCATTGTGGCTTTGTTGAAGTGAGAGGGGTCAAGAAAGCAGGCAGGTTGTATGCTCATCGTGATATTTTTTTAGAAAAGCTCTCACCTCTCACCCATATTCTTAAAAGTGTTGCAGCTCGGGGAAGGTGTGGAAGACATAGGGACAAAAAGCTCTCAGATCATTCACCCTGATGCATCCTTTGCTGTGAGCATTACCAGATCTCTTCTGACATTTTGTGGGGAATTTCAGGCGACGGCCAGAAATAAACTGAGTGTTCATGTATAGGAGCAGAAATTTCTGTAAGTCAAGGAGATGAGTCTTTTGCTCACCCTCTAGACAGATCCAATGACAGCTCCTCAGGTCCCTTCTTCCATCGTTTGATGACCAGCAACCACGTAGGAGAAAAGGAAGTCCAGCAGGATGGATAGGACCTTCATCTTGAACACCTGCTGCTGTGAAACACCCCTCAAAGTCCTGCATAAAATCTGTGGCGAAAGAGCAAAAACCCCATTTGGATGCTTGTGCCCTGCATGGGAAACAGAAAAGATGAAGGGTGTTGGCGATGTCAGGGGCAACGGCACAATAGGGAATATGTGAGGCAGACTGCTGCTCGATTCCCAGTGGCCCATGCAATGGAGGCAAAAAAAATCTGCTCAGAGTTTCTGCCAGTTCTTAATTCCACACCCCAGGGGGCAAATCTATTCTTGGGACCATGGGCAAGATACCCTACCCAAACACCTGAGGATGTGCCTATGGGCAGGGGGACTCAGCCAGTCTCCTGGAAAGGAAAAGTCAAACAGCCCAAACCAGCCATGGCAATCAAATTACATAGCAGAGGGGATGATAGGAAGCAGAGGCAGAGGTGAAGAGGAAATAAATGGACTGTCTCTAGCCTTTATTTGGCTAAGGACCTCTTTCCTGGTGATAGGGTAATGTATTGGACTTGGATCAGAACGTTTTCCTGCTGTTTCTGCCCCTCTTCTACTCCACCTCTTGTGCAAGTTTGTGCCAGTTTTGTGTTACCTTTTTATGATGCCCTGGTCACTGCTGGCTGTCATGTCAATAATCTTCTGAATAGATGCGCTTCTGAAAAGAGATTTGCTTGGGCCAAGTAAGGTGTCACTGAAAGATTGTGCAGAGGCAAGAACTGGCAGGAAAAGAAAACGTCTCTCAAGCAGCAGGAAAAGGAAGTGTTTGTTTCTTTCTTTCCTTAGCTGTGTGTCCAGGTTTCCTGTTTTTTCCTAACCTTTGTGCTCCCCTTTAGGCCTATCTGTCTGCAGTCCATGGAGCCCAGTGTGGCACATCCTGGGCTCTGAGGGGAGAGCACAGGACCTGCTGTTGGAGTTTGTGGCTGGTACTCTGTTTGTGCTGTTCCCTCACTAAAACAGGGAAATGCTCTCTGAGTGGCCAGGCAGAGCAATCTGATACTCTGACTACTCTATCAGACTATAAACTGGGCCTTTTGAAGCACTAATTATTCTCTGTCAAATTGTTTTTATTTTCTCCTCTCAGTGGAAACAAATGTGTGGGTCTTCACAAGCAATACAGTGGCACGGCAGAGATGTGTTCTGATAACCGCATCTGCCACAGCTTGCTGGGGTCTGGCCAGATGGATTTTCAAAGCACTAAATAAAGTTGTGCCTTTTGGTTGTCCCACACAGGTGGGATCAGTCATTTCACTCAAAGAGAGTGAAATATTACTCTCTTTAATACGAACCTCTATAATACGAATGTATGTAACTGAAACCAGGTGTTAGTGCAAAATATCTGTGTCAGACTCAGGCTGAAGATAAAAAGAATTCAAACTCTTCTGGGATTGGAGAACTTCACAGTCGCCTAACAAACAATTTATTCACAAAAAAACTCTCTTAAGGCAGAATTCACTTACTAATTAGTCACAGAGCTCTAGTATAATTATGCCTCTGTGGGAGCAGAGTGGGTAATGCATTGATCGTGTGAGGCTTTTTTGCCTTGATATATCATCTAATGGGTTTGCCCTGCAAGTTGTTGCTCTCAAGGACTGATGAAAAGCAGTACTGTTGGACACTGAAATTTATAAACCAATTTACATCGTGGAAGGAATAATGGTTTTCCATTGAGTTAATGGTTAATTATCTGAGATCTTTTGTTCATTATTTCCTGTAACTGAATTGGTTTGTCACTTCTGTTAATTAATTAGACAAAAGAAAAAATATCATCAAGAGCCCTATTACTCAAATTAGTGTCAGCTGTGGGTTTAGTGCATGGTTTATTGCCCCATGAACACATGCAAGGCCAGCATGGGCTCAGAAGCTGAGCCGCTGGCAGCCCCGAGGAAAGAGGAGAAGAGCCTTTTCAGGCTCAGATCAGGAACACCTGACTCTCTCCAGCTGGAGAGAAATCCTGTTCCTTTAGCACTGCGACCTTAAATATGTCAGCATTGGGAAATGTCTTGGCAGTGACTACGCTTGGCTTTAAAGGGACTTATTTTGGGCCTGGGCGCCAGCGGTGATGTGAGGGTTGCCAAGGTTACCAGGAGCCCTCAGTGATGTGCGCTGACATTCACATAGGAAGGAGGAAGCAACAAACTGAGTAAAGAAAGCGGTTTTGGAAAATGGACTTTCCAGTATATTTGGATGACGGTTTTCTTACCTTTCTTCCCTGACACCTGAGAGTTCCATAACTGCAATTTAGGAAACTCTTTCCCCAGGACACAGTTGGCTGTGTACATCTCTTTCTCCCCAACAACCTTACAGTTAGGAGGGATGTTTTATTAAGGAAAAAACATGGTGGAGTGCAGACGAGACATTGCTCTGTTTTAATCTAGTCTGCATGAAACATCTCTTTTTTTTTTTTTTAACCTTCTTTTCCTTGAGTGGTAAGGATGCAGAGCACGAGACCAATGTGGGAACCTGTCCCCACATCCTCTCTTCACCCAGCCTGTCAGACGTTCCTCCTTTGCCTCCAAAATCCTGCTGGAAGGAGCCCCAAGTGGCAGTGGGGAAAGATGGGTTTGTCTGGGCTTCACTCCATTGCATTTGGGCTATAAAACTGTCTGGTAGAGTTAAGTGAATTCACTATTTTCTTTTTGGAAAGGAGGGGGAGCTGAGCTGGCTTGGTGACTGTCTGTTTTGTACAGCCTTGTGATGGAAAGGCTCTAGACGGATGGCAGCACTCCTGTGCATCAGGGAAAATAGCAATGTTGCTACTCCAGATCCCTAAAAACTACCTAACTCCAGCCAATTTTATAGGACATAATGCTAAAAAAGGAGGCAGACACTTGCAGTCTCTTTTTCCATAGCCTTCACAGTGTGTCTAACCCTGCTCCCGAATGCTAATGATGGGATCTCTTTAACGTATGGAAATAGCAGGGACAGTCAGTGCAAGGCAGCGTGGGAGAGTCTGCTGGCAAGGTTTATGTATCAACAATTCCCTGGGGTTTTGGGGGAACTTTCATAGCCCCCAATTCTCAGCTTAATTTCCCTGCCTGTCAGTTGGTGTAATGCTTACAGTAAACAACAGAGAATTTACTTCTCTTTTATTTTTTTCTTTGAAAATAGGAATGTAAGGAAAAATAATAGGGTACATCCCATTTTCTTAAGCATTTGCTTTCTAATGAATGGGAGGATAAAACAGAAGCCCAGACACGATTCTCAGTAAATAAGTGTCACTGTGCTGTGAATAATATGGTTGTAATCAGGCTCTGAACCCACCATTTACAGAAATGATGGGAAACAGGAAAGTTTGAAATGTTAACTAAAACATAGGAATACATAGCAGTGTTTAAAAAAGAAGATTGTAAAGTATGAAAGGAGAATCCCACTATGTATCAAATAGCTTTTCTGAATGAGTATTCTGAAAAGAATACATGGCTTCTGTATTCAGAAATTTTCTTAACATGGTCTTGAGAAGCCTTGTTCCGACTTAGAGTTGGGTTCATTTTAGGTCTTTGTAAAAGCCTCACTGCTAGGGCTCTGGATTATTCTCCTGGATACATAATATATTAGGATATTTCACATTTCAAAAGAAACCTCAGACTAAGCCTTTTATTGTCCTTCAAGTATTGCTACTGCCATCCATTGAGAAACCACGATGTTAAAATCATGCCAGTGAAATAATATCATTCTATCTTTTTATTTTTTATTCTTTGACTCTGTTCAATTTTTTTTCCTTCATATTTACTTTTCTCCCTCCTGCTCTTGGTTCCACAGCAGTTTTAGGAGGGTTTGTAGTGATTTCAGGTGCACACATGGTATGGAAAGCACCAGCCTTGATCCTTAGCAAAGCATGTCAGACTACTGTGAGCCTGGCAGTCAAAAATGCATTTATCCCCCAGCAACTGGTGTCCCTTAGACTCACTGAGACGGAGATAACCAGGTAGTTTAATATCAATGGTCAGATTTATTTGTTATGGACTTGTCCAGCTGTGCTTTTCAGCAGTTTTAGCTGTCCTGTAATCAAAACTCCTTGTTTGCTTCATTCCCAGTGACAGATGAGAGAGAGGGAAATGTCAATAGTGCGGCCCAACCAAGTGATTATCTAACTGGAGCTGAAACTGAACTGGGATGGGTGGCCAGGCCTTTAAATGAAGGCAGGGAGAGCCTTGCTGGTCTGGAGGCACACCTGAACTGGGAGTTAGGGACTGTCAATCTCTTTTCTAAACCAGGCATGGGAATGGAGAGTGATCCACGATGAGCAGGTAGCAAAGGTACGACAGGTACTAAACTGAGGGAGTTGGCTGTTTTTCGCCAGTGCAGGTTGGTGAGGTGTTCTCATTTCTGATACTCCCTGAGACAGACAGGCAGGATCCCTTGGTGAAGGGTATACACCTGCACTGCTCAGGTGCTACCTGGTCTCTAATGCCTGCACAGGTCCCTTTGCAGAGCCCTCCCACCCCCTAACAGATCAACACAGGCTCCCAGCCTGGTGTCATCTGCAAATTTACCGATGGAGGGCTCAATCCCCTCATCCATGTCATCAATAAAAACATTGCACGGAGCTGGCCCCAGCACAGAGCCCTGAGGAACACCCCTGGTGCCTGGCTGCCAGCTGGATGCAGCACCGTTCCCCACCACTCTCGGGGCCCGGCCATGCAGCCACTTCCTAACCCGGCAAAGAGAGCTCCTGTCCAAGCCCTGGACTGCCAGCTGTGCCAGCAGTGTGCTGTGGGAGACAGTGTCAAAGGCCTTGCTGAAGCCCAGACAGACAACATGCACAGCCTGTCCTGCATCCACCAGGCCGGTGCACCTGGTGATAAAAGGAGACCAGGCTGGTCCAACACCACCTACCCCTCCTAAACCCGTGCTGGCTGGCTCTGACACCCTGGGCATCCTGTAGGTGCTGTGTGATGACCCTCAAGGTGATCTGCTCCAACACCTTGCCAGGTACTGAGGTCGGGCTGGCTGGCCTGTAGTTTCCCAGTTTTCCAGCCCTTCCTGTGGATGGGTGTCACACCGGCCAGCTTCCAGTCACCTGGAACCTCACCAGTGAGGCAGGACTGTTGGTAAATGATGGAGAGTGGCTTTGCAAGCTCCTCTGCCAGCTCCCTCATCACCCTGGGGTGGATCCCATCTGGTCCATCTAGAGTCATGAGCATTTATGTGGTTCAGCACTGAACTCCCGGCTGCAGGTTGGCCTCTTCCTTTCCCCATCGGCTGAGGTACTAGGAAGGAACAGTCTTCCCAAACTGCTTACCACATATTCCCCCTTAAATATGTAATTTTTCCCCAAAGTTTACAAGATCAGGTTTGTGCCGACCCACTTGTCTATTTTAGAAACCAAACTGTCTGGGCCTGGTAACAAACCTGCTGCCAAAAGTCAGTAGAGATATCAAGACCCATTTCAAACCGGTTAACACCCATCAAATTGTTTGTTAAGACATTAGCACACATCTTCCCTCTCAATTTGAAATATCTTGCATGTAGTTTTTGAGATAAAAGACTTGACAACAGCAGTGACTTGTAAAGCGAATCCAGAGTTTGCATGTGCTGAGAGTATCAGATTTTCATTTTATGAATAGTTCTGACAACAAAAGCAACATTTTGAATTGTATCTGAAATACGCATGTATTTTTAGGCACACATTAGTTGTCTCCAAAATGCCTTTTCTCTCTTCCCCTAGTAAGATAATGAATGCCTTAGGGCATTTTACATTTTTCAGGAAGCCAGGTTGGCACGGCAGTTGTTCAGGGACTTGCCTTGTGCTTTGTTCAGGGATATGAACAGCAGCTTTGTTCAGACTACAAATAGGAATACATTTTTCACGTTATTATTGCAGCACATGACTTGTTAGCTGAGAGCTGCGCTGTGATGTCTCTGCTCCCCCTGCTCACAGCACCGGGCTGTCCTGGGCTGGCAGCACTGACTGCAGGAACAGTTCAGCCCAGCTGGAGAGGTTTGGTGCCTGACTCAGCTACTGATGGCATGTCAGATTATCCCTTCTTTTCTGACTTAGAGATGGGGAGACGTGTTTTAAAACTGAGAGGTGTTTTAAAGACTTTTATTCCATTTTCAGTTTCATGTAAAAGGTGAGATGGTACAGATGTTAAAATTCATGCTCTCAAAATCAAAAGCTAAACTATTTCCTAATTGCAATACATTACAAGTGGTTTTCGGCCTATCAGCTTTTGCCATGCAATGCTGCTAATGCTTTTAAGCCAATCATCTAAAAATACCTCTTGTGGGTCCTACTACAATACATCTTTCAAAGTTCTATTTCTCCAAAATATCTAGTCTATTTGCAAGGTCATCATTTGAAACTTGTTTCTACTTCCATTTCTCTCTCAACAATGTCTGTCCTATTCCATGGCCTGTCTAAGTCAGCATATTTTGTCTCAAAGTTTGCATACAGATGGCACACTATGTGAGCCTTCTGCCAGGCTTTAAGAGTCCTCTATAAATCCATTTCCCACAAAGAGCCTCTTCAGCTGGTGCAACCGAGGCTGTCCTGGGGACACCCATGCCTGGGGGTATTCCTGCCACTTTTCCCCCTTCCTACCAGGGCATTGTTTTAAATGAAGTCCCGTGTGTCTCATTTAATAAACAACAAAGTTAGTATTTAGCAGCAATTTTAATTAAATATCAAGTTTATACGTATATTAAAAAGAAATGGCAGTGATTAGTTAAGTCTGACTAAGGTTCTGATAAGGCATAAGTAAAACCGACTGGGGTATGGGGAGGGTTTCTCACCCTACCTCATATACAAAGCAAAGCAATTCAAACTACACTTATATACTATGTGCTAATACATATTCATCAGTGTTTCCCTTAAATTTCCTCCTGTTTCTGATTCTAAACATCCACGTCACTGTACTTCACAGGGCATGCTTCACTTGTTGCTAGGGCTCTTCTGTCTTCTTTTGGTGGTTTTTTGGATGAAGGCTCGTAGTCTTCCTTGTTGTCCTCTGGATAACCTTACAGGTTGCAGGTGCATGCTAAGCGTTGTGTCATGTAAGTAAGCTTTATGTTCCAAAAATGAGCCTTGCATTTCATAGGGAAAAACCAAAGCTTCAGATCTTACACTTGAAACTGTCCCAGCTTTGTCCACCTCAAGGTCGATTCTGTCTTGAGACTGTACTTATCTCAAAACTACATCCTATATCCTATTTTTACATGTAACATCTGCAAAAAAGTGGAGGGGGGGATTTGCTTTGTAACTAATACTAATTCCTTTATCTTTTTTTTTTTTTTAAATATCTATTATTTTCCAAAAATATTGATACAGTTACAATCTCGTTAGCACGAATCATATTCATTTATGACAGCATGTAAGCAGCGCCTCTGTCCTGCGGAGCCAGCCCTGTTGTGTTCCCTCCGGGCCGTGGGGAGAGGCAGTGCTGGCAGGGTGACAGATCGCCCTTCGGGGCTGGGTTTCCTGGCTCTGCACCAGTGGAAGAGCAGTGCGAGAACGAGAGCACCTCCCGTGGCTCCGAGAGGTGCCTTTCTCCCTTCACACGCACTCCTCTCATCTTTCAAAGTCCCTGCTGGGAAGGAGTGCTCTCCTTTGAGAGAATTTTTCCTTTTAACAGGTACCTCACCATCAGCTGGTTGGCTCTTGGCTGTGATCTTTGTTACAGTGTTTGTCAGGAGCAAAATCAATGCCCTGCCTGCCTGCCACTGTCAGAAGTTTAGTTGTTTGTCTCTCCAGCTCTCAGCTTGAACTGTCAGCGCTAGCAGCTACAAAGTCAGCCTCTTCTGGGTGATTAGAGCAGCTGCTATGAGACCAGAGCATCAGCAAACAGGACACTGATGTCGTTTTAGAGGCAGGTACTGGCAACAGAAATACAGAAATCTTGCCCTCCAGGGAGATGGGAAAACCAGTGAAACAGAAATTCCAGAAATTAAAG
>WBMY01011985.1:565808-628410 GCA_013397315.1 Donacobius atricapilla | reverse complement strand
TTTTTTTTTTTTAATTGCCAATAATGTGATGGACCTTTTAGCAGCGGTCATATAAGTTACTATTTCCTGATACTCTTTTGCCTCTGTCTGACAGACATTATGTTAGTTTGAGGCTGCAGTAGTGCAATGTAGTTTCTGGCTGAATTAAAATATGGGCATGGGAGATCAGGCGTGCCTGCTAAAGGTGATGCTGGCATGCCACAGAGCAGAGTTTCTACCAGGGAGAGATTTCACTGTTGTTCAGACATCTGCATGTGGCAATGGGTAATATCAAGGACTATTATTATTATTATTATATGGTTAACACAGTAAGAATAATAGCAGTTGAATTGTTATTAATATCACTGGGTTAATAGGCTAATATACTAAGTAGCTGTTGTCATTTTTAGGCATGAGATTCTCACAAAGATCTATTTAAGTGTGCCAGGACTGTCACTACTTTCAAAGGTTGCCAGTCTAAGGGAGCAAAATGCAGCAGCCAAGACAAGGAGTGGAGCCAGCAGGTAGAGGGGTGCGCATGGCCAGGCATTCAGCTGCAGGAGTGAGGAAGGAGAGAGCTCTGAAGGGTCCGTGAGGTCATGAAAAGAGGTGGGGATAAGTCAGGGTAGCAGAAGGTGGAGTGCTGCAGGCTTGGCTGTCAGGAGTTCTGGTGTGATGGAAATGGAAGGTTCATAGATGTACTGGCCATTTTGCTGCCCAGAGCTCAGAGTTGCAGTGTGGCTCAAAGAGGCAATTCCATGTTTGCTAGGATCTGCTACTCGGTTATCAGTTGAGTTGTAATCCAAGCTGCCAAAAGTTGTTAGGCCAAAGATCCTGGAGAATCCCAGTCTGCCAGAGAGGTCAAAACACTGGCTGCAGATAGGTAGATCTTTGAGAGTTACTGCCGTAATGCTCAGTTTGAAAGCAGAATCAAAGATAAACTACAGGGGTTAACACTCAAGGAAAACATTCTGTTTTGTATCAACAGAAAGATTTTACACCATGCAAACTGTTCTCCATGGAAGAGTTTTCAGTGAAGCTCCAAAGTCTGCACTGGAGGGTGATTGTCTTGCACCACACATACAGAAAATTCAACCATGAGAATGCAATCATGTTTCTAATAATTAAAAGTGTGTACCCGCTTTAGTGCTTGCATATCCTGTTCTGCTCTGTGATTAAACTGTTCAGTATTAGGACATGAATATTTACTTGTACCAGCAATCATTTGTGTAAAATCTCGCCTCTGGAAGATGTGCATCACATTCTTCATTACTTTGTATAATGAGCCAGGCCCATAACTTTCTGGGTGGTGTACAAAAATAACAGTGGGTTTGGAGTGGGTTATTTGTACCATTGGTCATTTTCTGTTACTGGGTGATGTCGGCAGAAGTGTCAAGACTTGAGACAGCCATCTCAGAAATTTCAAGAAAGACAATTTCATGGAAATTTTCTGCCTATTGTGAGATATTTACTGGTGGGAATGACTTGTGTCAAATCACTCTTACAATGAGAGTAACTAGACTTCTGGATGTCCCTTCCAACCCAGGCTTTTTTGGGATTTAATTAAAAAAAAAAATATTCTGACTTCAAACATCCTCCAGGATGGAAGTCAGAATTCTGTCAGGTCACAACAACAGCAAAACGAATTGGGCCACTCAGTACTCTGCAGCATTCCTAAATTTTACAGGACATGCAAATATCTACTGAATAAGAAACTGTGTAGTAAAGTGTACAGATTCTGCAGAGGGACCTGGCACAGCCCAGAAGATGTGGGTTGGGCAACTCACTGTCCAGCCATGATGTTCTGATGGTCTTTAAGTGATTAAAACGCACTGTGATACTATAGTGCTTAAAATAAATGAAAAACTACCTAAGAAATAACATCACAGGGAATCTTAGAATGAGTTACAGAAGGTGGAATATGGCCCAGCGAAGTCGGACTTGCTGTATGTCACAAGCTCCAGCTGACTCCACCAGCAGAGCCTTGGACCTTGCAAGAGGTCATCATTCACTATCAGAAGATGCAGAAATGGGCTTTCACCCTATTTTGCCCCCTTGTTTTTGATTTTTGTTGGCAGGGAGAGCATGGGCTGGGAAGCCTCTGCTGAAGTGCTCCGCATGTGCAGCTGCGCTGAGCCAGGCTGAGCCATAGGGCAGAGCAACCGTGCTCCAGGGAAATCTAAGTGAAAAGTTACGTTTCAGGACATGTACCTTGCATTGTTTGCATCCACCTCTCCAAGCCTGATACAGAGCGTGGCACATCTCAGAGTCCTGCTGAATATTGGAATGTAATTACCGACTTAAATTGATACCTGCTTGTATCATCAAGGAGTATATCTGATTGATATATACACAGATGTATCAGATGTATCTCATTGCCTCGCAAACAGGCATAACTTCCCACTTATTTTTCCCCCCTGTTTTCTCAGGAAAATACAGCTCTGAACAGGGGTTTGGTTTATGATCATTTCTCTTGAGTGCCTGCTGTTTGTGAATTGCTTCTCTTGGAGAGTACCAAACAGAGGTTTGTTTATATTAAATTCAGGGAGGAATCCTGGGGCTGTGCAGTGTTTCCTACAGAGAGGTCCTGGATGGACACAGCACCTTTACAACGCCGGATAGGGTGAGGGGGGGGCTGCTCCCTGCGTTTTGTCACCCTGCTCTGCCATGGATTCCACCTCCCTTTTGGCTCCCCTTGTTTTTTGAAACCCGGCAGTGAGGACAGCTTGAGAACTGCCTGGATGAGTTGAAGCTGTATTTCCTACACAGTGCTGCCACATGCAGGTTGTCCCCTGCGCTTTGCCTAATCCTGCCCAGCTAATAAAAATGTCTGTGGCTGCTGGAATCCACCCATTTCCCTGGCCTCTTCCATCTGCTCCCAGGCCCCTGATTCCCTTCTGCACTGACTTGGTGTGTGTGGAGCCCCATCAGCTCACTGGCTGTCGTATTTCAGCCCAGTTTCTTGGTGCAGGGTCTGCTGCCTCTATGCGTGTCATTAAATCCCATTTATTAGATCATTTTGCTTTCATTTTGGGGTATTTTTTTTTGTGCGGTGCAAACTGCATTATTCAGGGGGCTGGTCTGGCACTTCTCTAGTTCAGATTCTCTAGTTCACTTCTCTGTTTCAAGGCTGGTTTATTGTTGTGCTCAGGGTTCCCTCAAGTAGGGAACCTGTCCCTGCAGCATCCTCTTACTAGGATGATAAACTTTGATAGCAGTTGATAAAGTTACAGGTAGGCATTAGTGCAAGAGCCTTCAAGAATTATCATTTTAAAGAAGTTATAATTAACTTTGCTGATGAATCCCATCTTTCCACTGGCAGCTTAAATGCCAGCTTCATGGCAAAGTCCCATCTCAAATCTAAGCAAGGACAGTAATGGATACCTGAAAACTTACAGGGATTTAGCCTTAATGTTTCAGCTGCAGAATTTTTTGATTTGTGGGGTTTTTTTTCCAATTAAATTTTAATTCCTGCATTTCTCTATGGATAAAAAATTACAGCAAGAATTATTTTAGGATTCATCCTAGTTACTTTTTAGCCTTGCTTTATTATGCTACTGCATTTTTAAATTTTTGAATTAAAAAGCCACAGAATCTTGACTGATTATGTTCTATTTAAAAACCAATGATATAGTAGCACCTGGAGTTCTTAAATCTCTGTCTGGAATTCCCAAAACCTTGGAGATGTCACATTTAATTGTTCAAATATGCTGTTGTTGATCTTGTGCAACAGTGGGTTTTCCTGTATGGTTTTTAAAAATATCAGATAAACCACAAGTGGGGAGTGTATTATCAGGGGTGAAAACTCACAGCTTTCTATTTATAAATAGTACTAATTCTGTTATTTTCAGGCAATGACAGTAGCTGCCATCTTCCACGGCATGATGTTCGCTCACTAGTGAAACCAGGAATATTCAGGGAAGCACAGAAGTAATGACGGGACTAAAAATCTAAACATAAATGTTCTGCTGTTGCTTGCTCTAGTTTGTGAAATTCAATCTCTGTGGCATGTGATGGGCTGTTGGTAGGCACAAGATCTCTGATGTCACTGGGCTCACACTCCTTGGTGACCCAGGCACGGGCTCCTCCTCCTTGTTCCTGTACTTTGGGTGCAGACCTTTCATATCCCCCTCTCCAGGCAGGGGGCTGGGGGTGTGTTTTGAGTATCTTACAGCAGTGGGCACTCAAATGCAGCCAACTATCACCTCACGTGGCATCATAAATCCCACCTTGGGTTCCAACACAATTAATTTTTGGATTTGCTGATGCCTGCACTCTGAATGAGGTGGTAAAGCAGAATCAATGTGTCATTCTACTAGAACACCCTGGTCAGAATTGCCTCTTTAACAGGGAAATCCAAGATAACTATCGCTGTAATTAAATGTGCCCCTGCTTACTTAATAGCTGTAAAGCAGCCACTTTGCTGTTGTAATTGCTGAGCAGCATTTAAGAATGCTCTGTGTTATCACCACATGTGTGTCTTCAGGAGAGTTATATTAGGAAGGAAAACAAAATGCTGTTTAACCATGATAAGTGCAAGTATTGAGTATGAGGTCGTCTTTCTTATAACAGTTTCCTAGAAAATTAAAGCAAAACCCCAGAAATATTAATGCCAAATACACAATGCACCAAAGAAGAGCCAGCAGTAGGAAGAATTATTTTAATAGACTTTTCCTCTCATTTTTCTCCTTTCTGTGGCCACTTGCTGGTATCAAACCAGGTCACTTCTATCCATAAATACATAGTTTTGTTTTTCTGAGATGTAGACAATTGCATTTCTTTCCAAAATAACCAGGATAGTTTGCCAGTATGACCTTTTATTGGTGTTCAGTTTTCCAGTACAGACTTTATTGCATTGGCTGCTCCTGATTCCCAAGTGAAAACAAAGATGTTGCTGCTTGTTGACTGTGGGTTGTCACATTGAAGGCTGCTGTATGCTACAATCCATTTAATTGTGTAGTACAGCAAAGTGTTTATCTGTTCTTACATAGACATTTTAGGCAGTAAATATTCCTTCTGGCTTGATAAATACTACTTCTTCTGCATGATTTGTGTTTCCTCTCAAGGTCCTGTCTCTGTTTCAGTGACTGAATAGCAAAGCTTTGTTGATAACTTCATCATTTTTGCCCTGATTCTTTCAATTTTGAGTCACAATAGTCTCTGTTAATATATGTGCAGATCATTTTCTCAGCAGGCTGATTCCCTTTTGTTCCTTCTCTGATGTCAAATATTATGTTTTCCCATAAATAAGTCTCTTATTCCTTGATATTTTGTTAATCACTTTGAGGTAACCTCTAAGTTGTTTTTGTTGGTTCTTTGATTGTTTGTTTTGGCTTCGTTTTTAAAAGCTTCATATAATAAAGGTCTAATTCTGCTCCCGGTGATGCTTTCACATATTTTTCCTTTGACTATTGTGGGGGTGTAAACCCAGAGTCTTCAGCATTTGTACTGCTAAAATGCGTGGTTTTTTTCATATAGACCTAAATGCATGCTGTACTTAGGAGTTCACTATGGATATATAAGGCATAAAGACATAAAAACAAGGCAGACAGGGAAAAACCTGTGAGGGAGCACAAACCAAACTCACTTGCCTGCAGGAAAAGGAAAGGGAGGAGCCCGTAACCATCTTCCCACTAGGGAAGAGGAAATCTGCCAAGAAAACCAGAGACTAAGAAGATGACTGTGGTGCAAAACCAAACCAAGCTAATAAAAGGCCAGACCACCCTGTCAGTGATTGCTACTTTTCATTCACTGTGGAGGAGTTTTGAGGACAGTTTCTGTTCCAGAAGCTTTCTTTAGGATGAGGACTCCTCGTGGAAATGAGTGTAGAAATAAATGGTGGTTTTCCCATAGACAGGCCATCAGTAGGAAGAGTAAGAATAGTAGGAAGGGTGGCCTGTGGTGGGATTTGTGTTGTTCAGCGTGTCCCAGGTGACCCAAAAGGAGCAGGCAGGTGGCAGGTTTCACTGGAGATACTGCATTTTTCGGCACAGGGAAAGTGAGGGCTGACTGAAGGGCTACCTATTAAAGTCCAGTGATCATGTCAGCAATAAAAGTAACAGGTGAAATGCAGGAAAATGAAATGTGAGGTACAGGGGGGCGGGGGGAGGAGTAATTCTGAGGTCCTCTTTCAGCTGAGCGTTATGACTCAGGAGCAAGATTTGAGGTTAGAAAGATAAGCTGAATTCTCCATAGGCTTCAGGAAAAAAACTGGCTCTGCCTCAGTTTAGAAAGAAGAATGAAAATAAGCCAGAAAACATCATTATGACATTGCAAGATGGTGCATCTTCTGCATCTTGAATATTGCATGTAGCTCTGGCCCCATCTTCATAAAGCTACAACAGAATCAGAAAAGGCTCATTAAAGTGCAGCCTGAATAATCAAATGTACTGAACAGGCTCCATCAAGGAAACAAATGAGACTCTCCTGAACAAATGCCTGAAGAGGTCTAGGAAACTGGGAGGTGAAGATATCTTCCTGGTCAGCATCCAGCAGGAACCAAATGAAACTCAAGGGCTCTGGGTCAAACAGAAAGGTTGGTCTTCACTAAGTTGGTGGAAAAACCCAAGAATATCATAGATTCCAGAAGTTTCCAACTGTAAAAAAACGCAACAAACTAGCTGGTTATATTTACAGAAAAAATTCTTTTACACATTAAATAGAAATAGACTGTGTGTGATTCAGTATGTCCCTGCAAATCCCTCTAGTCCTGCTGGAGGCTGGAAAGGTGCTTCAGGGAAGGGCTAGTTGATTATCCTCGGATTACCCTGTATTCCCACGTTTCCTTAGGCAGTTGCTCTTGGACATTGCAGTGACAGGCTGTTGGGCTGGATAGACCTTGTTCTTCCTTATACTATGTTGTGCCAGGGACAACTTTTTTGCTCTCCTGTATTTAATGATGTGTGCTTTGAGGGGTGTGTTTATTAAGTAGTGTTTGCCATAATATGGAAGTGCATGTGACCATAAGTACATAAATCTATATATAGCTTGAAATATATTAATGGGTTGAAATCCATGTGTCTCAAAAGACAGGAGGAGATGCCCTGGATTCAAATGAGGAGCTGCCCAGGGTTTTACCTCCCACGTGTGCTGTGTCTGCTGGAACTGGCCAAGTAAACTCTCCCAAAGGCAAGGATGATTAGTAAGGTTGCCTCACAAGAAGCTTTCTAGTCCGGATTTCAACAAAGAAAAGATGGAGATGGCAAAACTGTTTTTACAAGAAGAACGTGCAGTAAAGGCAAAAGCCTTGGCCTGAAGAGTGTGTTGGTGTGTGGTTGCTGCGTGTGGCAGAGAAGCAAGCACTGGGAGTGAGGCTCTGCTCTTACCCCTGAACTCTGATGTTATGGAATATTGACAGGTTCCAAACTGTGTTTCACCTTTCCGAGTGCACTCACCTCTTCTCGGTCCCTTCAGAGGAACTGCTGCAGTACAGATGGGCAATAGCTTTTGTCCTTGGAGAGGAATGCTCTGGAAATGCAACTTTGAAACACCAGAGGAGATTGTGGCTTACACCTCGTTAATCAGTAGAATACTGGGCACTGAATGGGAGCAGTAACTGCTCTGCTGTAATTAGGGTGGTAATGAGCTCGAGGCTTTGGCCCAGTCCCACTGGCATAAGTGAAACCTGTGACTGGAGTACCCTTTTGGATGGTTCTTCAGGAGGAAGAGGCAGGGCAGGAAAGGTGGAAAAGTGACAACGTATGGAAAAGAAGGGTTGGAATGTCTGGAGTTCACAGCTGAGAACCTCTGATTAAGAATCAAGGGACAAATAATATGGATATAGGATAACCTTGTTTTTGTACAATGTTTTTTTCTTTGGACACACTGGTAGTTTATGATTCGTAGATAAAGATTATGTCCAGACTACAGCTGCTGCTGGCTGCAGTACAGGTCTTTCTCAGTTGATTCAGTTTGCTGAAGCTGAAACAGTTCATGCTGAATTGAATGGCAATGAGAGAAGTTCATGCTTTTTCTGGAGTATGTTGTATAACTAACATTTAGAGACCCTGATAGCCTTGATCTCACTCCTTTTGCTGGAGGACTTTGGGAAACTCTTCATCCGCTGACCTTTTAGGCGGCCTAAGCGTGGCTGAGCGAACAAGATAGCCTCAACCACTTTCTGGTGCAAATAACAGTCCCTGGAGCTGCGCAGATATACACCAGCAGATGATCTGTTCACAACCTGGCTTTTGGTGAAGTTCACTGACGCTGCAGCTCAGCTCAGCTGTAAGGAAAAGCCCAGAGAGGCTATAGGTTGCAACCCTCAGTAATTTTGTTTTCACCTCTTCTGTGGCTTCTTTTCATCAGCTTACTTAAAGGTTAAAAGAAGAATTAATTCAAATGGTAACATCTCCCTTCATAAGAGAATCTGAGGTCAGGACAGCTGCTCCTGCCCACTGATCAGCTCCAAGGCTTTTCCTATTGGCAGCAGATCGTGGCCACCAGGAGGTGGGTTGTCTTCTTGAAGGACCCCACGGGACAGAAATGAGGATGTCATAACCTACCCATTAGATGGTGTTAGAAAATTCCTGGAAAGATCTGTTTGGATGCAGAGATTTTTACACTGCTGATTTAAGAATGAGATGGCAAGTAGAACTAGTGTTTAAACTCTAATTCTAGAAGATAGTTGGATTTTATACTTGAAGTATTTTTTTGCTGTTATCAAAGGCTGGAAATATTTAGAATTTAGAATGGTTTGGGTTGTGAGGGACCTTTAAAGGTCATCTAGTCCACTCCATCCTGCAATGAGCAGGGACATTTTCAATGTACCTATACCCAGCTTCCCCTGGTGGCCCTGAGAGCCAGAGTTTTCAGGTGAGAACTCTTATGATGGGAAACCAGATTTAGTGCCTCTCCTTGACTCAGTGACCCCATCATAGTCACCAGATCAAATCCAAAATGAGGAGTTAACCCCTTAAAGGGAAATTACCAGGGAATAATAGCTTGGAGGATAGTCTGTAAAACAATTTGGCATTTATAAATCATCTGGATTACAGAAGGGAGACTCTTTCAGTCAGGATATGATTTCAGCAAAGTCCTTCTCAATCAGAGAGCTTACACACTGAACACATTTTGGTTTTAAATACAGGGCCTCTGTTAGGCTCTGCCTTTCCCAGCAAGTCATTAGAATATCTGTCTGATTTCTCCTGTGTTCTTCAGACAGTGAGCCTGTACAGCTTGGTCTGCAGGGCCTCCTTAGGAACAGCAATGTCTGGCAGAAGATGTTTTTTCTGCTGGGTGCCATGTTGTCTGTCTCACATGCAGAGAGAACCTTCAGCACCTGGTGGCCATTGATGAACTGTCCAAAGACAGAGGCAAATAAACATAAAGATTAACCCTTTCTTTCTTCTTAGTGTCTAGGAAGGAAGAAAAGCTGAGTCACATACAGTGGATGTGTGATATCAAAGTTTTCCAGGGCATTACGAATATCCCAGTGTCTCAGTTATGACAGTTTCAGCCATCTTTCCTTGGGTTTTGTGCATTGAAGACCAGGAATGCAATCCTGTATTAAACCAGCTTGCATTTAGTTAGCTTTGTGTGTATTCGCTTACTTTATATCCAGGACAGAGATGTAGAGTTTTATTCTCCATGTTGTAAGCAATTGCATTTCAGCATTTCTCCAAGCAGTAGGTCACCTAAAGAAAAACTAAGAGATCTACAGGAATAGATGATGTTTACACACATTTCACCCCCTCTCTCCTTGACACATCCCATGTCTTCTACAGATTTAGATTTGTGGCTGTATTTCACCAATGCTCTACTGTGTTATGCCTGTCCAAGCCATGGCTTTGCATAAAAATGGGTTAGAAGCGAGGCAGTGCAAGCCCTCCTCTCTTACAATGCTGGGAGAAGGGGTGACTGGAATCATGCCAGTTATCACTGGCATTACAAAACAGCAGCTATCACAAGCACTGGAAACACCAGGCTTGCTATGAAGTTAACCCTTGGTGGCAGTTTTTTTCAGGTCTTTTGTAGCTGGTGTATGAGAAAAGCTGGATATTCCCAGAGAGAATAATAAAGTGTAGGGAGAGAACTGATTATTAATTCCATAAACATGGTCTAGTTTTAGTTTTTCTTTTAGATTTTCATTAAAAAAAAATCCCAAAGCTCTTGTATGGGGTATTTTTTCATTGCAGTAACTTATAATTACTTGGAGAATGGATCAAAGTATTGAAATCTCATGCTATGAAGAAAATTTTTCAAGTACCTGTTATGATCCAGTTATACAAATTTTTAGAGATGCCTCTGCCCAAATTAAGGTGCAAACGAGACCATATGCCAAAGTCAATAGTATGGATTTTATTTAACAGTAAATGAGAGAGCGAGAGAGGAAATAGGAAAAGAGCTTGGGGGGACAGAAAGATAAGTGACAGAGACAGATTAAGTAGAAAGTATCACCAGTCTGTGTATCCCTGTGGCATCTTGTTGATACTCTCCATCAGCTCTTCTGGGTGGTGAGGGTCTCCTCAAAACACAGAGTTCAATAGGTAAATACATGTTTGGGCCAGGTGGGAATGCCTGGCAGGGGGGAGTTTGGCACAGTCTCTTGCAACAGACTCTGGATATGTTGCATCATTTTGCATCATGAGCAGTGCTCCATTGCAATAAGTCAGCCAAGACTCCATTGTTTTCATGTGGGAAAAGTCAATGCTTTATTTTCGCAACTCATTTTATACAGTTTTTACAGACCTTGTGTGCAACTTTAATTGGTTAATATCTTTCTTGCCAATTACGCTATTGGTTAGTAAAAGGTATTCTACTTGTCCATCAAATCTCTCTATACTTGGATTGTTTACATATTTTCTTTGCTGATTCTCACGTCACAAACCCCTTATTGCAAGTGCATTTGTTTTTCAACCCAGGAATAGGTTTTCGTACCAAGATTGTTCTTTCATGGAAACTTGCAAATAACTTAGAAGTGACAGGCTAACTTTGGCAATTTAGCAGAGCAGGCCTGATTTTATGAGGCCTTTCTTTAATAATTCTTTTACCTGTCATGACAGCGCTCTGCTGCAAGGCCTCAACAATGAATCTGGGGACACTTCAGGGGTCTCTGATGGTTTTTGACACTCCCTCCGCTGCCCCTCCTGTGAATGTCCTTTGTGTGTGGCTTTCCTGGGGTTGGGGCATTTGACACTGAGCCAGTTTTTGTGAGGGAGAGTGAGTGTTCACTGCCTGGGACCAGAGGTTATGCCGCAGTCCCCAGACACTCCTCTCATCATGGTTGTGGGGTGAATCTGTGCAAACCTGGCCTCAGCAGATGAGCCTGTGGGCTACAGCCTTCCCCCACGCCGTGGAACCCAGCCAGAGCTGATTTTCAGGACAGCTGCTGGGTTTGGCTTTCTTGTGGGCACACTATTCTCTGTAGCCTTGTTCCCTTCTCCCTAGACCTAGCTGACCAACAGCGTCGCCTTTATCTTATCTCCAGTTCCCTTAGGTGGTGTAAGTCATAGTCCAAAGTTCCAGCCAGGCGCGTTCAGGGAGGGGCGGGCTTCGGTGACGTCCTGGGGTGACTTTATGGTGCTCGTACCCCCACCAGTCTGTTCTGTTGCTGCAGGATATTGAGTTCTGCACCTTTAAGCCTGGTTCTGAGAGCACAGGGGGGAAGGAGTGTGCAGTTTGTTTGCAGCAGCTGCACTTGCTCCCCTGCATTCCTGCTCATGGCCTGTGCTCTCTGCAGCACTGGCAGGGGAGAGAGCTCTCCTTTGCTTTGAGTTACCTAGGTTTGGGTTTTTAGTTAGCTAGGTTTGGGTGTTTAGCTAGCTGGGGCAGAGAAGTTCCCTGCACTGTGGCTTTTCTTTTTCTTGGTACTGATCAGCCTGCTCTGGACTGAAAGCCCAGACAAACACCAGGAGCTCACCCCTGTGACCCACCAGGGCCTGGACTCTGCATTTTCCAGTGCAGGAGGGACTGGTGAGAGACTGAGCAAGGCAAGCTGCACTCCACAGCAAGGACTTTCTGAATTTGCCAGTGTCACCCTGATTTTTCAGCCTTCTGTTTCCCAGTTTTCATAGTTTAGGTTTCTCACGCACTGGTGTTATAAACAGAAGCAACGTTCTCATAAAATCAAGGAAAGTTTACATTCTTGTTCTTAGAGCTATGGACAACTGATGGACAGTTGTCTTGACCAATGGGATGGGGAGAAGTGTCAACTTTTTCCCCCAGTCCCTGGCCTTTGTAGAAATACTATAAAATGGAGTCAGATTTTCGTAATAAACAGTTCATGCCTTCTCACCAAAGTGTGTGTGTGTGTGTGTGTGTGTGTGTGTGTGTGAAACAGCGTCATGCCATCACTTCAGAACAGTGAGAGGTTTTATTGTTTAATATTATTAATTTCTTATGGTTATGAATACTTTGCTTGTTAAATAAACCATTTTTCCACTTTTCTCCAAGGAAATATTTTCCTGAACCAGTAGGGTGAGGGGCCACTTGAACCTGCTTTCTAGAGAGGCACCTTTTGGAGGTTTCCTCCCAAAATTTGCCCTAAACTGGTACAGGTGATCATATCTTCTTTATACAGTTTTGCCATAGTGGGCAAAAAGTCCTACATCACAGTGTCCAAGCCATTAACCAAAACATTTCAGTCTCTCAAATTAAGTCAAAAGCGTTTTTTGAAGGATGTGTATTTCCAAGTGCTACCTGTCATCACAGTTGGCTCCTCAGTAGAGCACTGTGAGAGGCAGAGCTACACGGGCTGTCAGCAGCCTTTCAGTGTGTTAGCAGGGACTCTACTGCTCGTCCTTATCCACACAGACCCAACACACCTGCACTGCTCGCTGTGGGGTTGGGTTCTGATGTGTGCAGAAAGCAGTTTTTGTGTCTGCAGACTCCTACACAGAAGATGTGGTCATGTGTGTACTTTTTTTGCTTGTCTGTCTTTTCTTTCCTGAAGATTTTTTGTTTGTTTGTTTCAAGGCTTAAAAAATCCAAGCAAAACAACAAAACACCTTACCTGGGGCCCCAGGATTCTTCTGTAGAAAACCCAAACCACAGCTTTTAAGTAGTGGTTCAGTCCCTGCCTAGGTGCAGGAGGGCCCCTGCAGTTCCATCTGTTCAACCTCTTGGTTTGAGCAGAGCTCTCTCACCTTTATTCATGTTCAAGCACACATAGATCAGCCTCCTCCAGCCCTCTCCTGGGCAGTCCTTGGGTTGTTGCAGTGTTTGTTTAACCTGCTATGGGTCAAGGAGGGGCTTCAGCACGGCAGGAATGTCCACAGGCATTGTAGTTCTGCCACAGACTGTGGAGAGTTCTGTGATCCCACTCCCACCTGGGGATCCCTACTGCTAATACTGCACCAGTGCCATGGTTTCTATTCCATCTATGTAGAATTGCTTCTGATTTAAAACATTTATCCCGTGTCCAAGCATTTAGTCATTGGCTGCTGCCACCATGTGCATAAAGAGTATCCTGATGTCAGGAAGGTGTTTTAAACTGTGCAGGTGTCAAGGTATCCCGTGAACCTGACACGTACAGTTTGATAAACAATCTGCATGTCATCGAGTTCTACCAAAAACCTGTTGAGGAAGAATAACCTTGTTATTCAAAGAGAAGGGCTGATGACAATCTGCATGTTCTGAAGACTTTGGGCGGTGCTTTCCCTCCAGTCATCCCCTCCTGAGCAGGATGCAGCACCTCCAATGGAGTGGTCAGTCTGGGCACTCACATCTGCACTGCCATGCTCATTCTTTCATTTAATTTATTCACATTACTTCTCTTTAACCTGCCCTCTTCTTAGCTGAGCTAGCACCCCGAATGCACAAGAGACTCCTTTACTTTAATGAAGACTTCCTTTTCAGTTAAAAGAGAGGCTATTTAAATTCATTATTTTGTGAAAAAAATTAGGGATATTGCAGTCTCAGCATGGGAAAGCCTAAGTTCTAGCCCCAGACCTCACACTGGCTGGGTGAGATCTTAATTCTCTTCTTGCTTTCTCCACATTTGATGGCTTCAAAAGTTGGGCTCTTTGGGAGAAGTTATCTTGATCTTTCTTTTCTCATCTTATGATGCAAAAGTGAGGTGGCACCCTGGTCAGGTATCACCAGGGTGGTGAGTGTACATTTCCTTAAGTTTTCACCACTGAAAAGATTTAAAAAATTAAACAGATTTATTGCACCATGTTTTGTAGTAAGAAATGGAGCTGTTAAGCAGATTGAGAGGAAATTTTATCACCCCAAGGAATGTAATTTTCAGTGCATCCTCTCCCATTCCTCCTTTCTGTGTTAAACCAGCTCTTTAATTACTTGTAAAACTACATCATCAAGCATCAAGGGAAGGATGTGAAGCCCTCTCAGGGTGTAGCTGCAGCTGCAGGTTTCATGTTCTCATCTCTGTTTCAGTTGTTCAACATTTCAGCATGTTCCTACCTCAAAGAGAGGCATTTGTCATGTGCAAGGTACCTCCAGGAGTGATGGTGCTCAGGGGTGTAGAGAGGCCTATAAATTCTTTCTCCTTCTATTTACTGTGTGGAAGGCCACTGCTGATGACACTGAAAGGCACAACATTTGTGTCTCACACTCTGCAGCTGCAGTTGAAGCCCACACAAGTTACTGGGGGAAAGCAGAACAGTGGAGGGAGAGTGCTGTGCCCTGATATCCAAGTGCTGTGTGATATGCTGGATGGCTGTGAGCAGAAAGGGGGTTACGCTGTCATCTTACCTGGCAATGCAGCAGCAGATTGGAGTCCTTTGGAACCTTCAACAATAAGACACAATTTTATATGATACTTGGAAGGGAAGGGGACTGTCTGACTTACAGACTGGAGTTCTCCCTTCCTTTCAAGTCATCTCTTACCTGCAGCATAGACACCTCTTTTAAAAGGAGGAAAAAGAGATTAAGAGCAAGGGAAAACAAAGTTAAAAATAATCCACTTTATCACATAGATTCTGACCGGCAGAGACTCCCCAGCTGAGAAAGATGATCCACAACATAATTTGATTCTTCCATGTGTTGCCAGGGGCCAGGTCCAGAGATCAGAAGCAGAGGTCTTTGGTCCACATGTAGAGGATAAGAAAAGATTGATATAGAAAGCCAAACCCACTAGACCTGCATGGGTTTTTACTGTCTTTTGAAAGATGTTTAAATCATTACTTGAATGTTCACACCTCTCCGCTGGCTTAAGCCAAAGATATGTAGCCGGTTACACTCTTTTCAACACAGGCAAAGCAGAGTGGAAGAATCGTGGTCATGTAGTGATGATTACTTAAGGTCCTGAATTATCTCCTGAAAATGTGGGCTTAGGCACTTCTGAACCAAATATTGTGTCTCTTTACTCAATGGATCTCAAGGGGTTTTCCTTCCTTTAATTTTCAGGATATATTTTGAAGCCCTGTCAGTTTTTGACAGCCACAGTATCCAGTGCTGAAGAGCTTTGCAGCTTCACTGTGCACAGTATAGAGAAATTTCCCTCTTTTTAATCCTGTGATTTAAAAATGTATTTCTATTATATAATGTCTCACTCTTTGTAAAGAGAGTGAACACTTATGTTGGTTATAGTAAAATTGTTATCATATAACCTGTTGGTCAGCTTTTTCCCCAGATGGAAAAGTTTGCCTGTTCAGTTCAGCATCCTTCCCACAGAATCCATTCCATGCCTTTGTTCAGACTTCTTGTTTGCCCCTTGCTCTTTCCAAATCCATGGTAAGTTTTTGCAGATAAGTGCTTTGGAATTGCTAACAGTGCTCATGGTGCGTATTGGTATGAGGAATTGTGATGTTTTCCCTGTTCTGTTCTGCCCCTTTCCTAATAACTTGAGGCATTCAATTCCCTTTTCTGACCTTTACAGAGCACCATGCTCAAGCTCTCATGAAGCAGCAAGTGTTCTAATCCCAGTGTCTCAGTTGGCTCAGAACCTGCCATTGCGTACATTGATTTAAGATTGCGTTTATGCATGAAATAATATTACTCTATGATGAATTTCTTCTGCTCTTTCTTCCCACACTCACTCAGTGTTGCAGAATTGTGGTGCTGGTGTTCCCAGGCGTATCCCATGGCTGACATTCCAGTGTTCTCAGCAGGCTGTGCTACTCACTGTGTGGCACAGCGTGTGGTGACGGCCCACCCTGTACCTGCTAGTGGTGGTAAGTCTGCTTACCCAGTGTCTGTCTTGTCACTGCAGTCAGAAAGTACTTGTGCTCTTGATAGCAGTCATTAGATTGCAAAATTGGAAAATAAAGATAAACAGGACATGAGCTGTCAAACCAGTGGCAGGTTCTCAAAGTGGACTGCATACTGAAAAACTGGGCAGCAGTGAACATGTTGTGGTAACAGTTCTGTTGTGTTCCCTGTGTTTTTATTTTAGTATGCAGCAGAGGTCAATTCTGCTCTGGGTTTTATACCGAAATGTTCATCTCTGGAACGGCGCCTGCAGATCACCGAGTGAGGACTGCACACAAAACTTCAACCCGTGCAGTAAACAGTACCTCCTCCCATCTCCAGTGGCAACTGTGAATGGGGCTGGAACTCGGGCTCTGGGTGCCCTGGAAGGACTCTGCATTTGAGAAGGAAATGGAGAAGGGGACCGATGACCGGGGTTCTCTTTGCAGCAGGTGTTCTGAAGGGTGACACCACATTCTCCTGATCTGTGGTGGAGGACGACTTAGCAGGTGTTTTCAAACTACAGAGTTTGCAGCTCACTGGAACATGGGGGTTGTTGTTGCTCATGGCTCTCCATTGTAGAGGAAATGAAGGCAGTGATGGAAAGGTCACATTGCACTTTCTCACTGTGGGAACTGTGAGGCTGCCCCAGCACAAAGGGCCATTTTCAGCAGCCCTCCATGGAGCAGAGTGTGGGGATGTGGCAGGGACGGAGCTATGACATGGAAACACTTTCAGAAATCATGACAATTGAGCATATGAGGCTTCACAGCACACCCAAGAGTGGGAACAGGCCTTCTGCAACTGAGCAGAGAGCTGACACTGGAAGTTTATTTTCAGATAAACATCAGGTGATATGGAATGGCTGGAAAGGTGTCCTGTAGAGGTTAGTTTTTAGTAAAGACTTCTTTTCCTGTGCCATGTTCGAGGGGGAAAGGAAAACGTGAGAGAAAATGTACCCCTGCACATTGAATATTTAGTACAAAAGGCATCTGCCATGCTAAGAACTTGCCAGAAAGGATTTCCACAGTACTGTTATAAAACAGTTATGTAACAATTTTTATGCTCATGACAGCTGTAATTCTATAAGTTTTCTTGTCTAATCATGATGTTTACTAAATACTAGTATTAAATATTAAATATAGGTAACTTCTTAATATTGTACTGTACTATGTCCTGTACTATGTCCTATGTACTATTGTCCTGTACTATGATTTCTTTGCTCTGAATCGCTGTTACAGTAAAATTTTGTAAGGAAGAACCCAGCCCTGTGCTTAACTTTTAATTTTATTATTTAAAGACTTTATGATTTCTAATTAGAAGTTATGCTGAAATTCTGGATACTTGCTGGCAGAAGTTGTTTATTTGAATAGTTGTACCAATATGAGATAAAATTCCTTAAAATATTAAAAATCAAGGTTTCAAAAGGATTCCTATAAAACCAGAACTGTAAACCTGGAGAAATCAGTGCTGGGGAAGTGAGGAAGATGTAAAACAGCCAAATAAGCTGGAAGTTTCATTATCGCTCACTTTAATTATTTTAGTCCAGGTCTTAGACTATTTAGAGCTTTCTCTTAATGCTCCACTTCTAGGAATCCTGTGATTTCTGTGGAGTCCTGTGATTGGCAGAAAAGTAGATCTTAATTAAAAGTACTCCAGGACCTCATTGATTGAAAAAAATGAAATCACAGGAGAAGATATTTCAATAGCATTCATGTAAAGATAGAGGTGCTAGAAGGCAAATAATGTATTGGTTTTCAAAATGTGACTTGTATATATATTTAAAAATATATCAGACTTTTAAATATATTTCAGACTGGTTTTGACTGACAATTTTTGCTTACAGTTTTCTTGGTGGAACTCTTAATTTTTTTTATGTTTTAACTTTTTTTAAGTTTTACATTAACAGAACTATAAATACCTGAATTCCCAAGAGTTTAAATTCTTTCATTGAGTTAGAGAAATTTCTGCCACTAAAATGAATACAAGAACATTCAGGCAATATTCTATGAATGTCTGCAGGTGAAAGCATCAGCAAGTAAGAAAGACTCCTAAGATCACTGAATAAGTCCAAAGCCCAGTGACAGGACATGAGGAGCTTAGCTACCAGAATTTTGTTGGCATTTCACAGGAAGGATATTGATGCTCTGTCTCTGAATTCTCTTTCATGCTTTCCCAGGCTTGGAAGCCATGCCTGCTTCTAACCTAGGGAAACAAGTCTTCATAAACTCCTGCTATTTCCTATGAAGAGAAGGCAGTTTAAAGAAGGAGCAAAATTAATCGTTCCCTAGGGAAAGAAAAGTTCTCTCTCATGTCAAGAGGGACAGTAGCTTCCCCATGTACAAAGCACACAGACCTGATTATCTGAGGGCTGAAGAGATTCATGAGGATGCAGGTGCTTATTTACAGTGATATCACCTGGTTACCTGAGCTGGGCTTCTGCCTTTGGCACTCTGAGAATGGTGCAAGACTGAGAGCTCATCTTTCTTTTCAAATTACCTTCTGTTGTCCTTTTAATGACTCCTCAGGGAGGATGGCAAGGCCCTGGCACAGAGTGCCCAGAGAAGCTGTGGCTGCCCCATCTCTGGAAGTGTCCAAGGCCAGGTTGTGTCATGGTAGGACACGAAGTAGATTGACTCCATATAGTGGTCAGAAGAGAAGGAAGGCTTTATTTACAATTCCAGCAGTTTCTTTTATAACATGCTGTGTAAAAAGGTCTGTTATTGGTCCATGGGACTGACACTTCTCTCCATTGGTTCAGGAATAGGAAACAACCCCTGGGGACAGTTGTTATGGCAAAGGGAACACTGTTTACTGAACCTGTTTTGAGAAACAGAGAGGGATGTTTTGAAAAGAGAAAAGTGCTGACAGCTTTCCCTTGGGAAAGGAGCTAGCAATAGTTAGTAAGCAAAAATTCAGACACAGAAATATCGCGCCCAGTGGTTGGACTGGGCTTGGAGCAGCCTGGTCTAGAAGAAGTTGTGCTCTTGGCAGGGGGTGGGACTGAATGCGTTTTAAGGTCCTTTCCAACCTAAACCGTTCTGGGATTCTACAATCATTCTGTTTATCTAAAGATTTTTCTGAAGCTGAAGGGAAGGTACTTGTGTAGATTGGCAGAAAATACTTTGTTGTAAATCATCCTGTGTTAGCCCTACGTTAGCCAACTGTGTGTACATTAGAGGAGCCTTAATCTCTGCTAGCTCCAAATCCAAACAGCAGAAAGGAGCAGTGACCTCAAAGTTGTCACAGCCTGAAGGAGCTGGCCTTTGCCTCAGAGGAAGGAGCCTCCATTATTTTCTGCAGCAGGTGTTTTCAGATGCCAGGGCCCTTACAATTTCCATTTTATTCATTGCCTGTTGATTTGATCAAATGCAAACTCCAGTCCATGTTACAGTTAATTCATTAGTTGGCTGTGGCTTTAGTTCAAATCCTAATTTGGTTAGCAGGGCTCAATTTTTGTCCCTCTTGTTCTTTCTTTTAATGCAGTTACCTACTAATTTTTAGTGGAATTCACAAGGAGATGCAAACTTAATTTTCTCTCAGTCATAAAAACAGGTTATGCTGAGAAGGTCAGGGGGAGTCCAAGGGAGGCATCTGAGAGTTTCTGGCTCCTCAGTTCTCTCTGCCACCGTTAATCTGTTACTCAGAAAATCAGCATGTCATGCGGGTGACACCTATGGAGGTAGAATATTTGACTCCCAGCTTGAAATACAAACACATCACAGCAGGTCCTGTACATATAGATACATCCTGTGTGAGAATAAGTGACCATAATCCAAGTACTAGGGAGGAAAGAAAGGCCACCTTTCTTCATTCAGCAGTTTTCTCATCCTTCTGAGGAGGTGGAATGAGTGAGTTTATTTTCCTGTGAGCTCTTCTCCCTGTGCTGTTGCTTCCCAACAGTGCCAACTGCATCAATTCTCACTGCAGCACAGGCAAAATAACAGAGTAGTAAATAGCAAGACATGTTGCAGATGGAAAGATCCAAAGTTACAGATCTTATGCATGAAGCAGTTTCTCATTTCAAGCAGTGGGAAATTTTCACTGGCATGAATGGGGTCACATGTTAACTCTACAAATCTATACCTGTTTAACCCCCCAAGTTTCCATCTGCTCAGAATGCTCCTATATAATTCTTTAGAAATTAATGACTGTAGTATTCTAAGGTCTCCTTGAATGGAATACAGGCCTGTGTAGTGCATAGCACTGGGAATGGGTGGGGAAGAGTGTTCTTCAGCACTGCTATTTCCCACTTGAATCAATGAATTTTTACAGTTAACTTGGCAAAAAGCATCATATTTCTTTAGAGCTTTTATATGCACAGAGCTAAAAGGAACTTCATCCAGGTTGCTTCAATCTGTCCAGGGAATATGTGTTGATCTTAGTGGTTTTAATTAAAGCAGATGTATTTTTTTTTATTTAATGATTCAAGTGCCTGCCTGTTTCTTCCTGGGTTTCTGTAAAGCTTGCAGTGGTGACCTGGGTCACAGGTGGGAGGAAGGACAAAAGCATTTGCAGAATAAACCTCTCTGGTTTTTTACTTGTCTTGTTAGGGTCAGTCTAGGGGCTACAACAAGCTGATATGGGAGTCAGTGCCTGTGGAAGTGAGGGATTATGCAGGACAGGAAGGATCAGGCTGAAATTCAGGAGGGAGATCTCTGGGGAAGAGCTGAGGGATTTTCAGATGCAAAGGTCTACTTGATTGCGCCTTTATGGAATAAAAAGGAGCAGGAGCAGAGGCTGGAAAAAGCAGCAGGAGGAACCCAGACGTGTTCTCCACATGTGCCTTTGAGGGGCCCACAAGGGCTGGGAACACATCTGGCTGCTGTAACTGGAGGTGGGGGTGCGGAGACGTTGGTGAGACTGAGAAAGGGCTGAGGGGAGAACCATGTTATGGTTTAGTTTGTGGCTGCTACAATGGTGTCTTAAGTTGCAATGCAAGTGTAACCAAAAGTATGTATTCTGTTACCAGCTGTTAAAGCCAGGTGGGTTTAGCAGTGTTCTTTATCCCTTCCAGGACCCATCCTCCCTCTGGGGGATCTCTGCTGTTCATGGGCCATCCAGGCTGATAAAATTACATCATCCCATTGGGAGATGCTCCACCCAGGGGGAGGAGCCAAGCATTCCTACCTGGATAAAAACTGAGAGTCAGAACACCAGCAGAGCCTGTTTGCCCTGGACTCCCAGAGGAAGACCAGACCCGTCTCACCATCACTGGACCTTCAGAGGAAAACAACACCCTTCTACAGGATCATTGCTCCAACAGAGCCACATCTGTCACTGCAGGAGGACTTAACAGGACTGCTCCCAACAGCTTGACCAATAGGGTGTCAGGTTGTATTCTGACCCTGTCCATGGTTTATTTTTTTTGTTTGTTTGCTTTTTTGTACTACTACATTTTTATTTTAATTTTCCTAGTAAAGAACTGTTATTCCTATTCCCATATCTTTGCCTGATAGCCCCTTAATTTCAAAATTATAATAATCCGGAGGGAGGGGGTTTACATTCTCCATTTCAAGGGAGGCTCCTGCCTTCCTTAGCAGACACCTGTCTTTCCAAACCAAGACAAATGGAAAAGGCAGTCTGTCCTCAGAGCACAGGCACTGCCTCGTGCAGGCTGGCCTGATGGATGGTGGCAAACACAGCTCTGAACAGACAGTGCCCAGTGCCTGGGAGGCAGCAGCCAGGAACAAGTGGGAAATGAGCTTGCACTCACCTATTAATCTGGAAAAAGCAGGTGATTCTGAGCTGCTGTGTGCTGCTTGGGCCGCAGATATGCAGAGGCTGCTGCAGGACAAGAACTGATGAAGGCTTCCTGCAACAGAAAGGGCTGTTTTCACACAGTGCTGCAAATGTGGAAGGAAGTAAAGGCATTTCATGAAAACTCATCCCCTACTGAGCAAGCAGCGTCCTTGAAACGAACACTCACAGGATTTTGTAGCCAATGTAGTGCGTAAACTTTAATGGTAGAATGATAGTTCAGTGTTAAATATAACATTTTTCTTTGTCTTTGCTGGCACAGTGTCTCTGATCAATGAGAAAATGGAAGGCAGCTGAAGGGAAAAAGGAATATCTTCGCTACCAACTGCAAACGTTTTCTCTGCTTTTTATCAGCAGTATCTCTCCACAACAAAAGATGAACTTTTTTATATTTAATTTTTTTTTTTTTTTAGGATTGATGCTATATATCTTACATCCACATAAACTTTTCTGTGGTTAACGCTAGTCAAAAACTTTGTAGAGCATAAGGTCCTTATCCTGTCATTTTTTACTATCATACTTCTTAGGGAAACAGGATATTAATGTAGGAGCTCAGGAGAGATACAATGGATATCCTTGCAGAATATTTGAGATAGTTTGTAGTAATTTAAGATACAGATCTTGTACGCATCTGTTTACAAGAAAATAAAGATTGTTGACAACACAAAGAGGTCTTTAAAGTACTGGGGAAATAAAATGTGTAAATACTTGAAGACTTGCAAAACATGGATTTATTGATGAGACTAGAAACATGAATCTATGAACACTAATCAATAAAATAGTTTAGCTTTTGTACTGCTGAAAAAGAATACTGTAAAACTCAAAGATCTGACAGACTGTTGAAAGATAGGTACTATGTTAATTTTCAACAGCAATTAAAAAAACAAAACCAATGCAAAAAAGAACCCCAAAGCCAAACAAACAACAAACACAGGAAGACAATTAGGCCTGATAGTTACTCTTTTACTAATTAAAAAAGATTTTATGATACAAGAATGATGTCATGGACATTTCAAAGGCAAACCCAGCATAAATTACAGCATTATTTATAAAGAATATATACTGGAATTAGCATATATGTTTTTATTAACAGACTTGCCAAAATGCTTCTGAAGAATGAGCGTATGAACTTGTTTTGTGCTGAATCAAAATTGGTTTGTTAGCTGCAGAAGAGGTCCTACTTTCTAACATCTAAACAGCTGTAAACCTCTAGTAATAAAGCTTGCTACAAGGACATGAGCTTGCTGACTTAAAAAAAAAAATCTTTGAAATACTACATGACTCCTAGATGAAATGAAATGCAATGACTGGTGTGAAGCTGTTGTTCATCCATCTGTATTTTGGATAGAGGGGCAAAGGCATTAAAAAAGGCCCAGGTGTGCCTGGGCACTTGTTGAATAACAGAATTTTACAAGTCCCATTGTGATCAGGCTAACTTGTCTGTTTTCTTGTGCTATGGATAAATTATTCTGGTTTCATAATGTAGGAGAATTAATTTGAAAAAAAACCCAACCAAGTAATTTTTAAGAAAAAGAGCCCTAAGAATCACAAAAAGAGCTCCTTGAATTCATTGTTTTTGCCCTTGGCTGGCATTATTTTCCTATGAAAAGTAATCATGACTTGGTTTGTAGGCTTTAATGCAATATACAGTTCATTGCCATGGAACTGAAGATTTTCCTCATGTATCCCTGTACTATTTCAGCCTCAGAATTACCAGCCAGGTTAATTATAATTTAAATGGTCTTAGAAAATTACTTTGGTCTGTTGTCAAAATCCTCCTTAAGTGCAGAATATTCAGTATGGCCTTATGCAGTTAGGCCTGAGTTTCATCAGGGCTTGAGGGAAATACTGCTAGGTATGGCAGAGATTTATGGAAACTGAAAAGGATTAAAGATGTACTGCGGAGAAAAGGCTTTTACTTGAATTCAGAAATCATGCACTTATATATAACAAACACTTTTAAATTCACTGCTGTGAGATGAAATTACACTGTAAAGCATTTCTAAGAGGGTTTTTTCCCATGTATTTTTTTCTGACTACTTATATTTCTGTAGCATGCCAATCTCTCCTTGGTGACCTCCTGGTGAGCTATTAAAGATCTCATTTCTTTTTTTCCTGCCCACTGCCTGCTCCAAACTGTACTCGGTCATTAAGTGTGCACCGGTTTTCTTCGCTGTGGTGGTCAGTAATTTTTCTTGGTATCCTTTGCCCTTTGTCAGCTGGAAATCATGTCATCTATGCCCTCTCATAAAGAAATTGGGCGTGCTGTTTCAGCACCAACAAACAGAAATCCTCAAGCCATGGCTGATAGACAGATCCCCATTTATCCTGATGAGCAGAGTTATTTCTCCAGATTGGTGCGGCCAGTGGAATAACATTGGCGTTCCCCAGAAAGTCTTCCTTCAGGGCTGGGACGGGTGGAATACCCTCTTGAGACACTTGTGAGGCTGCAGAGGAAGGGAAATCCTGCATCTGACTAAAGCCTTCCCTTGCCAGGCAGTTTTGGGTTTGCACTGTCCCCGTGTCAGTGCAGCCATTTGGTTAAGGAAGTACTTTGCTTCCAAGGGTCTTCCATATTTGGGTGTTCTGTGGTAGTTCTTAAACTGCAGGATAAACAAAGAGCACCTTTTTCCTGCAAGTTAGTGAAATAAGGTAATTTTGATGTTAATTTGGAGATGTTTGTAAAAGACAGTTAATCGATATGGTTTGTACTGAGTAACAGAACTGACAGTGACAACTGATGCTGTATGGAATACCTGATTTTCTTTTAATTAGATATTTATTTCCTGTGTTCCATAAAGCAGACCATACAGGCTTTCTTCCTTGGCTTAATTCCCTGTGGATGAAGAAAAATCAATGCAAATGAAGGCCTAGTTTTGCAAATACCTGCATTTGGGTTCAGTGTAGTCACTCAAATTCCTAATAATTTGGAAGAGCAGATCTTCATGTAGAAAGAGAGAATAGATAATTTATTTTTATCTCAACAAAAGCACACTAGGCGTCATTATCTATGAATACCACAGCCATGATTAAGTATTAATTATACTGCTGGAGGTGACTGCAGGGGGTAAGAAGCTTGAAGTATTGGCTTTTCAGCAAAAGCAATGTTTTATATATGACATATTTATTATGAAAAGATTCTTCTAGAACAAGAACTCTTCAGAGAGAGACAGCTCCAGGACAAGGTCTCTTTACTTAGGTATTTGTAAAGGAAACCACTTTTTTTTTTTGTTTATACTTTTGGTTTTCCTTTTATATTCTGGTATGCTATTTTAGCAATAGACAGTTTTAGGATTCAGAAATCAGGTTGAATTAATCTTCAATTGTGATGTCTCACCGTAGGTGAGCTCTGGTCACTGTATTGTGAAACCTCATTTTATTTCGAACAGTCACTGAGTGGGAACACTGGCAGCATGCCAGGATCTGGTAAAGCTGTAGGAACTTGGGTGCAGTTGGGCAGGCTGTTATGCATCCTGAGCTTTTCTTTGGTTGTGACTGCTCCTGAGCTTTTGACTGGGATCATTCTGCTCGGTGTGTAACATTCCAAAGCCATGTGGGCCTGCTGGAAGTCAGTGCTGACATGTAAAAAACTCTTTGGAAACATGAATCATCTCTAAAAGCCCAGGTCTAAGGAGGTGCAATAAACAATACGTGGTGGTCAGATCATGGCTCACTGGCTCATATCTGCATTACAGAAGGAAGTCTGAACAGTTTGTGGTGCTCTGCTGTGCTTACTGTCGATGCTTTGTGACTGTGTTCTCTGCACTCCTTTTGGTAGTACTGGCATCATCCTGTAAATGGTGGGAAAGTCAATGGTGAAATGCATGGAATGCCAAACCTGCAGTCCATTTTCTGGAAGCTGATTTTGAAGGACTTCCTTGTTGTCCCTGGGGTCACAACCTTTATGTAACAGGTAGGTAAGTGGTGTCAGGGCGAAGAGAGGTGTGTGTGTAGTCTCACAGACAGCATCACAGGAGACTAAACTGCTACATATTCAGGCCAAATGTAATTTATTTGAAGAGAAGGTAACAAAGGAAGAAATTTCTGAGGGTTTAGGTAGGTTTGCAGTTGAAAATCGCCAGTTTAATATTTTGTTTGCTTTGCTAACAAGCTACTTTGATGGAACCAGAAGTCCTTATTTCGCAGGTGTTCATGGGGGAGTGTTGTGAGTGGTGCTCTGGGGCTCCCTGTGTTAGTGTGACACACATGGGATGCCTCCCAGCTCTGAAAGCTGCAGCTCCTGGTGACCTGGCTGTGACCAAGGTTCCGTGTGAAATGCAGAATTGGTCACATCAACAGGTTTGATAACACCATGTTCTAAGGAGGGTGATTAATTCACATGCTACCTCCATGGACTATAGACGCTGCTGTGAGTATTATTAATTTAACTTTGAGGAATTTTCATGTGGATTAATAACCTTGTGCAAGGTAAAAGAACTGTCTGTTTTCCTGAAAGTATGAAACAGTATGTTTCCTGTTGGCATTTGTGGGGATTTTAATGAGCTCAAACCGTGCAGGGTTCTTCAATTAACTTTGATTATACTTCTGTATAATTTATTTTGAACAATAACTGGAAAATTAGTTTTCATTCAGGAAACAATTGGAGCTCACCATGTCTTGACCTCCTATGCACTAACGTAATTTTAATGAAGACAGGATTGAATTTTATTAGGGCTGAGATGAATGCACTTCGAAACAGGATCTGTCTTTTCCTACCCCAAAATGGCAGTAAGAATTACGGTGATGAAACTAGACAAAAACAATAGAAAATGAATATTTTCATTATTATACGATTTTATTTAAGATATTAATCAGATGTTAATAGAAATAGAAACCTTTGGAGGCATCTGTGCTATGTGATATTTTATCACATATCACATTTTCTTTTATACCTGATAGACAGCATTAGTTTCTGTGCTGCTGGGGAAGAGGAAGGACAGCAGTTGATTTCTGTTACAAATGTGATGACTTTAAAAGATAATTAGTTGATAATTAATTGTTCCCAGCTTTGGGGAGAAGAGTGATTATTGTAGCATTTAGTTTAGACAGTTTCCTACCTTATTTTCCGTTACTCAAACATGTGCTCCCTCCCAATCACTGCAATCACAAATGTCATCTTTGGGAGAGGTTTTGGAATCCTTTTTCTTGTGTTTCAGAATGTCTTAATAGAAGGAACTGAGGAAGAGGCCAGTGCAAGAAGAGCATTTTCCCCTCCTCGAAAAAAATGCCTGTTTTCCATCAGCATGCATGAGGCATTTGGATGACGCCTTAAGAACATTAACCTGAATTGGCCCAGACCAGGTCAAGCTGGACTAAATGATCACTTGAAGGTCCCTTCCAACTAAAATAGCAGTAGCTTTTCTTTCTTCTCAGTAGCAATATGATTATTTTGTGTTCCTATTGCAAGAAACGTTATTTACTTACTTAAACATAACGAATCAACATGTACCTCAGTAACAACTCTAAAAAAAATCTGGATTTATCCAGTGGTAGGAATATGGTTTGCTCTTGTCTATACTCTTTCTACCTGCCTCTAAGTTATAGCATATATTCAGCTTTTTGAAACAGTTCTTTTAAGCCAGATGGGTTGTTAGTTTCCTTTGGCTACAGCAAATCATTTTTGCCTGTTTGGTATCTCCCACTAATTTAGATTTCTTGCTTTTTCAAAATGGGGTGACAGACTACAGGCCAGTGGAAGATTCAGTTTCTGAAACTGTTACAAGCTGTTCCCTCTCTCACTGTGCCTACCAAAGACCCCAGAATGTTTTGGGATGGAAGGGGATTTAAAATTCATCTCATTCTAACCCCTTTGCCGTGGCAGGGACACCTTCACAGGCTGCTCCAAGCCCCATCCAACCTGGCCTTGAGTACCCCTTACAGAGACCCTGTCAAAGGGAGATATGTCCTAAAGAGGCTGGGAGAGGGAGCACGGCTGGGACAGCTGACCTGAACTGGCTGGAGGGATGTTCTGTGCCACAGAAAATCCTGCCCAATATAGAAAATGTGGGGAGCTGGCCGAGGGAGGCCAGAGACAGGGTGACAGAGCCAGCCAGGATGCCCTGCAGAGAGGGTTGATCCCTTCAGAGATGAGAAATTGCCCTGTGGCAAGTGAGGAATCCCTGTGGCAGCACTCAGCATTTCAACATCCCCAACAGAACCATCCCACAGTGTTCCCTCTCATCCACTCCCTGCCAAGAAAAGGTTTCCCTGCTTGGGGCAGGTCCCTGTTTCCCTGCCCTCTGGCAGCCAAACCAAGTGGGAAGCTCAGCGCGTGCCCAGCGCTGCACCCCCTGCTCCTGGTGACTCCGCGGTGCCTGTCCTGCTGCTTGGTGCTCTGAGGACTCTGGCCAATGCTGTTTCCCCCACAGGTGCCCAGCGCCCAGAGCGATGTCCCCACAGCCATGCTCTTGGTCACCCTCCCCAGCCCAGCCTGGCCCCAGATGGGGTGGGCAGAGGCTGCCCTTAGGCCTCACCCCTCTCCCACTGTGAATATGATCCCTGGCAGAAAGAGGAGCTGCAAAACAAGTCTTTAATGACTAAATGGGAATGAGAAGCATAGGAGAGAGCTGTGGCTGGGGTCTGGATGTAGGCCACTGGCTCGGAGTGTCTTCTGGCCTGGGTGCTGCATCACTGCCGTCGTCTTTTTCTTGCTGGCTGGGCCAAGGTCCTGCGGGAAGGTCTCTTAGCTCGTGGGGGTGCTGGCTGGCGCAGAGCTCTTGGCCTGGCCGCTGCCAGCTCCTGTGTTTTGGGGGGCACATGGATAGTGACTATGCCCGGCGGCTGCCTCTGCAGCGCCTCCTCCACCTGGGCGGTGTGGGGTGAGTGAGGCTCGGAGGCAGTGGGTAGGCTGGTGGAGGGGGTCAGGTTGGGGATGGCAGGGATGGCATCCTGACTGTTCCTTTGCTGTTCCTCCACCACCGGATTCTTGGGATGGTCGTCTTCCAGCAGGCATTCACAGAATTCAAGGAGCTCGTCGAAGTCCTCAGGCATCAAGCTGGGGGCGTTGGCAGCCAAGATGGCGTCCTCATTGTCCACTTGCTGTGCCAGCTCCACTTGCTTGTCAGGGCAGCCACTGCCCTCCATGTACTCAGAGAGTTCATCCAGGAGAGCATCCAAGGTGGAGCTGTTGGGGCTGTCGAGGGCGGTGTCCTTGCTCACAGTGGCATCAGGCCAGGCAAACAGAGGGGTGTTGATGCTGTCCCCTGCCTGCTCAGGAATGGCTTCTGTGGTGGCAGCTGGTCCCTCCCCAGGCAGATCCGTGGTCACCACTTCTGAAAATGGAGCCCCAAGAGTTTGAAGCTTTCCTCAGCTTATCTGCCGGTGCGTGGGCTTTGCCACCCCCCGTAACTTACCTTCAGGCTCCGTGGTAGTAGTGCCAGCTGGTAGAGCCAGGGCAGGCTGATGGATGTGGAACACACTAGAGCCTATGGGGTAAAGGGCCTCTTCCGGGACCACAGCTCTTGGCTGCAGGGGCAGCAGTGTCCCCATCACCACCCACTGTGCCCAGCCATAGGCAGGGGGACAGAGAGCAGCCCCGAGGGGCAGCCGCACCCACTGGGGAAGATGCACCACAGGGGAAACCTGCACCACCTGCCCCAGGGTCCCTGGGACACCCTGCCTGGTGGTGACTGGGACCAGCTGGTGGGAGCCAGTGTGGAGCTGGACAGGCCCGGAGGACAGTGGCAGGCTGGGGACAGAAGGCAGCTCCCAGGCAGCTCCCAGGGCAGGGAAGCTCATGCCATGCACCTTCACCACTGTCACCTGGAGAGGGAACCTCTCTGTTGGGGGAAGCAGAGAGAGGTGATGGGGTGAGATACTGGCAGGCAGAGCCAGCTGGGGGTACCTGGAGGGCACAAGCCCCAGGAGGATCAGGACCCTACTGCTGTACCTGCCATGGTGCTTGGGCAGCCTGGGGGTTGCTTGGGACAAACACCACCTCGGGCATTCTGTCACCAAGGCAACTGTTGGGGCAAACAGAGTTCTGGGGGTTCCATTGGCATGGTGGTTGTTCCCACCAATACCTGCTCCAGCCAGCGTGGTGACAAAACGAGAGCTGCTCCCTCATTAGTGCCCACAGCCTCTAGCCTGATGGTGACAGGGATGTGGGTGTGCCCTGGGATGGCCAGGAGCCCCCTGTTCCCTGCCAGGCCAGTCCCCACAGCCAGCACCAAAGCTGCCGTCGGGTCCAGAACAGCCTCCTGGGAATGCCCTGTTGCTCCCAAAGGGATCCATTCCCCACGGGACAGCCCGGGCTCACCCCTCTGGGCCTGGCACAGGGAGAGCTGTACCTTCCCCAGTCACCTGCCGGGGATCCTTCGGCCGTTCTGGCAGTTGCCGGTTCCAGTTCCACATCCAGGGCAGTTGAGGAGTGTCGCCCTGACTTTTTCAGCCCTCTCTTCTGTTTCACAGTTCCATGTTTTGGGTTCTTTCTCACGCTCTGGTCTGTAAACACAGCCAATGTTATTGTAATTTCAAAGTAGTTTACATTCTTACTTTAGAGCTATGGACAGCTGATGGACAGTTGTCCTGACCAGTGGGATGGGGAGAGGTGTCAACCTTCTTCCCCAGTCCCTGGCCTTTGTAGATATACTACATATGGAGTCAGACTTTCAAATAGAGTTTTAGTTCATGCCTTCTGATCAAAGCGTGAGTGTGTGTTTGTGTGTGTGACGAACTGCATCAGGGGAGCCCTGCCCTGGCCCAGCCGGGGCCCCATAGCCTGGCAGCCAAATGCCCATGGGCACAGCGGGCACCATCCTGCTCCACAGCTGCTGCTCGGGAGTGTGGCTCCAGCCCACGTACACTAAGGGCACTCGGAAGCTTCCAAATCAGTCCCTCCTTCCCCTCCTGCACTGGGTTTGTTCTTAAAATGAACCTAAAGAGGATTTTCCTGTGGGAACAGCTATCAGTATTGAATTGGGGAGGGTACTGAGAGGAATGTGACCCAGGTCCAGACTCATTTCTGTCCAGTTTTCAGAGCTGCTGAACATGATTCTGCCTGAAGTAAAACACAGGCTTTGGTGGTCAATTGCTCTGAAGACAACCACAGATAAAGGTAATGGTAACAGCTCTCATTATGTCCTAGGCTGCTGCTGTCAGAAAGGTTTAGAGTAGTGTGGAAAGGCATTTCAACATCTTCTTTCTGCAAATATTTGATCAAAATGCTGTGGCATATTATGATAAAGTACTGTTTTATTTATGTCTTAATTTCATACTTTTAATAGAATTAATTTTTAAATGTATCTCAAGGTTTAAACCACTCAAAATGTGATTTTTCACAGAGAGAATATAGTAGATTTTTGGTCTGATCTGCCATTTTAAAAAAATGGAGGATGAGCTGTAAAATACCTTGGGAGATATAGGTAATTTTATTTTTTGCTGCTCTGCATGGTGCATTGGAAAAATCCTGCAGTGGTTTGGTGCAGAAACTCAACTTCAGATTTCTGCTGGAGCTCTGAACTTGCAAGATGGTTTGATGTTTCATGTCATGACAATAAAGGTGATTTGTCTATTTGGTGGGGTGTGTCCTAGTGGGGTTTTAAAATTTATTCTTATTTTAATTCTTTATTACTCTTAAATCTCATACCTTTTTGAGATGGCTACAGTAGACTAGTCTAGGTCACCTGCACATGTCAGCTGGCAGGGCAGAGCCCCTGCAGTGCCCGGTGTGAGGATTACTGACCTCGTGGGAGCGCTGGGATTTATGTGACAGGGGTAGGCCGTGGTGGGAGCTTCTTGCAAGTCCTGCCTTGGGGTGCTGCAATGTCTGCTGAGTGTTTCCTGTGCCTGAGGGCTCCCTGCCCCTGGTGTCTGGAGAAATACTAGGATTCTTGGTGCGCATGGCAGGAGGAGGGCTGCAGTTGCTGCAGCCCAGCAGCATCTGTGAGCAGCAGGTCTCACCTGGGACCTCCCTGAATTTCCATCCCTGAATTTCTAACCAGCTGCTGCAGACTCTGGGCAGCACCAGAGCCAAATTCTTTGAAAATTGTGGTGACCACTATTCTTAATAACTAACAGCTGGCTGTGCTTGATGACTAATAAGTGTCAAAACTTAGCTACTGAACACTTGCCAAGTATACAGAAAATGCAGAGAACATTTTGGAGTGGGTTTTGTGCAGCCGTGGGTCTGTGGATTTCTTAAATTTTATTTTCTTGGCTTTTGATTTTGTTGTTTTATTTTCTTGCCGCCAAAGCTCTGTAAAAAAGGGTCTGCAACACAAGCCTGATGAGCAACATCTGGGGGAGCTCAGCCTGGAGAAAAGGAGGCTCAGGGGGGACCTGGTGGCTCTGCACAACTCCCTGTCAGGAGGGGACAGCCAGGGGGGGTCGGGCTCTGCTCCCAGGGAACAGGGACAGCACAAGGGCAAACGGCCCCAAGCTGGGCCAGGGGAGGCTCAGGTTGGATATTAGGGATTTTTTTTCTTATGATGGGGGTTGTAAAGCTTTGGCATGGGCTGCCCAGGGCAATGGTGGAGTCACCATGCCTGGAAGAGTGCCAAAAAGTGTGTGCATGTGGCACTTAGGGACGTGGTTGGATGGTGAACATGATGGTGCTGGTTGATGGTTGGACTTGATGACCTGAAGGGTTTTTTCCAACCTAAAGGATTCTGTGGTGATTCTAAAAAGATATTCAGTGCTACCACAGTAGCAAAGCAATATTTGGATGGTTTAGAGTTATTTTTGGAAACGCTTCCTTTGATTTGCAGAAGTGAGGAGTGGCAAGTGCTCAAACATCTTTGAAACCCAAATCTGGCAGTTGGAATATAATTAGAAATTACTCTTATTTTCCAGTATCTCATAATAAATTCACCAGATTTCCTAACTGACAATACTGTAAAAGTCCATCGTGAAGACATAACCTCACAGGAGTCCTCATCTATTGTTTCACTGAGTTGCACATCAAAATTCATAGCTGTCAAAAAAGTAACTGTAAGCTACAGAATTTACTCTGACATCAGGTAGTGAGCCAAAATACATCCAAATGTCATATACTTTTTCTGGGAATGAAAAAATAGGCTGCCTGCTGCATTTTGCAAAGATCATCTTTGATGATGAACTCACAGTGAGATTGTGTATGTGTATGAAATATTGGATTTTTGGATGTTGTTTCCTAGTTTTGAAGAAAACAACAGTGGCATAAAAACTGTATTTGAAGAGCTGCAAGTCTTGGAGGAAAAGTAATGTTAACTAAGTAATGTTAAATTGTAAAGCAAGTTGATAAGGAAACCATGAAAATTTTTAACATCAGACCCTACAACTCTATATTTAGATTGAGTTTATAACTTGGGATTTAGGAATGTGAGTATAGTATAATTTTTCTTTCCTACCTACATCTCCACCTTCTCTTTCAATTCCAATGTTGTAACTGGTTGGAACTCTAAAATTGCACAGCATCCTGTTTAAAAAGCTGAGCTTCTGGGCCAGCTTCAGGAAAAGATTTGGCTGTGAAGCTGCAAAATAGATTGAATAAACTAAAGTATCTCCAAAAGAGCAAAGTGAGTACTCAGTCAAACAGACATGCAGCAGGATGTAGTGCTTACCAGTACATCATCAACTTTGGCAAAACAAATACTTTGTTCTTTCTTCTTGCCTCTAAGGAGGCTTTATTATTCTCCTTTGTTTCCCTTTTCTGATTCTTCTAGTCCTGAAACTTAATTTTTCATGTCAGTGTTAAAGGCTCTTTGTCACAGCTCTGATTGCACGTTGTGTGTCGGATCATCTCTCTAACATTAAGGCAAACAATTCTAAATAGTGTCGAACACTAGTGTGTAACACCTTGTCTTACACGAGTGGCCTTCACTGTGTTATGGGGATTTAAAGTTTTGTAGACTTGTAACAGCAGAGCAAGGCCCTAAGTAAAAACACTCACAAATAGAAAAGGGATAAAGGAAGTAAGTTATTTGGCAGAGATAATATCGTGCATTGTTTGCAGATGGCTTCTTACAAGGAGAAAAGTGGGTGACTTAAAGTTACAGCCTCCAGGCTTGCCTGCTTCTTCTGAAAGGAAAAATACTGTTGTGGTTCAGTTAGCTGCAGATAGTTTTTTATTTGGTTAATAAACTGAAATGTATCCAAAACTCTGGTTCAAAGAAAAAGCAAGGAAACCCCCACCCTGCCTCCCCCCAAACCCAAACAAATGAAGAGATTCATGAAC
This sequence comes from Donacobius atricapilla, assembly GCA_013397315.1. NCBI lineage: Eukaryota > Metazoa > Chordata > Aves > Passeriformes > Mimidae > Donacobius > Donacobius atricapilla. The sequence goes on along the minus strand of WBMY01011985.1, from coordinate 594,425 downwards.
AGTTGCCAGGAAACAATTTATATTTTTTTTGTTCTATTGTGATTTCTGCAAATATTTTGATTATTGCAGTGCCTGGATACTAGCTTTCTAAATGTAAATTTTATGCCTTAATTTGGCACCATTAAGCATTTATCCCCAAATACAGAAATTAAGCATTTCAACATGCTTTTCTAATTGCATTAAAAAGATCAATCTGTAAAACTGCCTGAAGTCAGTTCTCTGTGCACCCACGAATGTAGCTCTCATTAATGTCAGAGTCAAGTGTAGAGGAAAAAGAGAATTAGACCTGGGATACACCTTATTAAAATGTGTGTAGCTGTTTAAACTTAAATCTGTACTGTTTAGTAGAGAAATGCCTGAAGAATAGGGTCTGGTGTAGATCCAAGGCACAATAATAATTTTATCAAACTCGCCATGTGTGGGATTCATCCTCCTTCCCTTAAGGTATGTCCATGGGAGGCTGAACAAGTGGCTTTCATTCTCCACTTTCCCTTGGGGATGTGCCTGCCCAGGAACTGGAGCAGCAGGGCACTGGCACGGGCGGTGTCACCTTGGCAGCTTTGGGCAGGTGAACTCACTTCCTAGTCAGGGGCATTGCCGAAACTGAGACCAGGTTTGCCTGAATATTGTTCAATGTCTCCCTGTTAAATGTGTACTCAGGTGAAGTGCTGACTGTGCATTGCAGTAGGGGAAAGAAAGCCTGGGAAAATTCAGAAATTTCAGCAGAGGTCCTCAGAGACAAAGGTGTGCTTCATCTCCCACTTCAGTGAGATCTGAGAACCCAAAATCATTGCTGGGCCTGTGCTGGCAGTATAATCTTGTGAATGCAGCAGGTCACAGATCATGTGTCTTCTGTAATATCTCTCCCAGTGGGGATTTTGAATCCTCACTAGATTCTTTAAAAACAAGTCATAAAGCTTTTTAGACAGGGTTAGGTTTGCAAATTCAAAATCAGGAGTTCTGTCTGTCAGAGTAAGGCTTGCTGCAGATACTGAGCTGAGTGAGCCAACTAAGGGCTGGGAAGGAGCCTACAACAGGACTGAGATCTGCACCAAGAATTTTGGTTATTGGCAAAAAAAATAACCTTTCCAAAGTAGTTAGAATTTGTCACACAAGAAAATAACCAGTCCAGAAAGAAGCTAAAGAGAGGTTGATTTTTACAAGGGATCCAGATTTTCTCCTTTTCACCAGGAGTCTCGAATGCTGTCTTCCTCAGGCTTGTTGGTGTAAGTGAAGTAGGAGTTCACAAATGACACACAAAGCTCTTCAGCAAACATGAAATATAGATCCCAGCATCTTGACAAAGTTGTGCAAAGGGTTAGCAAAATGCCTGACACAGCTCAATATTATAACTTAGAAAAAGTATAGGCAAAGAGAGTTATGCTGGCATCAGGAACAGGCTGGAAGGAGCAAGCCATCAGCTAGGTGTTTTGGGATATTTTTTTGTTGCTATTTATTATTTATCTTGGCTGCTGCTGCCATTTCTAAAGCACTGGTAGTATCTGCACAAAAGAGTGTGGTTAGAAGAGAAATATGTGGAGCCTGCAGCCGGTGAGCTCAGCTTTGGGGCAGGAAGGGACCTTTCAGCAGTGCAGAAGGCAACGGCTTAAAATCTGAGTTCCTTGAGAGAGGCCTCTTAACTGGAGACGAAGACATTAAGACTAGCAGTAGGATGTGTTAAGTTTGACCATTTCGTGAACTAAGTAGGAGAGCCAGCCAAATGGATTTATTGCCTTGTGTTAGTGGAATGGAAAAGGAGCTTTTTGCTTTTGTATAGAGAAGGGGGGTGGGGGAAAGATAGAAAAAACAACACTTCTTCCCTCCTACCGGGGAAGAAATCTAGAAGAACATTGGGGACAACAATTTTTGGGCCAAGAAATTGGGAAAAGTGAAACAAGCCTTTATTTGTGTTCAGTATTTGGCCACAAGCTTGTGTCTGGTAGCCAAGCTGGAGTTCTTTAGCAGTGTCTGTTAGGCTTTGTCCAGCACTTGTGTATGTCTCCAAATCACACCAGTCATCTTGTAGTGGAAGTCCAGCAATGCTAGTATCTCAGGAGGCTGAACATGGAGCTGGGAACAAGAGCAGGAACAAAGAAATTGGTGGATGACTCCATTTTGTCCAGGGAAGAATTACTGTTACAGAGCAAGAGAGTGAGTGAAACAAAAGCTGGAGAACTAACAAGAGAGTTCACTGTGATATAAGATACTGCAGGTGGTTTCAGGCTAATAAGATTATTCAGTCGTCAGGAAGGTGACTAAAAGTTGTTCACTTGGCAAATGGAGTAGCATTTGTCTAGTGCAGGTTTGAGTCCTGCTCTGTGAACATGTCTGGAAATGTGAAATACCACGACAGAGTTTTCTAAGAAACCAGGAATCTTCATTCAAGAAACATCAGTCCTGAGGGCAAAAAAGTGAAAACCTGGGCAAAGCACAGCTTGACAGGTGCTGGGATAGATCCAGGCAGTGTTACCTACACTTCCCCTATCAGAGTATCCAGTATCTTCCTGTGCCAGCGGCAGGCTTGGCAGGAACCTTTGTTCCAACCTGTCTCTGCATCCACCCCAGCAGAATGGCAGGATAGCCTGGAATGATATAATTCCCAGTAACACTTGTGTCTTGGGGCAGACTGGTGCAGAGGAACAGAGGGTTAATCCAGCTTTTCCAGCTGGTTCAGCTGATGTGTGGGATCCCCGTGGTTTGCACCCTGGGTCACGGGTTAGGAGTGATGGCTGTGGCTCATTCCAAAGAAGCTGAGAGTAATAGTGCCTGGAAATACATCTCCTTTGGAATGGTACCAGAACGATATCTCATTCTGATAGTGCAAACATTGACACCTTGCCGTGAGTATTTAAGACTGTCAGTGGCAGGTCTGTGGTGTGGGAGCTGAGGAGAGCTGCTCTGCTCTGCCCCGTGCTTGGGCCAGGCTGGAGGGATGAGGTGGTGCTGGTAATTAGTTTCAGTGAAAAGGGTTCTGAATTCTCCACTGGATTATGAAATACAGGGACTGAAAACCTGCACAAGGCAGTTTTATTGTTTAATCAAATAAAGCTGTGCCCTAAAAAAGTGGAAGTGTAATTATTAGTCTTTTTTGGTCTTGGAAAACCAAATTAGAGCAATTTTCAATAGACAGGGCTATTTTAGGCAGTTATCGACAAGATCTCTCCTTAAAGGAAATATTAAAAAAGAGAAACTGACTTCATGTAAGGACTGTGACCTCCTCCCCTCCATTCCTCTGCTTGTTTGGAGGTACATTTTAATCAGACTCAAAAGACAGAGAATAAAGGAAGATTAAAATAAACTGTCATTTCACAAATTTCACATTTTTATTAAGTGGGGTTGGCACAAAACCTGGATATTTCCAGTTTCATATGAAAAAATATTTTGAAATCTTAGGTGGATATAAATAGCATCCAACTTTCTGTGTTGGACCTTGCTGCGGTACCAAAAACTGCTGCTGCCCTCTGCACTCTTTGCTTTTCATGTCACCATGCAAATGATTGAGTTAGCAACCTGTTAACTTGCTGCCTTGCAAACAAATTTAATTGTTCTATTGTTGTATGCTAGTGTTTCATGCTGATGCTTTCAATAGTAGTGGACACATTTTGTGTTGTTTCCCTGTAGGTCATTAACATTTAATCTAACTGCAAGTACATATAGAACTGACATTGATTTGCCATGGCCAATTTAAACTGCCTTTAGCCCCATTGTTTATTTTATTAACAAGGAACTAAAATAATCTTTAAAAAAAGACGTAAACGAGTAAAGTTTATTGTTAGCAAAGTCTCTCATGAGCTTCAACTAGGATATTATTATTTATAAAGCAAAGCAACCCATCAAATAATTTTTTTGGTTCAGTTTGAAGTACAGTTAAGTAATGCAGTAAATATAAAATCCATTGATGTATGCTCTACATTTTATCATATTTGAAGTGATTCATGCACAATTAGGTTTGTTTGAATTAAAGCTTAAGAATTATAGTGTTCATTTAAGTGCAATACTGCCTATTAGGAAAAAAAAATCAGAGACAGCCTAATGTTTTCTCATTCTTTCTATGTTGTTAATTTAATGCCTAATAAATATACATGTTTTTCTAATTTTTACAAATAGCAATTTATGACTTAGGCCCTATGTTTGCTCACTGAGATGAAGCAAGGCTGGAAATGGATCCCTAGAAGTAGGAGATGAGGTTTTCTATAATTTCAAAATGCTTTAAAACACCGCTTTATTTGTTTATTTTCTAAACAATCCGCTGAGTCAGCTGTCTGTAAATTAACTTAGTAAAACAAATGACTGTGATTTGCTGAAGGCTAATATTTGGTAACAGGGGGCTCAGTGCTTGAGAGCACCTGTTAATCATGGTGCAAGAGAATAAGATTTACCCTTAATAAAAACCAGAATCATTGCCCAGTTCTGTAGGTAGCTTCACCACAGGTTTAATTTATTATTTTTCCTGCAAAAACAAAAGAATCATGTATTTCTTCTAAAATAAACTGACAAAATATCTTTCCATAAATAGAAAGGGCATTTAAAGCTGTTCATTTAAACTTACACAGCAAAAGAGAGATGAGTCAATCTAATCTTTTGACAATTAAAAATGAATATTAGATTAATTAGAAAAAAAATCTTAAATGAATTATTCTGAAATTGGACTAATGATCTTACTAAAATATTCCTTTAAAAATGTATGTATTTTTGATTACCTAATGTATTTTTAATAGACTGCATTCTAAGAAACTAAAAAAACGCAAGCACATAATTTCTAGAAGAATTGAATCATTGCTCTTTATTCCCATTTCTCTGCTACAGAATATCGGAGGATTTGTGAAGTGTCTTGTGCATTTTGGTCATTTCTCCATCCCTGGATTCTGGTCCATTCTGAAGGTAGTATCCGACAGGAAGTGGCAGTTGTTAGGTCAATTCACAAATTCTAGCAGGATGTGTGCTACCAAGAAATCTGGGAAGGGGAGGTAATTTCCCTACACCTAATACTGTCAGGCCTTCGGTATCTGCTAAGTTCAGCTTGATGTGGAAATAACACATTAGCTTGACTAAATCTCTTGACTAAGTCCTTTATTAAGAAAATACATGATAAAAATAGCGTGAGTACATAATAATTGGGAATTTCTGCACACATTTCAGGAAAGGAGAAACACAGCCATTTAATAGATTGTGACCTTTAAGAAGTACAAAATACTGCTTGAGGCAGCACTACTGTTCCTCTGAACCTTATATTCAGCCCTTTTCTAAATTCATGGATAAGGGGAGACCCTGGAGGCCCCCTCCTCAGTGTCCCTGGGTGCCCAGAGCAGGGTTTAGGGCCAGCTGAAGAGGGAAGGCTGTGCCCACGTGCTGCTTGCCCAGTACTGTCACTGTCATGAATTATAACTGTGGATGGGTCTCTCCAGTGTCCAATTCCTTGCGAACCCTGTTGTTTTTCTGCCTTGCCCCCACCATGCTGTGACAAAGATTTTATGATTTTAATTGTGTGGTATGAAAAAGTAGTTAATTTTGGTTTTGCTCCTGGTGGTTACAGTGGGTGTCTTATAGCTCTCATATCTTGAGAAATAGCAAATAATGATTTCCTGTTCCCCTTTTGTCAACTACCATCATTTTATTGGTCTTCATAGTATTCCTCATTGTCTTCCTTCATGCTACAGAGTCAAAATTTATGTCGCTGCTCCCAGACCTGCAGTTGACCCGTTCCTGTCCATGTGGGCTGTCTCTTCCTTATTTCACCCCTTCTCAGTCTGTTCTGAACACGACTGTGATGCCAACCTCATACCTCTCCCTGCTGTGCCAAAAAGGGTGGGTTTTTCCATGGTCTCCTCACCGGAATGGGGCCAGTTTTGCTCAGACAAACAGCAAGATTGCTGCAAAAGGAGCTTTCCGATTTACCAAACAACTTGTGGGTGTAGACCAATGTTACCAAATGGCTCCAGCTGGCAGAAAATAGTCTTTCCTGGGCTAAACTATCCAGTTGTGATTTTTTTTTTCTTTTGTGAGCCAAATGGATGGAGAAGAGGGACTACTAGACTCAGAGAGAGATACCTAATGTTGAGGAAACATAGGTTTTTGTGAATTATTTCAGGGAAGGGCCTCTCATTTGCTAATGCTGAGGGTCTGAATTGCAAATCTGTTCATTAAATACAAGTGGGGCCCAATTTTCTGCTTTGAGAAAAATGTCTGAACCAGTAGCATGTGTTCTCTGATCCTTGGGAGCAGGAAGCAGAGGGAGTTGGCTCCCAATTCTCAGTGATATTTGATATAACTTTTACCTGGGACAGTTTACTGAGGTTGATCTAGTCCATTAAGGTTTCATTCTACTCTTGTTCCAATTTTTTTAAACTCAATCCCTTTACTAAACTTTGCAATTCAAGGATCAAAATTTTCAGGAGGCAATCCTATTTGACTTCTGACAATCCCATGTGGAGGCACACAGTGCAGTAAAGGCTTGTAGGAAAGTGGCATGGAACAACTACATTTACTCTCTGGGGTTATGTGCAATATGCTCTTAGAGCATGGGCTTTAAAATGGGAAGCCTTTAATGTTGAATGGCCCTTGTAAGAGCAGTTTACAGACCTGAAATTAGATTTTCTGGAAAGTTGTGGGGAGGCAGCCAGGAAATGGAGCAGGGAGTACTGTGGAGTTGATGGATGGTGTGAACGTCTTGGCCTTGGTAGGCCAGAAACCTTGGGAACAGCAAATAGAAATGTAAGGGAGGAAGCAAAAATAAATGTGGTATTTGGTTTTAAGGAAGTCATGTAAGACTGCACTGCAAGACTGTGGTTAAGCAATATTGATGAGAAACACTAATAATGTGATTATTGCTTGGCAGCAGAAAATTTTATCTAAAGCTGTAAGAGTATATAAACTGAGCTTTGGAAACAATAGACGACTTCACAATAAACGACTTCCTGCTTGCACCTAAGTGGAGTCCTGTCTCTCAATCGCCAACAGAAAATAACCACATAAAAGCTTTCTGCAGTATCACTCTTCCCTCAAAAAGGGTGTAAAAAAAGGCAATTTCTCCCCTTCTGTATTTTAAGTCAAATGATAAGTCACAAAGAACTTAATTAGCAGCAGTACATGTGAGACAGGGACCATAGGCTCAATTTCCATAATTTCCAGACAGCATTATCTGTATGGAAAGAGGTAACATCACACTCTTGAGTGGAGCTGCGGCACAAAACAAGGCGTGACATTTTATTTTCTCCTTTTATTCCAACTCCGAGGTCTATTGATCTTCCTCTAAGCTCTATCAAATAATTTAATGAAAAATATATACGTTTTACTCACTCCCTATGATACCTAAGAAACAAATAATGTAAATAGCATGCTTTTTAAAATTAAAAGATTAATCTGGTGGGCTGGCTTGATTCTGTGTTGTGTCCCAGCAGTAGTGCAGGGCAGCTGTGTCATTCATGGGCAGGTGAGTTGAAGTTCCTTGGCACCTGCAGGTGTGTGGGTCAAACTTTTGAACCCTCAGTTCATATAGAAATTTTTTTGTGTTAAACCATTGAGCCTTAAATGCTGCACAGAGCATGCAGTGAGGTGGAAAAGACTCCTTCAGGACACAGTGTGGACTCAATGAGACTTTTTAAAGTCTCCTTATTTAGACGAAAAATATTTTGAGGTTTCAGTAATCTGATATTGCTGTAAATTTGCCAACAGCTGATGTAATCTCTCATTCTAATGACACATAAGCAATTTTCTCTCTAATGCAGAAGAGCAGAATTATTGAGGTGTAAATGCTCATTATTTATAAGCAGGTCAGTGTGTCACAAACGTTCTTTTGCTTAATTAACATACTTTTTCACCTTGCTGACTGCTGATCCCTCATCCTAGTCTCTCCTGGCTAGTGACTTGGGAAAGAGAAAGAAAAAGAAGCCATATCCAATTTTTTAGTGTTTTCTAAACTTATGTGATCTCAGCCAGCATTTCTGTCCTGATGGACATTTGTCCCCTGTAATCTTCCTCTGAACTTAGTTGTGTCTGTGATATGTCCTAATAACATTTAATTAAAACCTGATGGGCATTCACTTGCTGAACTTCTTATACTTTGCAACAAATGACCTTTTTTCCTGTCTTCTTTCTCCACTCTGTTGAGTTGTGATTCTCAAAATAATTCCCGTGGGTATTTAATATAGATGCTGACCATATCTGTGCTTGCATCCTGACAGGAGAGACTTCATAGGAACATTCTAAACATTCGTATTTTCAGCCTCTAATAGTTTGTGGCCCAGTGACTTTCTGAGCCAGAGGCAACAGTCTGATACCTCTGAATCCTTGGATGGGTTTTTACTGCATGACTTTAACCAGTGGCTTTGTAAAAGGTTCATGGTCCTGAGGTAAGGACCCAGTCACCTGGTGTGACATGGACACATATTTCCCTTTTTTTCTCCTCAGCTGTAGCTTAATTGGGTACCTATCTCTTCTTTCTTGCATTGGAAGAGGCTGTGATCAGTAATTCCCTCATATTCTCCACTAGTAATTATAGTTCCTGAAATGTAATTAGAGATAACTGTAGAGTTGGATTTTTTTGTTTGAATATTGTTGGATTTACCTAATTCCCAGAAGTTTATTTTTCAGAGACCTGTTCTGTAAAATTTGCAATTTGTAAAAACCAAGAATTACATATGCTTCAAAGGAAGGCAGCTATGTATCTCAAAGTAGGAAACATGGGTTTGTTGTGTGATATTTCAGAAATAAGCAGCCAGTTGTTTAGTACAAATCTGTCAGACAACTTATGAGTAAAGAGAAATGCTGTGATGCAATTTGTGAGGTGTAGGTGTGCATTCCTCTTACGTTAGTGTTACTAAATTAATTTATGACTTAACATTAGTCTTTATAATGCTTATACTCTTTATCTAAACATCAGATAAAATGGAAAAATCTCTTTTTGACTGCAATTTTGGCCTCTCAAGTTGCTGATACATATGAATTATTTTTTATTTAGTAAACAGTTCCTTTAGAAGTGAGCTGTATGGCATATTCTCACTTCAAAATTTGCATTCTCTTCCCTAGTTATTACACTCTGTGTGATGTTTACGCTTTCTGATTTCCTAAATAGTTTCTAGGTAACTTCATTGTTCCAATTAACAGTTCTTTGTCACATATTCCAAACTAAATGGGAAAAAAGTGGTCAGGGAAGAGAAAAGGGATGACTGGAAGCTGACTATTAGTGCTGGTTTCAAAAGCTCTCTTTTGTTTATTTTTTCATTGCTTATTCAGTAAAGAAGGACTAGGAAAGATAAGTGTAATCTTTTTTCGTGGGTATTAATTTATCTAATAGGGCTTTGCAGCTCATCTCCTTTAAAAATTTTACTTATGGCTCTCTTCTCACTTTTATTTTGCAGGTTTCTGGTGTATTTTTAAGTTTGCATTCATTTTCTCATACAAATATTCTCTGTGTTCTCCAGCAAAACATAGGGAAAAAGTGGGCTCTACGGCTTTTCAAAATGGTAAAATCTTTGCAATCTGAAGCATGAGCCAAGTCAGCTGGACAATATTTTGCTCTTGAAAAAGTGGGGGAAAAGAACTATTAGTCTTCATTTATTTCAGTGACTCTGTTTTCTTAAGTGTGGACTTTTTTTATTAAGTGGAACGTGTCTTGGTTTTTACGCCCTTCCTTCATAAAATGCACACCCCGCTCTTCGGTGTATCCCTGATTTCAGAAGCGGTATTTGGGAATGGCAGAGTGCAAAGCTGACACATGGAAACGGGAGCTTCCTGGAGTTTTCCAGAAAAAGCAACCCTTGAAGTGTCACTCAAATACCCCTCCCTCACCAGCTGCATATGCAGAGCCTGTCACTCCGTATCAACACAGCGCTGAGCCTGTGCTCCCTGGAATAAAAAAGCGTGTGTTCACTGAGGCGGGTTAATTCTGGCTTTGGCACCTTCTCTGTGAGCTGTTAACTGGTCACGGTGTTTCTGCAGCATCCTGTAATTGATAGCACAGTTTATAGAGCACATTATACCAATTATAAGGAATGATATTTTTCTTTGATCAAATAAAGTTTGCTGCGTGTAATTCAGAAGCTGAGAAAAATTCAATTCCAGTACTAAACCATTAAAGCTTGGTGTAGAATGATCTTTAGTAATTCATTTTTAGATAATTTTTCCCTTCAACTGCTCAACCGATGGAAAAATGACTACATAAAAGAGAGTTATGATTATTGTGGAATAAAATGGCTTTAAATTGTGGGATTTAAAAAGTGGCAGTTGCAATAATGATCAGAAAATAGCAAGGGCTGAGATCAGTGAGGAGAACTGGGATAAGAATGAAAATAACCCCTGGCAGAGATTGGATAACCAGGCCAGAACTTGGTGCTGGAGAGGTGCTGGGAAGAGCTGTCAGCGCTGTGATACTGAGTGTCCTACTGTCTGTCCATTCAGTGTCACAGTAGGACACGAAAGAGATTGACTCCATACAGTTGTCAGAAGATAAAGAAGGCTTTATTTACAATTCCAACAGTTTCTTTTATAACATGCTGCACTAAAAGGGTCTATTGTTGGTCTATGGCACTGACACTGCTCTCCATTGGTTCAGCAATAGGAAACAACCCCTGGGGACAGTTGTTACGGCAAAGGGAACACTGTTTGCTGAGCCTGTGCTGAGAAATGGAGAGAGATGTTTTGAAAAAGGAAACTGTTGACAGCTTTCCCTTGGGAAAGGAGCTAGCAGTGGTTAGCAAGCTAAAATTCTCTCAGGGTCAGAAATATTGAGCCCACACGTACAGCGCTGGCCTGGTGGGCAAGGGCAGCCCTGAGTCCCACTCTGGCTGATGGAAGCAGGATCCGTTGGCATCGTGCTGTTCCACGCTCTCTGCTCAGGGACCAGCGTGGTTTGGCCACCTGTGGATGCACAAAGGTGAGCAATGAGCTGTGCTGGTTGTTAAGTGCCTGCCATTCCTCAGTGAGGGCCTCTGGCTGGATTTTTGGGAAGGGCTCTGTGCACTGGAGATGGCCCTGGGTGTCAGTCGTTATGCCAGCCAAGAAAGATATCCACATTTTCCATTTTTCTGTTTGGGTTTGTTCTTGGGTTTGTCTGTTCAATTAGGCCTCTATAATTCTCTTTGCCTTCTTGCTAAAAGCCAGGTGAGTCTGCCAGCAGCATTGTTCTGCTGGATGTTTGTTCCGAAGAGATTCCTAAATAAAACTTAGTTTTGGAACCGGTGGGATTCCATGTTGAGACCTCTTCCTTGTGGCAATTATTTTGCTCACATTCAATCCACATTAAAATGAGACCAAACTGGTGTAAAATGTCTAAGCAGTGCACAGCATCTTGCTGCCTGTTACATCTGCTTTGATTGCCCCACCATTTTTGTAATAAATGATGAATTAAGATAAGTTTATTTGCCTTCAGCTCTTACTCTCTCTAGCTTTATAGCACCTTCTTCTTTAATATTTCCATTTCTCCTTTAAGAAAAGCTCTAGACTTATCTTCCCTCACTTATCTGATACGCAAATTACAATTCCTTCAGAATATTGAGACCTTTATTAAAATATTTCTGATTTTGAAAATGATTTCTACTTGCTAAAAAGGAGCATTGAATAACAAAGTGAGCGAACACAACATGGAGCATAAACAGGTTACAAGATATTGTAAATTGACTTAAGTCCTGATTCTGCAGTAATTAATGTGTACTGTCTAATTTTGTTAGGCCAATTTTTACAAAAACCTGATGTAAGATAATCTACTTGGCTTAAAAATTACCGGGAACAGATTTCTCTCTGTTAATGTTTCTCAAAAAAAAGTTTTTAATCTAAAAGGAAAAACAGCATTTCCAATGTAAAATTTCTCACTGTCTGTTCTCCCCATTTGCGTAGGACAGTTGAATGTTCAGTAAAATAGCTCAAATGTCATATTTGAGTGTCATCCATTGCCATGAGCTATTTCTCACAATGAAATTTAGTAACTTCAGATCCTGAGAGAAAGCCAGAAGTTGAGGTAATTAAATTAAAATATACACTTCATTATGAAATGAGCTTATTTCCTGTTCTTTTGAAGGTGTTATTTTCTCTCACTGAGGTCCTCTGACCTTCCACTTCACTTCAGGATGTTTTTAGTGCAGTATAGAAAATGGTAGGCAATAGAGACTTATTAGGAGTTTTGCTGTAGGTTGGGAGTTTCAGTAATTTTCAGATTTACTTTTAAATCTCTGATTTGCATTCTATCAATATCTCTTGATTTTGCTTGGACCATGTGTAGCTTGAAAAGCATAAGCTTTAGAAGGTAGGTGGTGGGAGGGAAAAGCCCTACTGTTTCTGTCAAGCAAGCAAGGAGGCCCATTCAACTGAATATCAATGCATTTTTGTCTTATTATAGAATCTCTGTATAGGTGATGCATGTACTGCAAAGGGGTAGCAACTGGAGTTAATATACTTTAGAATTTGCTGCTAAAGTTCCACGCAGAAAACAGCTGACATTCAGCAGCAGCACAAACTGCATTTTGCTGTATGAGAAAGAGAATTAAGTAGCTGTAATAGCAAAAGAAAGCAATATTGAGAGAACAAAAACATTGCCAAAGCTAAAAATTTCATTTGCAGGAATACCTTTCCAAATTTAGGCCTGCATTTGAGTCTCTAGATTATCCTAAGAAAAGGTTCCATTACCAAATTTTGTCTTCTCCACGTCTTCTCAAGCTCCTCCTTTCGTGGTGGTGACTGTTAAGCCACAGTATCTGAAAGTCTGAGTTCAGCACTGGGAAAACACTCACAGAACCACTCGAGGAAACAGCTGTCAGGCTGCTTTGGGGCTGGCTTAAGCAGAATGTTACAGCCTCTGAATAAGCTAGTAAAAAGGGACCTTTTTTTCTCCTGATACATTGATTTTTTTAAAGAGAATATTCACATGGTACCAGTGCTTGGATGCAGAAACATGTAAGAAAAAAAATCTTTCTACAGAATGCTCATGTTCTTTATAATTCACAATTTAGAAATGTTTCTTCTGAGTACCATTCTCCAAAAATAAAAATACAGCTTCAACAAAATGTCAGAGAGCAAACAAAATTAAGTCCAGAGTTACTGGTTCCATCTGTTCTAATAATGACAGACATCCTTGAAGGGTTCTTGGGCAAAGTGGATTCTCTGGTGAGAGATCTGACAGTCCTATACTGAAGGAGAGCAGTGCATACACAACATTCCCGATTAAACCATGGCATTTCCAACTGTAACTTGGACTGGAACAAGACCTGTTTGGCTGGGGTTTTTCATCTTCAAAGTCTCATTATTTTTCTCCAAAGATGTCTCTGGTTTAGTAGTTACTGCTACGGAAAACAAAAAAGGGAACCGTGGTATATGCAAATGATTTGTGATAGCAAATTAATCAGAAATGTCACAAACTATTTTAATGGAGGATTTTTTTGATTGGTTCAAAATCCAAACTGAGGTATGAAATGTAATCCCGGTTGAGAACAAGATGTGATTTCTGTGGGAATGCTCAGTTAGAGAGAGCCAGCCGCTGTTTAATAGTCTCGTCTGATATGTCAGTGGTGAAGAGATGAGGCCTTTATCTGCTATTAAACTGGGATCCCAGGACTGAAAGTACATTGATGCACGATGAGAAGTGATAGAACAGCAGGATTAAGGGGTGACATCAAGGGCAGTTGGGATTTATAACATCAGCTTCAGCCTGTGGTGATGTATGATCAGACCCTCACGCATGGTTTGTGTTCTGCACATGGCCACATCCCAGGGGTTTTGTTTGAATGCCAGTTTAACTAATCCTGGTTTAGTGTTGCTGTGTTTCTTCTGCAGTTCCTGACATTTCCCAAACACAGAATTGCAAATCCTGTGTCTATTCTGACCAGAGATTGAGTTGCTGATCTCTTTTGGGGGACTTTTTTAGGATTTCCTGCAATGATACAGCTTTGCAACTCCTTTTCTGTAACAGCACCTGCAGGTAGTGGGTTTGGGGGTGTTTGTTTGTTTGTTCGTTTGTTTCTTGGTTGGTTTGTTGGCTGGTATTCTTGGTGTTTTGTTGGATTTTTTTCTGCTGTTGTTTAACCAAACACTGTGAAATACCTTTCTCTTTCTTAGAGTGCTAAAAGCCCTGACAGATCTCAGCGTTGTGTCCTTAACAATGTTTCTTGACATATTGCTGAAGTTGTGCTATGTAAACTGCCCTGAGCTATGGAGGTAATAAATGTTTAAAAGGTACACACAAGGATGGTGATGGTTTTATATTTGTTTGAGCAGACATGACAGGCTATTTTATTGATTTTGGGAGTCTCCTTGTATATTGCTAGCTATTTCAGGGCTTTGGGCTAATGCTATACAAGTCCACAGCAAAGAAAGTGTTATTTAAACCATGTGGAGGTGGCAGTAATTGCCAAGGCCCTCTTGCACTCCTGATGGATCAGGAATCATATTGAGATGAACACATTTACTGTCATCTTAGGTTGTCTCCTGAGGAAATTATTAATACTGGCTGTATATGTGAGCTAAACGCAAAAGGAAGAGACTTTATGGAAAACTAAGGCTGAAATTTTCAGGGAATAGGGTTCCTCTCTCTTTACACTAGAAGGATGTGTTGGATATCTTACCTTTTAGAAGGAAATTATGATTGTAGAAAAGAAACTACAGGAAAAAAATGCTAAAAGAAATAAAAGAAAATAGAAAAAAAGTTTGAAGCATAGACATAACAAAGGAAAGTGAAATGTCCATCATATTCAAATGCTATAAATATTTTTAAAATTAAAGAAATATTCCTATTCAAGAAAATGTTGTAAACAGAAGGAGGGACAAAATTTGGACTGCGGTATTTTTTAAATCACTTTCTTGTATAGGGTTTTAGAGGCATCCTCCAAAAGTGGCATGCATAATTTTCTTCTGTCTAGAGGCAGAGATTACATGTCACAGGTTTGTAGGGGGAGATATTTCCAAGGGGGAATGGCCCTAAGATGAAGAAGGGCAGGTTTAGATTAGATATACAGAATAAATGATTCCCTGTGAGGGTGGGCAGGCCCTGGCCCAGGGTGCCCAGAGCAGCTGTGGCTGCCCCTGGATCCCTGGCAGTGCCCAAGGCCAGGCTGGACTTTGGGGCTTGGAGCAGCCTGGGACAGTGGGAGGTGTCCCTGCCCATGGAAGGGTTTGGACTGGGTGGGATTTAATGTCCCTTCCAACTCAAACCATTCTGGGATTCTGCGACAGTGAAGAAAATGTGGCTGCCAGAAGTGACTTTTAACTAGGATCCATACCTCTGTGCATCACCAAGTGTGATTGCAGATGGTGTAGTATTATTATTTTTAAACAGATTTTAGAAAGATTTTGGTCTTTTGGGCTCTGGAGCATTAATTACTAAACTATCAAAAAGATTCTTTGGCAAACTTGCAGAGTCCAGATCCATGCTTCTGTTTGACGCTGTTTGATTGCACAGCAACTGTGATATGGTTTCTCTACAGGAATTTCTGACTAGATAATCATCTTGCTAAAGTAAAATCCAGAGCTCTTCCACAAAATCCACATCAACAGAAGAGCTGAGGAAATTATCAGAGTGTTTGTAGTGTCTGTAGAAATGACCATAGGCAAGATTTAACATTTCTGTCAGAGTCTTGTCATATTCTTGTGAGATTGTTTCTGGTGAGGGGCGTTATGCTAGAGGGAGCAGCAAACACCTTGGAATTGTGGCGCAAATTACGAAAATGGATTCTGTGTCAGAATGAAATCAGCTGTGTGGGAGCAAGAGGGTTGTGAGGTGCCAGAGAAGAGGACTGGTAGGCACGAAATGTGAGCATGGCCTGCTTGGAGCACTTGCCCTCACTGCCTGAGAGCAGCTGGGGTTTGTATGATGTTAATGATCCAATAAACCGGAATAAGCATCAGGAAAGTATCAGAAGATCTAAAGTCCAACTCCAAGACAACAATTTTGGCATGAACCAGTAAGTATTTAGTAGCTGGCTGTGGCATCCTGGCAAAAAGGACAAGGAACTTCCCTATCCATTAGCATGTTAGGAGCCTCCTGAAATAATGAAAACTGCTTCTCCATTAGAAACTCTCCCCCGTGTTTTATGTAGATTTACTCCAGAACACTCTGAACACTTGCTTCCAGAGCAGTGTGAGGCGTCCAGCAGCACAAGCTGTGCGAGTCCCCTGTGTCCTGCTGGGGGATGTTGGTGAGGAGGAGGAGAAGGGCGGCCTTGTGCTGCACTTTGCCAGGTGTCACTAAAAGCCTAAACAGGAGCTCGGTCTTAGTAATGAGGGCAGTTTTCTTGTGTTCATAAATAAAAAGATGAAAGGTCAGATATGGAATAAATCCCTACTGATCAAGCAAAAGTAACCTTTATTTTATTATTATGTTCACACTTTCCCAAATTAGCTGTCTCAATACCATGAATTTTAGAATCTCATTGTAAATTATTTCTCATGGAGAACCTGAGTAAAAATCTCAATTACAAAGCCAAAACTTTCCCCAGGATGGAGCAAGCCAACCTAAACCAACCATGAAAAACTAATATTTTGGTGAAGGACACACTCTATTTTCCTGACTGAGTGTGATAATCCCTCTTTAAGTCACTGGGAAGACCAGGCTTAAAATGGCCCCAATATCTGTAACCAGAGACATCTCTTTTCCCTTAAAATATTGTAATACTTGCCTGCATTGGAGTTAATATGACAAGAAACAAACCCAGTTGGATTTTGATTTTTTATAGGATTCAGAATTAGAAAAAGCACTTTCACTTGTAACTCAAATAATTTCTCAATGTTAAAGAGAGAAATATGGAATCTACCAAACTAATGTCTCAAAAGTCGCTCTTCAGAGAAGAAATGCACTTTAAATATGGAAAGAACCCCTGGTCTTTCTCTAATTATCACATAAATTGAAACATTTCCTATCTTGCCTACCCACTGAGAGGCCAGCAGCAGTTAATAAGCTATATGTAGATGTAAATTAGTAATACAATTTAAATTAAATTGTATTTCTTTCATTTTTAATAGGCAATGTCATTTTATGGAATAATCACATTTTGTAGTTAGCAAATTGGAGACATGTCAGATTGAACATGCTGTAAAGTAATATTGAAACTAAGTATTCTCATTAAACCCAGCAGTGGGGAGGTGGCTCAGGATATGAGGCACTCCCTTAGGTAATGTCTAAGTTAATTCTTAAAACAAGTAAGAGCACAAGTTCAGTCCTTATACCTTTCAATATTTTATGAAAATGTGGAAGCATCTACTTCAGAAAGCCTCCTGACCACTGCAGCTGCAATTAAGTTGAAATACACAGTCCATTATCAGTATTTCAGACAGATTAAAAAAAAAAAAGAAAGTTCCACTGAACTAGAACTGTTTGCAGAATAAAATTTTTGTCAAGTGCATTCTGCATTTAGTCTGTTCTTTATGGAATCATGGGAATGGTGTGAAGTGTGTGGTGGAATGCATTATGGGATGTCCTCAGGACACAGGGAGGTTTGACTGTTGCGGTCAGGGTGTGCTCCAGGTTGTCCATTTTGTTCCAGTTGGATTCTCTTGAAGCAATACCAGAAATCCGAGCTTGGATCCACTGGTTCTCATGCAGCTGGTCCAGGGAATGAGTAGAGCAGTAGTGCCCTCCTTTGTCTGTCCTCTCCAGAGCTCCTCTCCAATTTCACGCAGATGATGTGAGGTTGCTGAAGGCTTTCTTTGTTGCCAGACTTTCTTTGGTAAGATCTTGAGGGTTGTTGGCTATGTGTATTCCAAGTAAATGCTCCAATGCTCCTCATATAGGCTGAAAAAATGCTGCTGTCAGGTGGTTCTCCAGGTATTTCTTTTTGAAAAGCACACAGCTCCAGTTGGGAAACTGCAACAGGATGTCCAGGCGAGGCAGGCCTATGTGTGGGACACATCCATCCATCCATCCAATCCAAGGATATTTATGATATTAGAGACAGAGTGATTACAAAAGACTAAACTAGGAATTCTTGCTCAGCGGTCACTCACTTGGTCTCTCTATAGACAAAACACAGAACAATCATTACAGGCAGCCGATGACCTGCAGAACTTACTGCAGATTTTTATATTTGTCTTGTTTTGTGACTAAACCTGTGTTTAGACAGAGAGGGTGGTGCAGCTACAGTTTTGTTTGAGATGGATTTTCCAGCCTTGAAATCTTGTCTGCCTTTAGTGAGAGGGACATTCCCTTGAGCAAGGATCACTTTAGGATCTAAGGGCATTTGAGACCAGTTTCCATGGATTAAGCTACTGTTCCTTGTTCTGTTCTTGAGTATGGGAGGGCTGTTTATGTGCTCTGGAGCACTGCAAACACTCAATGTCCTGTTTTCAAAGTCTTAACTTTCAAGATTAATTGAAAAAGTTTTTGGAATCTCTAATTATCTTGTCCACTTTTTCCCTTTTTTTTCTTTGTAGAGTGAGGGAGAGGCCAGTCGTATAACTGGAGATTAAGGACGGGGATGGGCTGGCTTTGTTTGAAGCAAAAAACTGCACACGATTGCTGTCATTGATGCAAAGGCATAAAGTCTAAGATCTTTTTCACAGTCTAGCTGCTTTATAGGCCTGACTCATACCCCTCCTGAAGCAAAACATTATTTTCAAGTCTTCTTTTTGCTGCGGCAGCTGAGTTTCAGTGGTGTGTTGAAGGAACCCAAATGCTTTTGTTATCAAATTTAATCAGTGACATTCAATTTATTGGGGTTTTTTTCCCTTGTGGGCAGACTTGCCAGAATCGATTTTAAAGTGTTAAGTCATAGGGCTGATGTTAGCTTTGGAGACCCAGAGCTGTGATACACCATACATTGTAATATATGAAAGAATCTAGAGAATGCAAGTACAAGTGTGAATTCCTATTTCTTGTTTTTAATCCCTAATTAATCTATAGCCCTCTCCTCTTTGTTCTTTTTTTTTTCTGCACTTCTTCAGGCAGTTAAGTTGGAGAGTATCTATAAGTATTTTACTGATGAAAAATATTTAGCTTCTGATTTAACTTCTGAAATTATTGTTGTCAACTGTCACTACTGAACACCCATACCACAGCTATGGAATTTTTATTTTATTTTTGCTTTCTGATTTTTTGAGCCTTTCAGTTATCTTCTTGAATTTAAGAAAGTGCTAGAGTGAATATTCTTTACACAAAGCTTCCTGATGTCACTTCCCTTAAATGAGAGAAACACTGATGGTTTTTAGAAGGATAGGTCGCTCTGTGATGGCAGCAGTGCTCGCCTTAACTTGGCACAGTGAATGTCTGTATTAGCTTTTCTGCCACTATGTTTTCCAGTTGAACTGCTCAACTCATTTTGAACAGACAAATTGTACATTTTAAAGTAAAATCATGGCATGGAACTTAGTGACTTACACTGGGGAGTACTTGGTCCCACATGAGGAAATTTGTAAAACTAGGCTGCCATGCTTCACAAAATTATTTTCAACCTTGTGTAGTGCATAGAATTATTTTCCTCAAGAACTTGCATTTTCAAATCTTTGGTTTAATCATAAATACTTCCTGAAAATATTATAAAGCCTTCTAGGTGGTTTGAAGCTACTTTGGTTTGGTAATTCCCCAGAGTACTTTCAGGATCTGTATCAGGAGAGATGGTTTTCAAGTATTAATATATATTGTATTGAGCTTCTGTGATTAAAAAAAAAAAAAAAAAAAGAAAGAAATCCAAAAAAACACTCAGAAAGGGCATTTTAGCCCCAAGGTAACCTTGGTTCTAGAAAAAGAATCCTCCTTTGGGTTGTGGAGAAGCAGAACATGCAGTAAATTGCTGTGGTACTCATCTCCTTGCAAATAATAAATGTTACAAAACCTTACAATAGCATCAGACTGAAATATAGTTGGAGCAGGGGGGAACAGGTTCACAATTCAGTTAAACCAGAAAAGAAGCTGAATCATTCTAATGAACCATTTTATGAGTTGTTCTTCTCTGTGTCTAAATATTTCTGCATGAACTGGTAAGCTGCTGTTCCCTTGTAGCTGGTCAGAACGAGCTCCTTCAGGGACCTGATGTGCCACCCATGCTCTGCTGCCAGGCACAGGCTACAGCAACAGTGCCACAAAATGCTTTTTTTCTCGTTAGCTGTGCTGAACTCTTTTATTGTACGCCACAGTTTTTGTTTATCTTTACTGAGTAGGAGATAGGGCTTTAGTTTGTCCAATTGGATGATTAATTCTTTCTTAATAAACAAATATTTATGTTTGGTTCCTTAAACCATCATTTTTAGCAGAGCCATGAGGACTAGAGCTATAGTTTCATGTGATATTTTTGCACAATTTTTTAATAGCTAAAAAAATACAGAAGTTTCTGCTTCTGTCTGTGCATTTTCAAGTCTCTCAATTAAAAATACTAATTACTTTTTCCATTACAGTAATGGATCGTACCGTAATTGAATCAAAAGGCATTTCATTTAACACAATTATGACTATATGAATCAAGACCAGAGAGGTTAAAGATGAGCTTCACATGGTCGCTAGGGCTTCTAATGCATTAAAAATTTCTGTTGGTTTGGGATTTTTTTTTAATGTTAAGAGGGTAAATATTAAAAGCAGTATGTTTAATATTATGATTTTTTTAGTTCTGTCATTTTAGACCTTGCCAAGTTCTTATTCAGCTTGGAGAAATCGTTTTTGAGAATCAGTCACTCCTTTGGATGAGTGGACACCATTATCCACAGCTGACACTATGAAATTGGAGTCTTGGCCCTTGGTTTTTCCTGGTTGCAGCTGGGCTGGCTGACAGTGGTGGAAGTCCACTGCTATTAATTATTTTAGTCAGGGGAAGACAGCCTCATTTCTTCCCCAAAAGCCCTGCAGAAGTGTGTTCCTGGTAAGTAAAGTAATAGAGGCTAATATTTCATAACCTGTAATGTAGTACAGGAGAGTAGATGACATATCACCTTTCTCCATGGGAAAGAGGACAGCATTTTAATGGCCTTCTTTCTTTTAAAGGTAGCAAGATCTTGGGAGGAGAAGGACTCCCAGGCCCGGAGCATGGACAGGACTGACTGTGTCCATGTGGGAGGGTGCCACAGGATTAGATCTGTTTTGGGGAGGTTATTTTGGTCTACCACCACTCTGGGCTCTTGAACTGAATTGGCATCAGCTGCAGATGGAACACACCTGGTTTAAGCTCCTCCAAAATGTGTCTGTTCATGTGTTCTAAGACCTCTCCCTGGAGTGGTCTAAGGGTGGTGAGGAGGGACTGAGAGGATTCTCCTAAACCCCAAATGCTGTATGAACTGAAATGGTAATCTAGATGCACTGTATTTATATATATACAGTGTGCATGTGTAAAGATAGACACATGTATGTTTATAAATGTGTACGTATATACATATATATGTGTGTGTGTATATATACATATATATATATGTGTGAGTATATATATATATATATATATATATGTGCCTGTGTATATATTTCTCTCCAGACAAGGGAGAACTTTTTAAACTCTCAGTTGCTAGCAGAAATTTTATGGCAGAAAGATTGCTCCTGAACTGCTTCCAATTCTTCTTTTAGAGTTTTCTGCATTTAAGCAGTTGTGCTTTTAGCTGAGCTGGATGGAAGCAAGTTAAGTGGCCTAGTGGGAAAAGCAGTGCAGAACTGCAGCCTGGAACAACAAGCAAAGGAAAACCTGTGTCAAGCGAGATCACAGGAGTGACAACTTTATTCCTGCCTGGGTTTAGTGTACAACAGACCTCAGAAACTGGACAAAAGAGAGATAAGGACAGACAAGTGTATCAATTGTAGGCTCTGAAAATAGCTTCAAGGGTGTGCTCTGTGCTTAACCAGAGCTTAAACTCTCCCTTGAACCGAAGCCTTGCAAAGACATGGGTGGTGTCTAATGACTGCTGATTTCTAAGGAGGTGCCTTTTTCATCCCTTACGTGTTTTTTGCAGATATGGAGTGTTGAAACTGAAAAGCAAAGCTGCTTTCTGGTTTCCTGCCTTTCTGGGAACCCAAGTACTATAACACAGGAATTACAGCAACCTGCATTTTTCTAGAAAACACTGGAAAAGGACCTTATTGTCTTCTGGCCCACAGCTAATCATTGACACCAGTCAGGGATAATTAGCCGTAATCGTGGTACTTGTACTACTAAATTACAGCTTACTTGGCATGAGAAGAATGCCTTGGTATTGTTGCACCAAGCAGCAAAGCAGTTGCAGTAAGAACCTTTTGCTGTGTGAGTTTGGGTGTCTGACCTGCCCAGGTATCACACCTGCCTGGTGCCCTGGTGCCTTGTTCACTGCATTTCACTCCACATGGTACAAATGGAGAATAATTAGAAGAGGAATGTAGGAGATGTCAATGGCTCTAGAAGAAGTAGAGTCAACCTGTGTATTAGTTGGCTTTCCTAAAAATGAATTGACATGCTTGGTATTGGCACTTCCCTGCACTGGTATGCTGCTTGAGGAGTCCATGAAGTGAAAGCTTGTCTGTGACAAAGAGTGACAGTCTTTAGTGACTATAGGGTGGGACTGGAGATGCAGAAATCCTAGCCCTTCTTAGCCACACACTCCTGCCTGGCTTTACTTTCTGTTGGAATCCATTCCATCCCAGTCAATAATAATGGCTCTCACTTAACTGCAGCAGTGTTAAAAGTTGGCTCCCTGATCTAAACTGCACATCTGGGTTCTCTTTAGAGTCAACAGGGAGAGATCGGTGCATGCACAGAGTGATGAATTGTACTTGAAGACAGAATTGTTTTGCATTGTGGAGGTCCCCACAACCAACTTAGCGCAGACAAGTTTTAAATCATTGCAGTTAGGAGAGATGAATGTTTCCCATGGTCTTTCTGTGGACTTCAAAGCAGTTTCAAGCAGGTACCTGTACTCTTTTCTCTGTTTTGGCAAGTTTCTATATCTGGGGAAATGAGGTTCTTTTTATCCCAGAAACTTACCAAGAATAAACTAAAGCAAAACCACAAATTGTTCAGTTAGGCTTGTTTTGGTTTATAAAGCAAATAGTATATCAGAAAACACGGGAAACAGCCAGCTTTGCGGGTGTCCTGGGTATTGCTGAAGTGCTATAATGTGTGTGAGAGCACAAGGAAGTGAGAAAACACAGCTGGTGAAGGCTAAGAAATGCATGAACTCGTAACAGACCCTACCAGGTTCCTTTTGTACACAGCATGCCCAAGACAGTCATGACACCTCAGAATGTCTATCTATGCTTTTGTTTTTTCTTTTTTTTTGTTCAGTTGAGTATCAGTTTTCAGCACCAGGCTAAGTTCCCCTGAGCTTGCATTTGAAAGGGTAATAATTTCACTCCTATTCCCCTTTTCGAGTGCAAAATGGATTAAAGTCTCTGTAGGGCTTAGCACTAGAACAGCAGCTCTGCTAGGAAATCTGCAGAGGATTCAGAAGCTGGTTTTCAGCTTAGTGGTTAACAGTTGCTCACTTTGGGATCATTTCTCACAAATTCACCCTCATTAAATAAAGCCTTGTTCTTGTTGCTGGCATTTCCAACTTTTCCTCAAGTCAGTCATTCCATTATAAAGAACAAATGCTACCCAACTGTCAGTTCTGAAAATAATGGCTAAATTTGAAAGGAGAGACCATGATGAAACTTTTCCTTAACCAGCTTAGTGATGGTTGTATTCCACAGAGCATCACATTTAAGGGGATTTTCATTGATTTTTAAAGAAATTGGTCCTGTTTCTTAATCTTGTCCTATTCACATGCAGTACTGGCCTAGCTCAGAAGAGAATAATTCAAGTTTTTAATGGTATTTTTAGACAAAATGAGGGAATTTAATTAGATTAACATCCCAATGATACTTCTGTGGTGGAACATGTCAAAATACAGACATACAGCATTTTGCTGGCCCTACCTGTAAGGGGAAGGAGCATCTGTATCAAAGCACATATTAAACTGTAGTGCACAGAGAAAAGGCTGTGTTGAAATACTTCTACATGGATAGATAAGACATTCTTAATTTATCTTCCTGCAAATCCATAGTTTTATTTTAAATCAAATCTGTATTCAGTAAAGGTTGAAATAGGAATGGTGGGGAGAGAGAGAAGTATTTTTGCTTAACAGCAATGGGAAAGAAGGGTAAAATAGATTGATTTGATCTTAGAACTGCTGTCCTGTCTGGGGTGTGTTGAAAATCCAAAGGATTTTTTTAATGGAACTGTAAGTCTCCGTTTTGCAGTGGAGAAAATGGGAGCATGAGGCAGATTGGACAACAAGACATCACTCAAAGAAAACTTCGAGAAAACAGGGAGTTTGAAAACTCCAGTGGGTTTCTTCACTTTTTTTCCAAGTGAGATAGGAAATAAAGTAGATAGATTACTGGCTTGCAGGCTGATAATAAAACAGCCAAAGCAGATGGTACAAATAATAAAGAAAAAGAGAAGGTTTATGCATAGCTCATTAACCACGGTTTGTAATTCGCTTGCAGATTTTTATGAGAAACTCTGCAACAAATAAAAGTCCAAGTTAAAAAATTAGGCAGAATTTAAGGAGGCTAAAATCAGCCCAATTAAGACAAATATATAATACACTGTTGACTCAAAACCTTAATTTTTTACAGTAAATGTAAATGTTTATCAGTTTCTTGCAAGTCTCAAAGGTAATAAAAAAATTCTAGTTGCTTGCTCTTTGATACATAAAATAAAACCTAGTGGTTCTTTTAGAAAGTTTTCATGACTAAACTAAATGTGTGAACTTAAGGGAAAGTAATTTTATTTTACAGAATTTCAAAGCAGATTTATTTCGTTTGTTGTCATTCATTCTTACACTTTAATATGTGTCCTCAAGGGTCTATCTGGGGCTGTTTGTGCCATAGAGAGGAAGGGATGCTGGAGCAGCTCCTTCTTGTGTCTCCAGGGTTCTTCTGGACTGGGTAAAACGGTGTTTTATGTTTCTTGTGAGTCAGTAGTTGAAGTAGTTGATAGGGGTTGGTGCTTTGCTTCAGGTACTCCTTCTGCAGAAATTCTGCCTGAAGGAGCCGACAGGAAAGATGGAGAGTTGGAGGTTAAGATTTTTCCTTTTTTTTTTTTTCTTTCTCTCAGGGAATTTTCTCCCATTTGTTGCCTAAAAGATGGCAACGATGACAATACATAAGACAAAAGATGTGGCTGAGAGGAGGAGGAGGCGGAAGGGTGCAGCAGGCTGCAGTCTCCTAGCTTGGGGGCCTTCTCTTGGGAAGGGCAGAAATACTGCAAGATTTTGGCTGAGGGGTGAGGGATTGTGCTGAGCTCCTCACTCGCTCTTGCTCTCGGATTGGAGGGGAGATGGCCAGGCTGTGGTTGCTGTGAGAAGAATTTGCTGCTGCCGTGGAGTTCTGTCTTTTACTTCTCCTACTGTGGGTAACAGTGGCCGTTGGACCTTTTCAACACCCAATCTCACTGAAAAGGACCCTCACCATCCACTCAGGTGCCTCAGAGCAAAACCCCAGACCCTTCCATGCTATCCTCTCCGAGGGAGTGTCTGCCAGCTGTTTTTAGGAGCCTGGCTGCTGCTGCCCAGCCCCGCTGTTTTCTGCCGCTGCTTCTGGTTTTTTGCTACACTTCAGTTGGACATCTTGGGTCTGTTGGGGCCCCCTCACTGCTTCTGCCTCTGCCACTGCTTGAGGCTTAGTGCTACACTTTCTTTGCCACCCCAGGTGCGCTTGCCTCTGCTATTGCAGCTGCTGCTCCAGGGTCCCTGCTACAGCTCATTCCACCCTCCGGAGGGGCGCAGGGACCGGCTGCCCCACGGGTCTGTAAAGGAAGCCCCTTCCCCATCCCCTCCACCCGCTGCCCCCCATTACCTGCATGGAGCGGGCAGCTGAGCCCGCGGCACAGCGCCCCCTGCCGCCGCGGGGGAATCATCGCACCCGCCCTGCCCGGCCGGGAGCCCGCAGCGCCCCTGCCGGCCGTGCCCGGAACTGCACCCGGGGAAAGTGCCCGCGGCCGAGAGAGGCCGGGGCTGGGCTCCTGCTCGGTTTGGAGTTGCTGCCGCAGCTGTGGTTTGTTTGCCTTGTAGATACACAGACTAGTAAAGAACTGTTATTCCTTTCCCCTTATCTTTACCTGAAAGCCCCTTAAATTCAAAGTTATAATAATTCAGAGGGAAGGGGGTCAAATTCTCCATTCCAAGGGAGGTTCCTGCCTTCCTTGGCAGACACTTGTCCTTTAAAGCAGGACATGGAGAAGATGTTTTG
The DNA here is from genome assembly GCA_013397315.1 of Donacobius atricapilla. Classification (NCBI taxonomy): domain Eukaryota; kingdom Metazoa; phylum Chordata; class Aves; order Passeriformes; family Mimidae; genus Donacobius; species Donacobius atricapilla. Next base: position 568,339 of record WBMY01011985.1, on the reverse strand, counting down.
GAAGGGTCTAGTGTGCCAGGACAGGGGGGAATGGCTTCCCACTGCCAGAGGTCAGATGGGATATTGGGAAGGAATGTGAGAGTGGTGCAGGCCCTGGCACAGGGTGTCCAGAGCAGCCGTGGCTGCCCCTGGATCCCTGGAAGTGTCCAAGGCCAGACTGGACGGGACTTAGAGCAGCTTGGGATAGTGGAAGGTGTCCCTGTCCACGGCAGGGGTTGGAACAAGCTGAGCTTTAAGGTCCTTTCCAACCCAAACTATTCTGTGATTCTTTGAATTTGTAGAGATATACAAAATAGGATAAAAGACTATGACTGTTCCCCAAGGAGAGGGTTTTCACCATGTATTATGTTTGCTCAGCATAATATTATCAAAAATTTCCCTTTCTATAGTAAAAATTCTAATTTCTTTGCCAGAGGACTTCTGTCCAGGCTTCCCTGTTATAACGATCATGTGTCCTGTTGAACAGTGTATTTTTGTCTGCATTCTGTTTATCAGTTGCATCACTTCAGAGTTACTTCCCAGAAGTTACTGCGGCCTCTTTTATGCTTGGGTGTGTGTCTAAAGGCCAAGTCAAACAGTCTATGGTTTTCCTGCAGCTGGGGGATTTACATGCAGCTCACTCTGAAGCTCTGCAAATACCTGCCTTGGCAGCTCACCTGCTACAGAGAGAAGCCTGCTGGAAGTGAACTGCTCCGTGCTCAGCCTGGCAGCTTTCCAGAGACAGGGGCTGGATATTAATTAAACCTAAGTAAGAGGTGAAGTGTGCTGGTGGGAGCTACTGGGAGCTGGGAGCTGCTGCCCTGCAGAAAGATGAGGTAACTGGTGATATGTGATGTTGGTTTGGAGCCCAGGGCTTCTTTCTGCGGGGCTATGCCTCCCACACAGCCCTGCACCAGCTCCGCAGTGGCCTCCACCGGCTCCACTCTGTGTGCTTCTGTAAGGCCTCAAATGACTCACTCAAAAGGGTTTTTAAATGGGCTTGTGGTTGTTCATACACCCTGGGTTGGACACGCAGGAGAAATACAAGATATTCTCAAGAGGTTAAAACAACAGAAAGAACTTTACTGGCAACTTCAAAAAAAAATCAGAGAACTTCTGCAAAATGTTTAGTGCTACATTTAATCAGCATCAAACACTTTTCAAAGCATTAACTTGCCCCATCCAATTTATCAAACTCTAAGCACACTCAATTTTAAGTTACTAAAGAATTCCGAGAAGATGGAATTAGAAGAAAGAGACAAAAAAAAATAATGCAAAGGACACATATAGCTACCAGCTCCTGGGTTCCAGCAGTGTTCAGCTAACAGAAATTCCAAGAGGAGGCAGGGTTGACATCTGATTGCCTTGTGTTTGTCCCTAAATACCCCTTGGCTTTGCTAGGCCCTTCCCCCACCTGGGACTTCTAGTCATTTGGGCACTCAGGAGCTGGCTTAGGGGCTCCAGGGGTGGAGTGTGGGGCATTACCTCCAGTGTCCCAGGGACTGGCAGCTCTGCCAGGCTGGGATGCACGCTCTAGGGGGCTGGGGGTTACAGAGCAGGGCCTAGCCTGCCTCTTCCCCCACACACATTCACCCCAAAATGTCTCATCAACCTTTCTGGTCTCTCACAGCTTCACAACCTGGCCTTGAGCTCATCCTGGAACCTGTGTCACGTGGAATCAGGGTCATCATGGTGAGAGGAGACCTTCGAGACAATCCAGTCCAATCATTCACCCAGCACTGTCATTATCACCCCTAAACCATGTCCCAAAACCCACATCCAGATGCCTCTCGAACACTTCCAGAGATCGTGATTTCACCACCTCCCTGGGCAGCTTATTCCAATCCCTGACTATTCTTTCAGAGAAAAATTGTTTCTAATATCTACCCTGAACTTCTCCTGGTGCAAATTAAGGTCATTTCCTCTTGTCCTTTCACCTGAGACAGAAGAGATCAACCCCAATGCTATGATAAAAGGAACACCTGACGTGAAACTCTTGATTTTTGAACCTGACACTGACTATTTGTTTTTGATCACCTAAAGTGTGTAAGCTCAGTTTGGATATGATCAAATGTTTCTTTTGCTGAACACTTCACAAAAACCTTTGCCTTTTAAATTGCCCCATAATACTGTACCTGATATGTCTGCTGGGGAGTAGGAGTCTTCCTGCCCTATTTAAATTGATAAGAAAGGTTTGGTTCTCAATTTAAAGGCAGAATTCTACTTTTGTTCTTGTCTGATTAATGCTGCGCTTAGAGCTCTCTCCATGCAAATGTGTAAAGATATTAAAATTTTATGGTGGTGTCAAAAAAATGAAGGCCTGTGGTAAGCTGCCCAGTTTAGTCTTAATTTAGAAGAAAACATTGTGACAGAGTGTGCAACATATGGATGTTATGAGGAGAAGGGTTAATTTATGTTTCTGTAAGGAACAAGAAGGTGATGGGGGTGCTTCTGGCTTGTATTTCCAGTGCCTCTGATGGCTCTCAGAGTCCAAACGAAGGAGTTATAAAAATTAATTTGAATCAAGTACTTGATTCAAATTTTGGGGGGGG